>CM035162.1:21347090-21747090 GCA_020205615.1 Panax quinquefolius
GGTGATTTCTTTTGTTACTCCATTCTTTATTATACTCGGTTGGTTAAAACTTTGACTTCTATACTCCATGAAATTAGTGGAATATCCTTGATATTTGCGCTTCATCTAGTATCTTTTCATGGAAATATTCTTCTGAGCATTCTTAAATTTTACTCTACAAAGAAGTATCATGTTGACAATGTGGTCATTATTAGTTCCTGGATAAATTAATTCTTGAACTTGTTTTATTGAATTCTTATATCATTGTCATCATCCTCATGTTTATATTATATTGAAAGTCATACGTGGCTGTAGTGCATAGATGGACTTGGTATGATTATGACCGAGGATTATTCGGTATAATCATGCTTAGTAATGTTACAAATGATGTAGAAAAAGTCCTCATTGGTAGGCGTAGTGCATTGATGGACAGTTTTTGGTATGATTATGGCTATGGATTCTCTTTGGCCATAGTGCAAT
Organism: Panax quinquefolius; assembly: GCA_020205615.1. Lineage (NCBI taxonomy): Eukaryota > Viridiplantae > Streptophyta > Magnoliopsida > Apiales > Araliaceae > Panax > Panax quinquefolius. The sequence goes on from CM035162.1 coordinate 21,347,550, forward strand.
GATGAATTGTTTTATGGCATGATGAGGACCGTTGATGAAAATATGATTATCTTTAGCCGTAGTGCATGGATAATTTGTGGTTGTGATACTAAAGCATATCATTGGCCGTAGTGCAGGGGTGATTCGATGATGTGGATTATTTATTAAGCTGAGCCCCAGCGATTAAAGTGATGAAAAACCTTTTAAATCATAGAAGATAGTAGATTTTATTCCCTACTTGACTCTTCTAATGGATTTCTTGTTCCGCTACAGTTAAACTTTATAGTTATTATATTTTATCAGTTTAACACTGTTGAAGGCTAACGATAAATTATTCTTCATTATCTTAGTCATAATATTTTTTACTGGGCTAGTTGAGCTCACCCCTTTCTTTCACTCTTCTCTTCAGGAAATGAGAACGTAGCTGGGACTAGTCGGGGAACAAAGTGATGATCCAAGATGTTTGCATTAGTAGTCCTCACTATTCTGCGAAATAGTTTGATAATAATTGTATTGAGGACTCCTTTTGAGTTTTTATACTCTCTAGTAGACAATATTTGTATTCAAACTCATAGTTTATGTTTTGTCGTATTGAACACGACAGTTGTATTATTAAGTTGTATATAAATTCTGTACCATGTATCTGGCGACTCAAGATGGGTGATGTATACCTAATTTTGGGGGTGTCACGGTTGGTATCAAAGCTTAGGGATATGATCCCTGGTTGAGATGTGAGAATAGAACTAGGAGGGGAGATACGGGGAATTCCTTCACTAGTATGACCTACCTAAATTTATTTGGTATTTAATTTGTCGGACAGAGTATAGGGATAATATGTGATATGTCAATTAACCATTGTTTTGTGGCAGTATTTGCAAATGGCATCCAAAAATGTTGAGATAAGCAATGAAGCACATGAGACCGTTGAGACAGCTTTAATTACTAACCTAGTTAATGTGATGTCAGACAAAGAAGAAATTAGAGATATCTACGTGGTTCGTGAAGAACTAATAGTTGCACCCGAGCTAGTTGCAGAGGTAGCAGCTGAGAGTGAGGAAGAATAGGAACCTGAGGAGAATTTATTAGAAGAATTTTATGATCAAAATTTAGCATTACAAAATCGTATTCATGAGTTAGAAGAGCAGGCTGAAGAACGGCAGGCGGTCGTGGAGCAAAGAGATGCAACTATTCATAATTGTGTTACTTGATGTGCGATGCTTGAACAGAAGCACTCTTTGGCAGAGTCTAAGATATTAGAGCTGGAATCTGAGAATGTTATGATCAAAGTTCTGATGAAAGCAGAAACAACTGAACGAAGGAGAATAGATGATGCGTGGGTAAAAGCCGCACGACGCGTTATGTTGTCAAAAAAGACGTCTGATCCAATAAAGTCAAAATAGATGAAATGGATTTTTCGTTTTAGACAACAATTGGGAGAATCCAACATTGAATTCGGAATTACACTGTACAGAGCGGTTAACCCCAATTCAATATGGATCGGGGAGTAATGATTCAAATCATGGATCAGGAATGTGACGAAGCAATTAAGGGTGGAATGTACTCTATAGCAAAATCAAGTCTAGCTGGGATGGTGACGCCAAAGAATGTCCCAGACAAGTCAAAATTGATAGTTTAAAATGGAGCATTTTTTTTTGTGACGAGGAACACGAGTGAAGTTATCACGGGTTAGTTAATTATAAATTCTTGCAAAGTCTATGCCTTATTAGATACTGGTTCTACCCATTATTTTATCTCTCTTGCTTGCGCTCAACGTTTAAATTTGACTTCGGAGAAATTAGACTTTGACTTATTGGTTGAAACTCCGTTAGTAGAAACCTTCATTACCTCCACTGTTTATAAATCTTGTTTAATTCAAATCGACACTTTCATGTTACCTGTCGATCTTATCTCTTTGAAAATACTTAGCTTTGATGTGATTTTTGGAAACGATTGGTTAACTACTCATCATGCTTTTCGTAAGGTTGTTAGCTATCATACTCCTAACCAACCTGTTATGCGAATTAAAATTAACCAAACCACTAAAGTCAATCATTGTCATATCAAGCCATAAATAAAGAGCCCCAATCCTTTCGTTGTTGACTTTCTTGTGTGGAATACACCGAAGCCAGACTTTCTGTAGGCAACGTCGTGAATGATGATGGCAAGTTTATAGGAATCAATGTGACGTACTATCCAAGTCTTGGATGAGAGTCATAGTTTTGAATGATATTTATATTGTTAATAAATTTTCTGACATATTCTTGAAGACTTCTTAACCTAACCTAGAGTGTGAAATCGAATTTTTTATTGACCCCAGTACAAAACCCATTTCTAAAAACCCTTAAACATTTATTCAACTAAAGCGAACATAACATGGGCCAAAGACGTTGGCTCGAGCTGTTAAAGATTATGATCGTACCATACCATCGTGGAAAAGCGAACGTGGTAGCTGACGCGTTGAGTAGAAGATCGTATTCGGTTATAAGTGCGAATTGTTAGGTTTGTAATATTCATGGACGCAATCAAATTGCATAAAAAGTGCGGAAGCGTCTAAAATCAGAGTTTTAAAAAATTTACAAACCATATACCCGGATCATCTTTTATGCATAATTATTAATTAAACGAAAAGATAAAGAATAAATCATACCCTTGAAGATCGAGCTTCCTCAGGTACAAGTTCACCTCCAAATCCTTTCGCGTTCAATCTTGAATCCACCGGGTTTGGTTCCTTCCTTTGATCAACGTTAGCCACCCAAATGTTTGGCCTCTAGAGGTGATCCACCAAGGAAGAATAAAATTCAAGAAGATGGGTGTTATGGCTAACCCTAGTTTTCTATCTCTATAGAAAAGGCATACTCCCAACAACTTGGAATTATTACGTACTTTGTTAAAGTCAACAACCCATCAACCACCCATAATAAGACTCCTCTTATTTATTGATGTGGGCAACCCATCTTAACAATTAAGGAATTGGGTTTTATTTAATTAATTAAATTCTTTTAATTAATTAATCTCCCTAATCTTATTAGGGATAATTAATTAAACTCCTTTAACTAATTTTCCTTCCTAATCCAATTAGGAATAAATGAGAGTACTTATATTAAATTAATTCCTAAACTCTTTTAGAAATTAAAATAATAATAATTGTAATAATATTAATAAGACTCCTCTTATTAATTTATATTTAATATTTCTAAAATATTAAATAATAAATATTAAGCTATTTAATTTATTCTATCACCATAGATTAAATTAAATATACATATTTATATTATTACGATTATGCCATTAACTTCTTAAATAATTATTCTTCCTTTTATGGTGTGACCCTTTAGGTTCTCCATATTAAACAGGTTGTGAATAAATCAATTAGAACAATTCTAATCTTATTTAAATAAATAAATTAAACAATTAATTTATTTAAATAATATTTTTATTCTACAATAGGATAAGCCTCCCTAGCGATCAAAGCGACTTTCCGGATAATATAGATTTCAACATTAATCATTAAAGAACCTTTGAGTAAATAGTTACCGTACAATTCAATCCTTCCACCATACAATGTCACAATTAAATATAAGATATGGAATTACTGTCAAGTCTTATTTTATTTAATTATATGTATTTCGACTCTTAAATGCACAATTCCAAATAATGCAAATTAGAAACTCCTTTCCAATTTCATTACGCCTTGGCAAGGACTCTTTGGGTTGTCATTTATCGAATCACATAGGACATTCTCTTCTTTTATTAGAAGTGGTAGATTCTTTATTGATCATACATTATCTCCATGTACAACTTATTATACCCAAGCATACCCTTTGATATACCCTAAGGGTCTTAAGGAATAAGTCAAAGTATAACTCATCATACACAAGATACTATGATGATCTCAAGTCCAAGGATCACTTGTACTTACTATCACTACTGAGAATTCTTATTGACAGGCAAATAAAACTCCATTAGGTATTCCTTAGCGAGCCACGTTCAGTGAACTTATTCTCTAATAAGCACCTACATACTTGCTTTAGTGTCTCCACACAAATGATCATGAGATCAATCATCCTCATCCAATGAGCAAGCAACGTATGTACCAATCTATCCGGATTCACTAATTCCCAATTTAGTAATCCAATGATTGGGAACTATTTTAGTTTTAAGCTTTCAAAGAATTTAGATCTCATTAGAATGATCATCATCATTATTCTAAAAGCATTGCTTAAAACTATGGGTTTATCACATATTATAAAACAGCATCATGTAGATAATTAAAAGCCTTTATTAAATTAATACTTTTTATTAATAAATGAATAAGATTGTTACAAAGTATATGCTTTATCATCAAACATGATTGGCTTGTATGCATACTACTTTCAATCTCCCACTTGCACTAAAGCCAATCGTCATGGTATCTCATACACTTCTTCTCTAAGTGACGATTATCCTGCTGTTGGATAAGCTTTAGTTAATGGATATGTAATGTTGTTCATGAGAGTCCACTATCTCTATAGTGATTTCCCATCTTTCAATGATTCTAATAATCAAATGAAAGTGCCACAACACATGTTTAGATCCAAAATGAGACTTAGGAACTATTCCTAGTTACAGTAATGAACTTTTAATCCAAACAATCAACTTGCGCCTTCATTTATAGCTATATACTTTGTCTTTATCACTAAACCAAAGAACTCTTTGCTATTTGGAACCTTTCAATTCATCGCACCACCGCTCAAGGTAACCCTTTACCTTAAAGTGGATTTTTACGTCGTCTTGGTGCATCTCGAAAAACTTGAGTGCATTAAGCCCTCTAGTTTTAATTCGGACCCACCATGTATGATCACATCCTTAGTCTTTGGTTAAGAACTTTAAGATGTTTTCAACGACTCACAATGAACTTCTCCGAATATGGTGATCAACATCGGTCTCAGTATATTTCATTGCATACATGATTGTCACTCATGCGATCTCTCTTCTTTGGAGTCTATGGGGACTATTAAGAGAGATACACTCCATGGCTCATCAACATGAGACATCTCTTGGAGTTTGCCATGCTAAACGACTTTAGCATCAAATGAATATACGTTCATTGGGTTAAGTTGAGCATCCTTTTAAATCTATCTATATAGATTTATATCCCCAATTAAGATACTCTTCCAAATCATTCATGGAGGAATGTTTAGACAACTTTATCTTTACTGATTGTAGCATTGGTATGTAATTCCTCATCCGTAGTATATCAACATATAATACTAGAAATTTCACGACGCTCCCACTGACCCTTTTGTACACACTAGAAGTCTTACCTCATCGAATGTAACTCTGGATCATCATCTTCTATGATGTGTACCTCATCATCATCATCCATGATGAATCCATACCTCCTAGGTATCTTTGGTACTATTCTAGATTTACGATTCGATTTGTGATACAACAATAGGTCTATCTACAGGTTCCTCTTATTTGACTTATAGTATTTTGTGGATCATGAACTTTTCAAGATCTATAATCCTCCCACTAGCCCTTTCAATGATAAACACCTTTATCTTAGAAGGCAGCGTGTTTCGCAACAAACACCTTTTGCTAAGTAGGATTATAGAACACATGCCCTAAACTTACTTTAGGATGTCCCACAAATCTGTACATGTCAAATCTTGTCCCAAGCTTATCCTTTGAAACCTTTTCATATAAGTTGGACAACCCCTTATCTTAACATACTTAAGATTAGGAATCCTCCCCATCCATAACTTTTATGGAGTCTTGGGGCGGATTTTGAGGTTACCATTTTCGTAGATATGTCTGACCATTTCTAGGACATGATCCTAGAAGGATCTTTGGAATGTCGGTAAAATCATTATGGACCGTACCATGTCCAACAAGGTATGATTTTTCCTTTCGGATACATCAATCAATTATTATGCGTGTCGGGATGTGTCCATTATGAGAAAACCATTTGAGATGATCTAAAACTTATTGCACAAGTATTTATTCCTTGATCTAATCAAAGAATCTTAATACTTTGCCAATTTGTTTCACTTTTGAATTCTTTGAACCTTTCAAATAATTCACACTTGTATTCAAACAAATACACACATTCAACTCTTTGAATGATCATCTCCTTTTCTTATACTAAATTGTTCAATATGCAAAATTATTTTTCATGTAAGTCAAGTATACAAAATTTATTAAGTAATCTTTCAGTTCTATCGAAACATTATTATTATAAATAGAACAACAATTGTTCTTAATTATAATACTAAAGATTTCATTGTCCAACAATAAAATGGAAATAATGTTTTCAACGAGAACTAAAATACAATAACAACTTATTGACTTAATAGATTTGCCAGTAAGCGTCTTAAACTATAAGTTTCTATGGCTAATGTTGCAACCTTTGCTACATTTCCGCATATAGGATTACTTATATTTGTTTAACTTTCTACTTCTTGGTCCTTCATAAATCTATATTTATGATAACCAAAGTCGGTATCCAATACCCAAGTAGAACCTTGACTTAAAGAAAATTTATTTCAATCATGAACAAAAAGCGTATTATAACCGAAACTTCACTAAGCTTCTTTGGTTAGCCTCGCAAGATGCTTCTCATGATTTCTTTCCAAATTGTCCGGGCTTATTGCGGTGGAAGCAAACTCCTTTGCTATCCGTATCGGCTTTTGCTCTTATTATCCTTTGTTTATGCCTTTCTATTTACCTTCTTTGAATCGTTCTTCTTTTCGGAAGATCCTTTGGCCCCTACCAAGTAGCAAGACTTGATCTTTTTGGTTGGAAAGTGACTTTCAACATTTTTCAACATGTTAAGCAAATCAATGAAAGGCGATATCTAGCTTGTTCATATGAAAAATTCACAACAATTAATGAAAGGAGTAAGGGAGTGAGTGCAAGATCAAATCTTGGCTCAACTCTCCATCCATGACAAAACCGGTTGTCCTAATTGATCAATAAAATTGATTATGTTAAGAACTTTTTTATCTCATACTATAGTGCCATTGGCCATTCTAGATCGGAAGAGCTCCTTAGATATCTAATATCTATCATCCTACTTTTCTCACCATCAACTACTTGATGTGCGGGGAATATAGTAGGAGCATCCATAGTTTCATCTTGTGGCTGAAGCTCGTTACTCATAGATGCGTGAGCATGATGCATTGAGCCAATTGTGCATCATCTTGCCACTTTCTAAAAGTAGCAATCTCTTTCTCGGAGGCATTATGCGCAACCATTGCGAGGATAGGCGTATTAAAGACATAAGATAGCTTTTTCACTATGAGAACTATTCTCAAATTCCTTAACCAATCCGTTTAATTCAGTCTGATTAATTTAGCATCTAATATGCTTTGCAGTGATAGTAATTTAGACATTGTAAAATTCTGTAAATGAATTTGTAATTAACAACAATAGTAAATCAGTATGGACCGTTGCTTTAAGTTTTAATAGTAAACCAATATGGACCATTCGTTTAAAAGTAAATCAATCTGAACCGTTCATGAATTAGTTACTATTCAGTCCATTTTCCTATAAATAGAAGCTCATTCTATCATTATTTCTTACGAATTCACTGAAACCTTAGAGAGAGAAATTATAGAGAAACTATAGAAAAGTATTCTGCTACTTTCCTACTCTTATATTCAGTTTCTTTTATGGTAAGGGGCATTATTTCTTTTATATTCATGAAGAGAACTTCTGTTATTCCATTATTTATTATTCTGTTGGAATAACCTGTATACACGGGATACCCTATACTTGGTGAAATTCTTCTGTTATTTCATTATTTATTATTCTGTCGGAATATCCTCATGCAATGCGTTTACAGGACTGGTTCCATTCTTTATTATTACGTCGAAATATCACATGCATGCATTTTATCTTGGGACTGGTTCCGTTATTTATTATTACATTGGAATAACTTTTGCTGCATTGATCTATCGCATGTATGGTGATTTCTTTTGTTATTCCATTCTTTATTATACTCGGTTGGTTAAAACTTTGACTTCTATACTCCATGAAATTAGTGGAATATCCTTGATATTTGCGCTTCATCCAGTATCTTTTCATGGAAATATTCTTACGAGCATTCTTGAATTTTACTCTACAAAAAGTATCATGTTGACAATGTGGGACGTTATTAGTTCCTGGATAAATTAATTCTTGAACTTATTTTATTGAATTCTTATATCATTGTCATCATCCTCATGTTTATATTATGTTGAAAGTCATCTGTGGCCTGTAGTACATAGATGGACTTGGTATGATTATGACTAGGGATTATTCGGCATAATCATAACCGTAATGTTACAAATGATGTGGAAAAAGTCCTCATTGGCCCGTAGTGCATTGATGGACAGTTTTTGGTATGATTATTGCTATGGATTCTCTTTAGCCGCAGTGCAAAGATGAATTGTTTTATGGAATGATCAGGACCGTTAATGAAAACATGATTATCTTTAGCCGTAGTGCATGGATAATTCGTGGTCGTGATACTAAAGAATATCATTGGCCGTAGTACAGGGGTGATTTGATGATCTGGATTATTTATTAAGCTGAGTTCCAGCGATAAAAGTGATGAAAAACCTTTTAAATCATAGAAGATAGTAGATTTTATTCCCTACTTGACTCTTCTAATGGATTGCTTGTTCTCACCGCAGATTAAACTTGATAGTTATTATATTTTATCAGTTTAACACTGTTGAAGGCTAACGATAAATTATTCTTCATTATCTTAGTCATAATATTTCTTACTGGGCTAGTTGAGCTCACCCCTTTCTTTCACTCTTCTCTTCAGGAAATGAGAACGTAGCTGGGACTAGTCGGGGAACAAAGTGATGATCTTAGATGTTTTCATTAGTAGTCTTCACTATTCTGTGAAATAGTGTGATAATAATTGTAATGAGGACTCCTTTTGAGTTTTTATACTCTCTAGTAGACAATATTTGTATTCAAACTCACATTTTATGTTTTGTCGTATTATTCACGACAGTTGTATTATTAAGTTGTATATGAATTCTGTACCATATATCTGGCGACTCAAGATGGGTGATGTATACCTAATTTTGGGGGCGTCAAATGTTATAAACATTTAGTTCTTTTCATTTGAGAAATGTCTAAATATGATAGTTAGATAATAAGATGGAAAATTCTGTGATGCAAAAAATGCCACCCAGACGTAGAATAACTGTCTAAGAAGAGTCAAATAATGATGAGAGAGGACCAGTAGATCCGATACAGCGATTCGTAGATTTGTTAGGAGAAGCTCTGAGGGGAAGAAACGAAACCGTACCACCCGTTCCCTAAGCTGTCCCTGTAATTCATTTGTTTGAATGAATTAAATTTTTATTTGATTATATGAATTAAATGAATTTAATTGATTTATTATGTGAGTATGATGTTCGAAGGTCGTTCTATGACCTAGAATATACGGATGTAGTTAGTATTCTGGCTTTGTGCTAGTATTAATGATTGTGAATTATCAAGACAAAAAACGAAGGTTTTCTGAGAATGTTTGCATAAAAACACTATTTATCCGATTTCGTTCGGAGCTAGGGTTTGAAATTTTGAGAAACGCGTAATGATAGAATATGAAGATAGTATGGAATATCCAATAATAATTCTGTTATGGCAAACGAAGTTTTCGCTTGCGGACGTAAAACCTAAGGTGTAAGACCCCAACTTATTATAAATAAAATCGAATTTTCTCTAATTATTATTGTGAATAATAAGGTATTAATTTGATATAATTCTTACGGTTATGGGGAGAAATGTGCAAATTTTGCAAAATAAGCAAATGGTTATAAAATAATCATTGTTGTAGGGAATATTTCGTTTGGTCGTGGAATATTCTTGTTGTGGGGAATATTAAATGACGGCGGAGAGATCATTTATGGGCCCATAATGAGAATAAGCTGTCGGATGAAGAAAATGACAAGTTTGAGTTTTTATAAATAACGGCGTAGTTATTACTGAATTAACACTTTGTTAGAATACCCGGTGTGGTTAAAATACGATGTCTGGCGTGGATGTGATATTTTGAATTATTGATTCTTACGTAAAAAGGCATTACTCGATAATTGTTCCAATAATTCTTATTCGATATTTTATTTTATAGATTCAATAATTCTTTGCGTTGATATTTTATATTATTGTTGTTTTGATAATTATCCTTTGCATGATATTTCCCATTATCGGATCGATAATTCATATTATTTGAATAATATTATTGAGATAGCATTATTGGCAATGTCTAGAAAGTTACATCGAGGAGAGGTTTGGTCACCTAATTACTTGGCCGATGAAGGAGAAATTCTTATTGGAAAGCCACCTCTTTCCAGGAGCGGCTGGTTGTCATAATTGTGATTACGTAATATTATTTGTGAATAATTAATTATTGATTTATATGATAAGGAAATATTTATTTTATGAGGATATAAATGATGGATATATTTATTTTTATGTGGATAAAAATGAAGGAATTAATGCTGAGGTGTTTTATCAGTATTTTGTCGGTGTAGAGGTATTAAAAATCATCTGTTTGTGAATTTCGGATATTTTGGGTTTGGAATTTGGAAAAACTTAAAGCTACAAAGTTGTAGAGAATTCGATTTCAGGCAGAATGGACATAAAATTCGTATTTTTCTGATAACCGGGCTATTTTCTATGAATTGTTGAAGTTTCGAAAAATAAAATAATTTTTATTAAATTTATGGGTGGGACCCACTTTGGTTGGTGTTTGATAACATGTGAAATTTCTTTAAAATTCTTTGAATTGAAAATTTGGAAATTTTCAAAGCATGTGCGTATAATTTGAAAAAAAAATATTATATTTTATTATTTAGTCTCCTATGGCGTTCTAGCATTTTCCTATAAATAGACGCTTAGGTTAGAATTGAAAATCACACGAGAAACAAGTTTTCTTTCTCTCTATATTGTCGAGCATATTTTAGTAAGTATTTTGATACTTTGAGAGTTGTTATTCAGTGCAAGTTTCTGTCAGCACTATATCCAAAATTCAGTCAGAAATACGGTTATTTTGAGGTAAGTGATATTATTTTCTTCTTAAATGATATTATTTTCTTCAATATCATTATGCCGTAATATTGGTGAACGTTTTTATCAAATTTGGAACTTTTTGTGTCGGGGTTACTATTCACGGGTTACTATTCACGTATCACGTATATCACGTATATTTCTTATTCACGAATCTGACACTATTCATAGAAAAATAAAATTTTCTTCTTTTTTGTCCAAGATGTCTATTATGGTTACTATCTTTGATTGTATCCATGTTTTGATCTTTATTTTTGAATTCTGCTTCAAAATTGGTATTTATAAAGTATTATTGATTTTGGATAAACCATTATCTGAATCTTTACTATTTATCCTTTTGTCTCTTTGGATTCATTTTCTTTAAAATATTTTTATCATCCTCGGTCCTAAATGATGATATTACTAAATATCTTTGGCACATGTAGTGCAAAAGATGAATGATTAAGCGATGAATATCTTTGGCCCGTAGTGCAAAAGATGAGCAGTGTTGAGATGAACATGACCCATTGGTGATACAAATGAATATCTTTGGCTTTGTAGTGCAAAGATGAATATTTGATTAAAGATGTATATTGATTGTTGTTCTGAGGATAAAATATTGATGATGGACTTTTAAATCTTAGAAGATTGTAGAACTCATTCTCTACTTGACTCTTCTAATGGATTGTTGTTTCATTGCGAGTTGTTGATCTAAAACTTGTTGTCTATTATATTTTATCAAATTTTTCCTGTTGAAAACTAATGATAATTTGTTGTATATTATCTTAGTCATAATATTCTTTCTTTGGGCTAGTTGAGCTCACCCTTTTCCTTTTTGTTCATTTTTTTCTTCTCGGGAGGTGAGAACATATTTGGATCTAGTCGGGGTATGGGTGATGGTGGTTATAGAAAGATGTTTTAGCAGTCCTCTATTTACGTAAAATAGTGTTTGAATAATTGTAATGAGGACTTATTTGAGTGTGGATATTGTCTAGAAGACAATATTTGTATTTAAACTCACAGTATGTGTTGTCGTATTTTGCACGACAATTGTATTATTGAAGTTGTAGTTTGCTTTATGTACCATGTATTTGGTGACTCAGAATGGGTGTTGTATACCTGTTTTGGGGTTGTCATAGTTGGTATCAAAGCTTAGGGATATGGTCTTTGGCGGAGATTGAGGAATAGAACTGGGAGGGGAGAGATGAGTAAATCCTTCGCTAGTGTGTCCTATCTAAGCTTATTTGTTGGTCAGTCATAATATAGCGATATTATGTGATATGTTAATTTGCTTAATTAACCCTTGTTTTATGGTAGTATTTAAGAATGGCTGCTGAGAACGTTAACAATGGAGTGTATGAGGCGTGGAACAACCTTTATTCACAAACCCGAGAGAGCGTCAGCAGGAAGGCAATATTCCTCCTATAAACAACATTACTAGAGCAAATGATGAGCGATGGAATGTTTAGGAGCTTTTTTGCGGTTCATGCAAAAATCAGACGAGGAGACTCGTGCACAAAATACTGGTGGAAATGCTAGCAATGCGATGCATCATCATAAGCGATTCAAAGAATTGGGACCACGAATTTATTGGAAAAGCGGATCCGATCATAGGCGAAAGCGTGGGTCAAGTAAATTACCAAGATATTCGATGTCTTGGGATGCGGAGAACGAAGGTTCCATTCGCCACCTTTATGTTCAGCGGTGAAGGCGGACTCTTGGTGGGAGAATGCGAAGCGTACCCACCACCCGGCACTCAAAGCATGTCTTGAGAAACGTTTGAAACTATTCAATGACAAGTACTTTCACGAAAGTATTAAATCATATATGAAAGAGGTAGATTTTATCGGTGGAATAAAACAACATGGCGGTGTGTCGATGCTGGGCGAAGTTATTTGAGTTATCGAGGTTTGCACCTCATTTGGTAGAGAATGAGGAGCGAATGACAAGGATGTTTACGAGAGGTCTAAAACCCGAGATTCGTCAATACCTTATCTCTATAATTTTCTCTCTGTATTTAGATGTTGTCGACATGGCTCAATTATTAGAGCGAGATAATGAGTATGTTCAACCGAGGGGACCCTGACGAGGGGTCATGGGGTGTGGTGATCCTCGAGCGATGATAACTTGATGAGGAGGGAAAAATACGAACAAAAGCGGTAACCACTCGGGTGGTCATCGTGGCCATGATAATAGGAGAGGTGAGTCAGTGGAAATTTTGAAATAGGAGATTCAACAATGGCGGGAAGACATCGATGAGCACCAAAGACCAACCACAAATTCTAGGGGAGGAGAACGATCGCCTGTTAGATGTTACAAATGCGGGAAAGAGGGACATATTAGCCCAAACTGTCCACAACAATCCAAGGTGTGTTACAACTATGGAAAGGAAGGCCACATAGTTCGGGATTGTTATGTAGCAAGACCAAGTTCAACGGGGATGGTGACTCCAAGGGCTGTCCCGGATAAGTTGAAATTAGCGGTTCCTGGAATAGCGTTTGTCGTGACTGGCCAAAACGTGAGGAACCCGAATGAGGTGATCACGGGTAAGCTAATCTTGAACTCTTACGAAGTTTATACCTTACTAGATACCGGTTCTACCCATTCTTTTATCTCTCCTGCTTGTTCTTAACGTTTAAACTTGACTCTGGAGAAATTAGACTTAATTTGATTTATCAATGGAGACTCCGTTGGGTGAAACTTTTGTTACATCCACTGTTTATAAATCTTGCTTAATTCAAGTTGGCACTATCACATTGCCTGTTGATCTTATCTCTTTAAAGATACTTGCTTTTGATGTGATTTTAGGAATTGATTGGTTAACCACTCATCATGCCAAAATTGATTGTTTTCGTAAGGTTATTAGTTTTCATATTCCTAACCAACCTGTCATACGAATTCAAATAACTAAACCACTAAAATCAGTCACTATCATATCAAGCCGTAAAGCTATTCGTTTATTGAAAAACGGATGTCAAGCTTTCTTAGCCCATGTTATGGATTTGAACAAAGACAAGTCAGATTTGAATAATATTTTTGTTGTTAGAGAATTTCCTGATGTATTTCCTAAAGAACTTCCCGGTCTACCCCCAGAACTTGATGTTGAATTCTTTATTGACCTTGAACCGGGTACAAAACCCATTTCTAATTAAAACCCCATATCGAATGGCTCCTATTGAACGAGGAGTTAAAAGTCCAACTTCTGAGAATTGTTAGACATCGGTTTCATTCCTCCTAGTACATCTCCTTGGGGTGCTCTGTTTTTATAAGTAAAAGAAAAAAGCGGGGAATATGCGACTTTGTATTGACTCTGAGAATTAAACCATGTCACCATCAAGAATAGGTATCAGATTACCTCGTATTGATGACATATTCGACCGATTGCAAGGAGCACAATTCTTTTCAAAGATCGATCTTAGATTACGGATATCATCAATTTGAAGATTAAAAGCGAGGATATTCCAAAGGCGCCTTGAGAACTCGATGCGGGCATTATGAATTCTTAGTCGTGTCTTTTGGATTGGCTAATGCTCCTCTGCTACTTTCATGGATATGATGAGCCGAGTATTCAAGGAATATTTGGATCGATTCGTTGTTGTCTTTATTGATGACATCCTCATCTATACCAAAAGTCGTGAAGATCATGAGCACCATTTGAAGCTGATAGTTGAAAGGCTTCGTGAAAACAAACTTTATGCCAAGCTGAAGAAATGCGAGTTCTGGCTTGAGGAAGTATCATTCCTTGGGCACGTGGTATCAAAACATGGAGTATCTATTGACCCGACGAAGATTGAAGCGATACAAAGTGGGGAGCAACCAAAGTCGGTGGCCAAAGTCTGCGTAGCTACGGGCTTATTTGGTTATTATCGGAGATTCATGGAAGGATTTTCTCGAATCGCTACTCCGTTAACTCGGAAAGATATAAAATTTGTATGCAGCGAGGAATGCGAGAAGAGTTTCCAAGAGCTCAAGAGGAGACTCATTTCGGCACCTGTTCTGGTAATACCATCTGGTTCGGATGGATTTGTTATATCTGATGATGCTTCGGGCAAAGGGTTAGGATGTGTTCTCATGCAACATGGGAAATTCATAGCCTATGCCTCACGACAACTCAAAGAATATGAGAGGAATTATCCTACTCATGATCTAGAGTTGGCAGCAGTCATTTTCACGTTAAAAATCTGGAGACACTACCTATATGGGGAGAAAGTGGAGATCTATACGGATCATAAAAGCCTCAAATATTTCTTCACCCAAAAGGAACTCAACATGCGGCAACGACGTTGGATCAAGCTGTTGAAAGATTACTATCATACCATTCAATATCATCTGAAAAAGCGAGCGTAGTGGTGGCGCATTGAGTAGAAGATCATATCTGCGAGTATGAGTGCGATATTGTAAATGCAAAGGCCCATTTGTATGACTTGCAAAGGATGGAGGTAGAATTAAAGACTCGGGGACCCATATGATGATGGCGAATATCTGAGTAGAAGCAGACTTTAATCGATAAAGTTAAAATTTGCTCAAGAGCTACGGACACAGGGTACGTCATTATGAAGAAGAAAGTGCAAGAAGGAGTTATTCGAGCGAGAATCGATGAAGAAGGAATACTTAGATTCAACTCCAAACTTTGTGTTCCTAACGATTCTGACTTGAAGCATAGAATCATGATGGAAGCACACAACACAGCGTTTGCAATCCATCCTGGGAGTACCAAAATGTATCATGATATTCAACATACATTTTGGTGGAACAATATGAAGAGAGAGATCGCGTAGTTTATCTTGAGGTGTTTAACTTGTCAACGTGTAAATACGGAGCATCAAGTGCCAAAGGGTACATTACAACCACTTGAGATTCCTAAATGGAAGTGGGAACACATTACTATGGATTTCGTTATAGGTCTTCCCAAAGTTTCTCAAGGCATAAATGCGATTTGGGTTATTGTTGATAGATTAACCAAGTCTGCCCATTTCTTACCGATCATCGTTAGACTTATTCCTTGAGCGTCTTGTTCAGTATATACGTGAATGAAATTGTGAGATTGCATGGCATGCCGATATCCATAGTTTGGATCGTGACCCAAGATTCACTTCAAGATTTTGGGTTAGCTTGCGAGAAAGCTATGAGCGCAGATTCTGATTGATTCGGCATACCATCCTCAAACTGATGGACAATCAGAGAGGACTATTCAAACTCTTGAAGATCTATTAAGGCTTTGTGTACTAGATTTTAAAGGAAGTTGGGATAAGTACTTGCCACTGGTAGAATTCTCCTATAACAATAGTTATCAAGCAAGTATAGGCATGGCTGCATTTGAGGCGTTGTATGGACCAAAGTGTCGTTCTCTAGTATGCTGGGACGAGGTGGGAGAAGCAACGTTGTTGGGACCAGAATTAGTACGCATGACTACAGAAAAGATCCAAATGATTCGACAATGTATTCAAACCTCACAAGATCGACAAAAGAGTTATGCTGATCTTCATAGAAAGGACGTGGAGTTTAATATTAAAGATTATGTATTGTTACGTGTTGCTCCATGGAAGGGAGTTACAAGATTTGGAAAGAGAGGAATGCTCAATCCACGATTTGTTGGTCCATTTGAGATTCTTGACCGAATAGGAAATGTGGCGTATAGACTCTCATTACCTCCAAGTATGTCTCGTGTTCATAATGTTTTTCACATATCCATGCTTCGTAAATATATGAAAGACCCGAACCATATTATTGCGTTAGAACCAGACGAGATAGCCGAAGATTTAACGTACGAAGAAGTACCTGTTAAGATCTTGGATAGGAAAGAGCATGTCCTACGCACCAAGGTTATACCACAAGTTAAGGTTTTGTGGAGAAACCATGCTATTGAAGAGATGACCTAAGAGTTGGAATCAGAAATGAAAGTAAGGTACCTTCACCTTTTCGAAACACCAGGTACGTATGCCAATTTCGAGGACAAAATTTCATAAGGAGGGGAGGTTGTAAGACCCCAACTTATTATAAATAAAATCGAATTTCCTCTAATTATTATTGTGAATAATAAGGTATTAATTTGATATAATTCTCTGGTTATGGGGGAAATGTTCAAATTTTGTAAAATAAGCAAGTGGTTATAAAATAATCATTGTTGTCGGGGAATATTCATTTGGTCGTGGAATATTCTTGTTGTCGGGGAATATTCGTATGACGGCGCAGTCATTTATGGGCCCCATAACAAAATAAACTGTCAGATGAAGAAAACGACAAGTTTGAGTTTTTATAAATAACGACGTAGTTGTTACCGTTAACAATGTTGGAATACCGGTGGTTAAAATACGATGTCTGGCGTGGATGCATGTATTTTTGAATTATTGATTCTTACGTAAGAAGGCACTACTCAATAATTGTTATAGTAATTCTTTATTCAATATTTTATTTTATTGATTCAATAAATCTTTGCGTTGATATTTTATATTATTGTTGTTTGATAATTATCAACGCATGATATTTCTTATTATCGGATCGATAATTCATATTATTTGAATAATATTATTAGATAGCATTATTGGCAATGTCTAGAAAGTTACATCGAGGAGAGGTTTGGTCACCTAATTTGCGGCATGATGAGGAGAAATTCTTATTGGAAAGCCCCCTCTTTCAGGAGCGGCACTGGTTGTCATAATTGTGATTCTGTAATATTATTTGTGAATAATTAATTATTAATTTATATGATAAGGAAATATTTATTTTATGAGGATATAAATGATGGATATATTTATTTTTATGTGAATAAAAATGAAGGAATTAATGCTGAGGTGTTTTATCAGTATTTTGTCGGTGTAGAGGTATTAAAAATCATCTGTTTGTGAATTTCGGATATTTTTGTTTTGGAATTTGGAAAAACTCAAAGCTACAAAGTTGTAGAGAATTCGATTTCAGGCAGAATGGATATAATATTTGTATTTTTCTGATAACCGGGCTATTTTCTATGAATTGTTGAAGTTTCGGAAAATAAAATGATTTTTATTAAATTTATGGGTGGGACCCACTTTGGTTGGTGTCAATAACATGTGAAATTCTTTGAAATTTTCGAGAATTGAGGGCTGGAAATTTTCAAAGCATGTGCGTATAATTTGAAAAGAAAATATTTTATTTTATTTTTTATTCTCCTATGGCGTTCTAGCATTTTCCTATAAATAGACGCTTAGGTTAGAATTGAAAATCACACGAGAAACAAGTTTTCTTTCTCTCTATATTGTCGAGCGTATTTTAGTAAGTATTTTGATACTTTAAGAGTTGTTATTCAGTGCAAGTTTCTGTCAGCACTATATCCGAAATTCAGTCAGAAATACGGTTATTTTGTGGTAAGGGATGTTATTTTCTTCTTAATTGATATTATTTTCTTCAATATCATTATGCCGTAATATTGGTGAACGTTTTTATCAAATTTGGAACTTTTTGTGTCGGGGTTACTATTCACATATACGACACTATTCACGTATATTGTACTATTTACGAATACGACACTATTCACCGAAAAATAAAATTTTCTTCTTTTTGTCCAAGATGTCTATTATGGTTACTATCTTTAATTGTATCCATGTTTTGATATTTATTTTTGAATTCTTCTTCAAAATTGGTATTTATGAAGTATTATTGATCTTGGATAAACTGTTATATGAATCCTTACTATTTGTCCTTACATCTCCTTTGGATTCGTTTTCTTTAAAATATTTTTCATCATCCTCGGTCCTAAATGATGATATTCTTTGAATATCTTTGGCTTTGTAGTGCAAAGATGAATGATTAAGCGATGAATATCTTTGGCGTAGTAAAAGATGAACATGTGTTGAGATGAACATGACCATTTGGTGATACAAATGAATATCTTTGGCTGTGGTGCAAAGATGAATATTTGATTAAAGATGTATATTGATTGTTATTACTGAGGATAAAATATTGATGATGGACTTTTAAATCTTAGAAGATAGTAGAACTCATTCTCTACTTGACTCTTCTAATGGATTGTTGTTTCCGCTGCAGTTGTTGATCTAAAACTTGTTGTCTATTATATTTAATCAGATTTTTCCCTGTTGAAAACTAATGATAATTTATTGTATATTATCTTAGTCATAATATTCTTTACTAGGCTAGTTGAGCTCACCCTTTTCCTTTTTGTTCCATTTTTCTTCTCAGGAGGTGAGAACATAGCTGGATCTAGTCGGGGTATGGAGTGATGGTTCTAGAAAGATGTTTTAGCAGTCCTCACTATTTCTGTAAAATAGTGTTTGAATAATTGTAATGAGGACTTATTTGAGTGTGGATATTGTCTAGAAGACAATATTTGTATTTAAACTCACAGTATGTGTTGTCGTATTTTGCACGACAATTGTATTATTGAAGTTGTAGTTTGCTTTATGTACCATGTATTTGGCGACTCAAAATGGGTGTTGTATACCTGTTTTGGGGTTGTCATATAAGGTTTTGTGAAAGAGGTTTCCGAAAGGGAAATGCACTGCGTATAGTCGTTTTAGATATTATACGTATGAAATACGAGTATTATATAGTATAAATATGAGTATAGTATGAAGAATAGTACGACGTATAATACGATTACTATATGAGTATTAGACGACGAGAATATTTGAGTTATACGTATAGAATACGAGACGTATTAATGGAGTATGAGTTAAGGTTTTGGTATAATTTAATTGGACTTAAACCAATAGCAAGCCCAATGAATTAAGTGTTCAAGCCCAAGTTGAGGCCCAACGTTAATTTATGTCCAGCCCAATCCGAAAAGTAAACCGCGGGTCGAACTAGTGGGTCATGGGATGGGTAAATCCCATGGGGCAACCCATGGGATGAACCACAAGAGAGTGGGCCGGCCACTTGGTGGTCAAGCCAAGTAATAAACTTGCTCACCAAGTACTTTACTTGGTGACAAAGTTGACAAAGGAGGTGCAATAGTAAGGAGGTGGAAATTGGACCATTTTGCCCTCATTTTGGTTTCCTATATATATAAGGCTTGTGTTGGTCATTTGGTGTTTTTAAAAAGCTTGACCAACTATATTGAGAGAGGGAAAGAGCTAGAAATATATAATCATTCTACGTTCAAGCAAACCAATAGGCGTTTATCAAGAACGTTAATTGCTTCAAAGGTAAATTCTCATAAACCGTAATCTTCATCTTTTTCGATATCTTTCTTGTAGAAGAATCGTAGATTGGTGGAGCATGTTCATTGAGGAGATATAAGGATGTCTATTAATGACCAAATTATTGATAGGTCATGACCAAATAGAAATCGTAAGTGTTTACGTAAGTTAAAACCGTAGAAAATCTTGAATGTTAACTTAGTTAAGAATGAACGTTTTGGAAACGGTTATAGCTAAGGAAGTGCCTATTTTTTGGTTAAAATGACTATGATGAATCAATTGAGTTTTTCATTTGATTTGGCTTATAGAACACGAGTAACGAAGTTATGGAGAATTTTGCGAAAATAGACATTAAACGTCGAAAACGTAAAAAACCCAGATTAAAGGTCAAAAGTTGTCGTGTAACTTGAAAACGATGGTTTCCAATGTCAACATGTGAGATAATGTAATTAAGAGTCGTTGGCAAAAGAATTGTCGCATTCCAACTTATAACGAAGAAAACGGGTATTGAACGGTCGAAAACGTTAAACGAACGCTTAAAATTAACTCAAAGGTGAATTCCGAGTTATCGGATTTGAAAATGTGAAATTCTTATACGAACACGTATAGGATGTAATTTGTGACCTGTAGGCTTTCGAATGGGTCAATTCGGATGTAAAACGAACAAATTAGGAAGCCGAGAGTTTCGTAAGAATAATAAAATTGTTTTGGCCAACTGGTGCACAAACTCGGTGCCATAGCGCCAAAACCAGTGTAAAGTGGTCACGCCGCAACGCTAGACTCGGCCGAGTACACTGCTAACTCGCGTCGCAGGGCCACTAGAATACTAGGGATGTCGCGCCGCAGCGCCGGCAGTAGAAAAATGTTGACCAAGTTAGGTTTTGTTCCATTTGAATGTAGACCTAAGGTAAGACAATGAAGGTACTTAATGTACATAATAAGATTGAACTTAAATCACTTATAAGGTGTTAATGTAAGAAGATCTAGTAAGGTTTAATAGAAATTAAACGAAGAACGCGAAGACATAATAGGTAAACCGTGAATGACGTTCAACATTGGTATTTAACCAATAATGAATGAATGTCAGTTAATGACGTAAGAACGTTACAGAAACGTAACAAAGTATAGGAAGTCGAATCGACTTTAATAATGAAGTTAATTCAGATAAGGCATAGAAGAGAAAGAAGTTGGTTAGAACCGTAAAGTTAGTTTGTTTTATAACTAATTACAGTGTGCTATGTGAATGTATCATGTAGATCTTGTAAAAACTGAGAATAGTTGAATTATATATTCGAAGATGCTTGAAGGCAAGTCTTTCTTAACGCTTGCCTAACCTTCGTGTTCGTCAAGTTTATGTGATGCATGTTATATAATGCAAGAATGGTTTTAAAGAAAGAGTCGATGCCTGTTTTAACTCGGCTAGACAAGTATTGAAGAATGAATGGATTTGTTGGCAAATTCTGTGATATAGAACTGTTAACGCTATCATATGCCAAGTATTTGGTACGGATGAGAAGGTAAGTTTGTCTATGTACAAACAAAAAAGTATATTTCATCGATTATTCAATGGGCACGCGAGGTTGCCAAATGTTAAGCGTAAATACATTTAACGTAAGAGTGTTGATCAACATAGAGAGGCTGATCACCTAGAAGTGCTCGTAAGTAAAGATGGGTGGATGGCCTTAGTGCCAGATATCCTTTTCAAGTATGAAAACGAAAAGAGTATGTTCATGGTCTATTGACCAGCTTATCATTCCTAAGTTATTATATATACTTTGGAATTGTGGTTATGACATGAGAAATATTAGTCAAATGTTTCATAATGGTTCGTAGATAATTCTTCAGATATGGAAATAAATCATGTAATTTTTAATGTGATATTCATATGATTCTTTGTTAAGACTTGCTGAGCTAGTTATGCTCATTCTTGCTTGAACCATATGTTTGCAGATAAAGCCGAACAAACTGAGAGTTCTAAGAGAGATAAAGGCAAGGCTAAGATGAACAATTAATCGTCCTGTAATATATTAGTGTATTTGGTTGTAATATACTTATGAAGATCAACGAATGTATTCGGTTAATGAACCTGGGAAATGATTTATTACAAATGTAATACAAAGATAGTAATTACACTCATTTTGTTGTTATCTCAATGGAATGATTTTATGGTTTGTAGTATCATGCAGCACCATCTGTCGGGTTGGAAGATACCCTGATTTGGGGGCGTCATAGGTTGGTATCAAAGCATTAGGTTATAAAACTTAAGGGGGGAAGAACCTTAGGCTAATAGCCTCGTTCGGAAAGGAAGAGTCCAAAGAAAGTTAACTCGAGTCAAATGAGTTAATAAGGTATTGAGGAAACTCAGTACCAAAAGATTTAAAAGATGGAAAGTAACCCTAAATGGATTAAATGTGATTTGTGCTTATATTATTGTGTATTATGTACTAAACAATTTGTTATGTGTTATTGTAGATGTCGGTCGATAGCTTGATGTATAGGGATATACATGTGATCAGCGAGGAGTCTTTAAACAGAGTTGAGCCGGTACCTGTGCCTATAGCAGACATACCTGTAGTGATTCTAGAAGAGTCAGAGCCCGAGGAATATTACTCGGATGTGGACTATTCTGAGGAGACCATGGGAATAACATCATATCTGAATATGATGATAGATGTGGAGGATGACATGGAGGTGACATCAATTAATACGGTGATGTCAGCCCTAAAGTCAACACCTATAGAGACTATGAGGGCAATGTACCTCTTAGTGCTTGACCGTAACGTGCAACTGCACAATATGGTGCAGCACTAGAAGGAAGAGATCAGTGATCTCTATGGGGTGAAGGAGTCTGCAGAGTCAGACTATGAGATAGAGCATGATGAGAAAGTGCTCATGACTGAAAAGGCTATAGACTATAAGAACGAGGTTGTAGAACTCGTAAAAGAAAGCCCGGTGAACAAGACCGGAAGATAGCTTACGAATGTCATATATAAATGACGGTCAAGACGAGATTTCAAGCTTAAGATAGCTTGTTATTCTATTGAGTCGGGACAGACTTGACATACTATAAGTCGAGATATTGTGTCGATTCTAGCGAACGAAAAGTATGAGAATGCTGTTAGGCAGTATTAGAAGTAGTATGGTACATACTTTTGTGTAGTGACGTAAAACCCTCTTTTGTATAATTAAAGGATAGTCTTTTTGTAAATCCCAATCTTTGTAAAAGTCAATCGCGGGATATATATGTAATAGCTTTTGGGCTATGGAAAGAAACTTGTAAATAGTTCTGATCTATAAAGAAGCATTTTAATATAAATAAGTTTTTATTTTAATTTGCTATGTTGTGTATGAGTTATTGTTCAGTTGTTTGACGACTAATAACGAAGTAAGCAAATAAGTAATAATGGAACTTTATTTATTTAATCAAAAATGCCACAAAGAAGAAGACAACGTAACCAAGAGGCGGAATCACATAATGATAATGAGGGGGGTCCTAATAACCCATTGCAAGAGTTCGTTAATTTATTAACAAATTTGCATTTAGCAAGTCAGGGGTAGAGCACCACAGGAGACCTAAGGTAGCGAAACGACTACCTTTAAAGAATTTAAGAGTGTAGGTCCACCCGAATTTAAGGGAACGACGGACCCAATGGAGGCTCAGACATGGGTCAAGGAAATAGAGAAGGCGTTTGTTATTACAAACGTATCTGAGGTGCAAAAGACTTCTTTTGCGACCTATATGATGAAGGGGGAAGGCAACTACTGGTTGGAGGCTCATCAGGGTGGGGATGGAGCGGAAGCTGTTACATGGGAACAGTTTAAGAAGGTATTCTTCGAGAACTACTTCCATACTAGAATGCAAGGGAGGATGGAGATTAAGTTCCTTGAACTTAAACAGGGGGACATGATTGTTCCCCAATATGAGGCCAAATTCAATGAATTGGCAAGGTTCGCTCCACACCAAGTGGACACGGAGGAAAGAAAAGCTCGTAGGTTTGAGGAAGGCCTAAAACCCTGGCTCTATAGTAGGATATCAGTTTTTCAGAGTGCTTCCTACGGGACCATTCTTGAAAAGGCGATAATAGCGGAGGGTGGTAGTGAGGCATTAACCCAATACCGCAAGGATAGAAAGAATAAGAATAAGGGAGAGGGAGGAAATAAGGCAGAGATTGCCAGTTGTAGCGACAATATGCCTAAGAGGAAGAATTTTAACCTTGGGAATACTGGGGTGAAACAAGGGGATTCTAAACGTATGATGGAGGCATGCAAGACATGCGGTAAGACTCATCTGGGAGTCTTCTTGAAAGGGAAAACGGGTTGTTATAAGTGTGGACAGGAGGGTCACATATCTCCCAACTGTCCTAATCCTAAGAAAAGTCGGGGATGTTTTGTTTGTGGGTCGATGGACCATATGGCAAGAAATTGCCCGAAGAAAGGTGCGGAGGGTAATAAGGGTTCTGGTAGTGGTAATTTGGCCATTACTGGACCAACACCATCGTTAGGTAGACCCTCAGCCGGAACATTTAATATGACCGTCCAAGATGCGGTTGCATCAACGGATGTAGTAGCAGGTATCATTCCAGTCAACGAAATAAATGCTTACGTGCTATTTGACTCAGGTGGTACTTGTTCTTTTATAGCATGTGGATTTGCTCAACAATTGGAATTAAATCCTGAGAAATTAGAAATACTTGTAGACGTTAAGTTAGCAAACGAGGAGATAATTCCTATTGAACACTTTCATAGGAATTGTTTCGTAGATATTAGCAGTAATAGATTATCGGTAGATCTTTTACCGATAAGGTTAATGGAATTCGATGTGATTCTCGGTATGGACTGGTTAATTAACCATAGAGCGATAATAGACTGTCATAGAAAGAGTGTAAACATAAGGCTTTCTAAGAAACCTAAGGTGGTGTTTTATGGAAATAAATCACCGGGACGTTCTTGTTGTCTAACCATGACACAAGCTAGGAAGATGTTGAAGAAAGGGTGTAAGGGTTATCTGTTTCATGTGGTGGATATCCAAAGAGTGGGAACATCATTGCAATAGATAACGATAGTTCAAGAATTCGCGGATGTGTTTTCAGAGGAGTTACCTGGTATTCCACCAGATAGGGATGTAAAATTTATGATTGATTTGTTGTCGGGTACGGCACCAGTTTCAAAGGCACCATATAGGATGGTGCCAGTTGAGATAAAGGAGTTAATGGTTCAGTTACATGAACTATTAGATAGAAAGTAAATTCAACCAAGTGTGTCTCCGTGGGGAGCAGCGGTATTGTTTGTAAAGAAAATGGACGGATCGTTACGACTTTGTATCGGCTATCGAGAGTTGAACAAGCTAACGATTAAGAATAAATACCCGTTGCCCAGGATCGATGATTTATTTTATCATTTGAAAGGGGCAAAGTATTTTTCTAAGATAGATTTGCATACGGGGTATCATCAACTGAAAGTAAGGAAGGAAGATATACCTAAGACGGCGTTCAGAACTCGTTATGGGCATTATGAGTTTTTGGTTATGTCATTTAGGTTGATGAATGCGCCAGCCGCATTTATAGATATGATGAACAGAGTGTTCAAACAATATTTGGACAAGTTCGTTGTAGTGTTCACTGATGATATTCTAGTCTATTCTAAGATGCTAGAAGATCATGCTGAACATCTAAGAATTTTGGCTCGAACGAGTGCAGTTTCTAGGACATGTTATAGATAAAGATGGCATGTCCGTAGATCCAGTGAAGGTGGATGTAACGCCCCGGAAAATCAAACATTTTGTAATTACTTTTAATAATGAATAAAATAATATTATTTATTATTATTGTGTATTGAGAAGATGAATGTTGTTCTATAACCTAGAAAGCATTGAACATCGTAGTATTTTACTTCACGTGGAAGAATTAAAGTGTTTGAATTTCTAAAACGAAAATAAAAGTTTTTAGAGAAATTTTCCGAAAAATACTATTCATCGATTTCCGCTCGGGAATTATTTTTGAATTTCCGAGAAATATGTAATGTTATAATATCGAGGTGATATCGATTATTTAATAAGAATCTAAGTATAGGAAACGTAATATTTCGCATGCAGACTTAAATTGGGAACGTTAGGTTATTAAGCGTTAAAGGAAGAAAGTTATGATCGTATAATGTGTATACATTATATGAAGTAAAGAATGAATGAATAATACTACGTATTGTACTATTTTGTATGAAGAATGAAATAACGTATATTACGAACTAATATACGAGTTAGTATACGAAGATTATACGTGGGGTATAATGGTTAAGTTGTTAAGATTAAGTTAATGGACTTGTAGGATTGTTAGTTATTGATAGAAGTCCAATATAAGTATTAATCAAGCCCAAGTGTTTGATTGATCAAAAGCCCAAACTATTTGTAGCATAAGCCTATTAAGAGAGAAAGCTAGGTTAATTATCAAGCCCAAAGTAAAGCCTTGACCCATGGGTCAAACCAAGTGTGAAATGGGTAAGTGTGATGGACAAGGATTTTATGTGATACCCAAGAACTTTATGTAGCTAGCAAGAAGACTTGAAGGTTAAGTAAGGAATAGTAAGGAGGTGGAAATGAGGAGGTGGGAGGTTTAATGTCTAAAATGCCCTCACTTTGCAAAGCCTATAAATACCAAGCTCATTTCTTGTGTTGGTTGATCATTTTCATCCAACTTTTCTCTCAAACATAAAGCTACTTATTGGTTAGGGAGAATAAGTCACTTAAGCACTTATAAGCCACTTCAACCATTGATAGTTTTCCAAAGCAAATAGAAGTCTTCAAGGGTAAGACTCCTCTCTTATATCTTCATCTCTTCTATAATAGGATTGATAAAGAAGGGGGAGGGTTGGATGATAGCATGTAATAAGTTACTAAAGAATGAACTTAAGCCGAATAAGTTGAAAAAGCAACTTGAACATTAATAAGTTGCTAGAACCATGAAGAACCTATAATATGATGTTTAGTATGTTGAATATAGCATGAGAACTTTGATTGAAGGACTTAAGTTAATAATAAGTCATGAGCATGAAGATTTCTAACTCTTAAGTTAAATAAGTTAATAACTTATGAGAATAAGTCAAAATCTACTTTGATTATAAGTTGGAGTAGTAAATAACTTGTAATGATCTTATGTTGATTAAAATCTATTAAGAACGCTTAGTAATGAAGATTTGCCAGAATTCGCACGATTGGACGATTACCGTCGAATTCGTGAAATTCTTTGAATGGAAGTCGTTTTTTGTGTTCGAAGTCGGAAATGTTGGTTTTCGATGGAGACAAGTCATTTTAGACATTATAGAGTTGTGAACTCGAAAATGACCGGATTCCGACTTAAAACGAAGAAAGGAGCATTGAACGTTCACGAACGTTTATCGTTTTCGTTAAAAATGAACTCATAGGTGAATTTTGAGCAAACGAAGTCAAATAGATAAAATTTTTGCATGAACGCATAGATTATGAAATTTGTCAACTGTAGGCTTTTGAACGGACCAACTCGGACTTAAAACGAAGAAGTTATGCGTCCGGGAAGTTCGTAAAAATTTTCAAAACTGCAAAATTTTCTAAGGCACAGAGTCCGAGCCGCGACGCGACTCTAAGCCTAATTGCCCGCACTGCAGCGCGAGGCCGAACCATTGTACACTGCTAACTCGCGCCGCAACGTGAGTCACAAGGCAATCCTTGGCACCGCGGCGCCAGTCCAAAGAAGTTGATAGTGAAGAAAGATTTCAAATATGGAAGGAAATGGAACTTAATAGTAATATATTAAGATATAATCATAACATGATTAAGACATTGTAAGGTACTTGTAAGACTCTAAGGCATGTTGATTAAGATTTAATAATCAATCAAAGATTAGCAGAATGAGAATGACGTAACGAAAGCCGGAAACCCTAAATAACGAATCTAAATTAGGAATTACATTGAGATAAAGGGTAAGATATAATAGTAATCATATTTGATTGTGTATGAGTTAATGTGGTACGTGATTATGAATTGTAGAATCAAAAAGACTTAAAGTACTGTACGAGTATTAACCAGTAATCAGACGTTAAAGGCAAGTATTCTAACCCTTGTTCCAGTTCTGTGTGGACAAGCTTTGTAATTCATGTATTCATTCACATGAAGTCTTGAATGATGAAGTCTTAATCCAATTCTTTCAGCTAGACTTGTATTATGAATCTGTCAAGCATGATTAATATAAGACCCCAAATTATTAATAAATAAAATTTATTTTCCTCTATTTATTATTTTGAAATATTAAGGGTTGATTTGATTAATGTGGATAGTTATGGGTAAAATACACAAATATTTCGAACAAGCAAGTGGTTATAAAATATTCATTATTGTCGGGGAATATTCGTTTGGTCGTGGAATATTAAATCGTCGGGGAATATTAAATACGACAGTAGCTAGATCTTTTATGGGCCCATAACGGAAAGTGATTGGATGAAGAAAGCGACAAATATAAGTTGTTTATAAATAACGACGTAGTTATTACAGATTAATACTATTGGAATACCGGTGGTTAAAAAACACACTAATCTGGCGTTGTTGAATAGTAGCGCGGTATTGCACCAATTATTGATTCTTACGTAAGAAAGCACTACTCAATAATGGTTACGATAATTCTTTATTCGATATTTTATTTTATTGATTGATAATTCTTTGCATTGATATTTTATATTCTTGTTGTTTCAATAAATTGTCATTACACGGTATTTTCCATTATCGAACAATAATTCATATTATCTGAATAATATTTTTGGATAACATTATTGGCAATGTCTAGAAAGTTCATCTAAGGAGAGGTTTGGTCACCTAATTGCACGTCGAAGAGAGAGATCCTTATTGGAAAGCCCCTCTTTCCTAGGCGGCACAGTTGCCGATCTTGTGATTACGTAATATTATTTGTGAATAATTAATTATTGATTTATATGATGAGGAAAATATTGATTTTATGTGGATATAGATGGAGAAAATTTTAATGTGACAATTGTTGAAAATTAATATTTTATCTTTTTTACGATAAAATAATTCATTTAAATATATTATTTTAATAATATATTAGCGGTGATATTTTATAATGAATGTGAGATATATGAGTATATGAGGAGGAAGAGTATTTTGTGGCATTAAATGTTTAACACATATTTTGTGTGTTGGTGGACACAATTATTAATAGAAATTTGATTATAGCGTGTAAAATCGCTTGGTTTATGGATTTTGGTCAATTTTTGTTGAATTTGGAAAAACTTTCTTACGCAAAGTTGTAGAGAATTGAATTTCCTATACAAAGTAGTGAGATTCGAATTTTCTGATAAAAGGGCTATTTATTATGAATTATTGAAGTTCCGAAGTTCCAAAATAATTGATTTTTGAAAGTTTTAATTATTTTTATTTACAAAAGCGTGTTTTCATTTTGTTTCCCTCATTTAACATGTGATGAAGGGCTGAGTTCAGATGGTAAAAGCATGCGTATGAAGTTTTGGAAAAATATAATAATATTTAATAAATTTTCTACTTTGGTGTTCTAAGCATTTTCTATAAATAGGGTGCTTAGGTTAGAATTGAAAATCACATCGTAAATGAAGTTTTCTCTCTCTATATTATCGAGCGTATTCTTGTGAGTATTTTGAGTATATTTTGAGTATTGCTATACTGAAGCTGCAAGTTTAAGTCATAGCCTATATCAAGGTGTTTCAATTTAGAAGTCTTGATCTTTCGAGGTAAGGGATGTTATTTTATTCGAAAATGATATTATTTCTTGATATCATTATGACGAAATATTGGTTGGAAATTTTATCAAATTTGGAACTTTTTCATATCGGGGTTACTATTCATGAGTTACTTATTCACGAGTTACTATTCATGAGTTACTATTCACGAGTTCTTATTCATGAGTACTATTCAAAAGCGTAAAGATGTTTTTGTGAAATTTCTATCTTTTTTGGTGTGAGATTTACTATTCACGTATCTGCACTATTCACGATATCTGATACTATTCACGAATCTGGCACTATTCATAGAAAAATAAAATTTCTTCTTTTCGTCCAAAATATCTACTATGGATACTAGCTTTGATTGTATCCATGTTTTGATCATTCTTGAATTTTACTCCACTCGATTACTTGTGAAGTATTTTTGAACTTGGATTGTTTAAAATACGAATCCTTAATATTTGTTCTTTTGTTTCTTTGGATTCGTTTCCTTTAAAATATTTTCATCATCCTCGGTCCTAAATGATGATATTCTTGAATATCTTTGGCTTTGTGTAGTGCAAAGATGAATGATTTCTTGATGAATATCTTTGGCCCGTAGTGCAAAGATGAGCAGTGTTGAAATGAACATGACCGATCGATTAATATCTTTGGCCGTAGTGCAAAGATGAGCAGTGTTTAGATGAACATGACGGTGATGAATATCTTTGGCACTGTAGTGTGCAAAGATGAATATTTGATTCGGATATATATTGATTGATGTTACTGGGGATAAAATATCAACGATGAACTTTTAAATTCATATATATAGAAGATAGTAGTTTGCATTCTCTACTTAACTCTTCTAATGAATTATTATTTCCGCTACGAAGATTGATTTAAAACTGGTTGTCTATTGTATTCTATTAGATTTTTCCCTGTGTAAGACTAACGATAATTTATTGTATATTATCTTAGTCATAATATTCTTTACTGGGCTAGTTGAGCTCACCCTTTTCCTTTTTGTTCCATTTTTCTTCTCAGGAGGCGAGAATGTAGCGAGTACGAGTCGGGGTATGGAATGATGGTTATAGAGAGAGTTGTTTAGTAGTCCTCACCATTTTTGTAAAATAATGTATAAATAATTGTGATGAGGATTTATTTGGGTATGTATATTGTCTAGAAGACAATAATTGTATTTAAACTCACAGTATATATGTTGTCGTATTTTGCACGACAAATGTATTAATAAAGTTATAGTTATTTCTGTACCATGTATTTGGCGACTCAGAATGGGTTGGATGGAATGGACCTATTTTGGGGGCGTCACAATTAATGTTTACCGAGTTATATTGGTATGGTTTTCAATCGAAGACCAAGTGTACTAAAATGTTTTTGTCGTTTAACGACAGGCACGTGAGGTTGCCACAACTTAAACGTATACACGTTTAATGAATGTAGTGTTGATCAACATAGAGTACTATGAGTTGATCACTCAGAAGTGCTCGTAAGCTATGTCGGACTTACAGACTTAGTGCCGGATTGTCCTTTTCAAAAGAACTTATGAATGCTCATATACTTGAGCCATAATTATTATTCCATTAAGTATGGTTGTGTAAAACATTTTGAAGAAAAAGAAGTGCTATTTTGATTTATCGATAGTACTGCCGTAACTATTATTCGATTATTGAAGATATATGAGTTCTATGTTTCAAGCATGTTTTTTATTAGAATTGTAGTACTTATTTGAGCTAGTCATGCTCACTCTTGCTTGAACCATATGAACACACTAAGATCGAGCGTCTGAAGTCTCGAAGCGAGGATAAAGGCAAGGCGAAGACGCAACCACGTAGTATACTTATGTAATAGTATGGGAAGACTATTTATAATATATTGATATTATGACAAGAGCAACTGAAAGGGTTACAAAGAACCTGAGGAATGTAATATTATTTTGAATATATATATAAGTTATATTAGTCCTTTTGAGACTATTCAATGGAATGTATGAATGAATAGTAGTACCGTGTAGCACCATCTGTCGGGTTGGAAGAGACCCTGATTTGGGGGCGTCACAGTGGAAGCAGTAAATGAGTGGGAGCAACCAAAAATGCCAACCGAGGTTAGGAGTTTTCTAGGGTTAGCAGGATACTATAGAAGGTTCATTCAGGACTTTTCTAAATTAGCAACTCCACTGACAAATCTAACAAGGAAGTCGGTGAAGTATGTGTGGACAAAAAAGTGTGAGCATAGTTTTCAAGAACTAAAAAGGAGGTTGAGTGGGGCACCTGTATTATCTTTACCAGATGATACGGGGAATTTTGTAGTTTATAGCGATGCTTCGCATAGAGGACTAGGTTGCGTGCTTATGCAGCATGGCAAGGTTATTGTGTATGCATCACAACAGTTAAAGGATTATGAGAAGGTCTATCCTACTCATGACCTAGAATTGGCAGCTGTAGTGATTGCTTTAAAAATATGGGGACATTATTTATACAGGGAAAAATGTGAGATATACACGGACCATAAAAGTCTAAAATATATCTTCACACAGAAGGAGTTGAATATGAGGCAGAGAAGGTGGTTAGAGTTGATAAAAGATTATGATTGTGATATCTTATATCATCCGGGGAAAGCGAATGTAGTAGCCGATGTGTTAAGTCTGAAGGGTAGAGAAAAGCTATCAATATTAACGACTCGGAATGAGTTAATAACAGAGATGGCAAAGATGGAATTGGAAGTTAAGTTACCAAGTGAAATGGGGGGAGATGTTATTCTCAATAGAGACTCAACCAACAATAGTGGAACGGGTTGAGGAAGTACAAACAAGTACTAAAGAATGTGAACGTGTGAGGAAGATATTGAATGATGATGTGAAGACTAAGTGTAACCTTGATAAAGAAGGTTTACTTCATTTTGAAGGAAGAATTTGGGCTCCAAATAATTCTGAGTTGAAAGAAGAGATTATGTGTGAGGCCCATAGTTCGAGGTACTCGATACATCTTGGTAGTACTAAGATGTATCAAGACCTTCGTCAGAACTTTTGGTGGCCGAACATGAAGAGAGAGATCGCGAAATATGTTAGTAAGTGCTTAACTTGTCAGAAAGTTAAGGTTGAACACCAAAGACCGAGTGGATTGATACAACCACTGGAAATTCCGGAGTGGAAATGAGAGTATATCACCATGGACTTTGTGGTGGGACTTCCAACGACGAGAAAAAGATACGATGCTATTTGGGTAATAGTGGATCGGTTAACTAAATTGGCTCATTTTCTACCAATAGGAGTTAGGTATAACCTAGAGCAATTAGTAAAGCTTTATGTCAAGGAAATCATTTCTAGACATGGAGTACCTGTTTCGATTGTGTCCGATCATGATCTACGATTCACATCGAACTTTTGGAGGAGTTTTCAAGAGCAAATGGGAACGCATTTGAGATTGAGTATGGCATATCAACCACAAACGGATGGACAAAGTGAACGAACGATTCAAACGCTAGAAGATATGTTAAGATCATGCGTTATGGATTTTAAGGGTAGTTGGGACGAGCATCTACCTTTGGTAGAATTCGCTTACAATAATAGTTTTTACACTAGTATATGCATGCCTCCTTACGAAGCGTTGTATGGAAGGAAGTGCAGAACACCACTTTGTTGGGATGAAGTAGGTGAACGTCGAATGTTGGGACCTGAGATGGTACAACAAACGACAGACATGGTGAAACTGATAAGAGCTCGATTAGTAGCGGCTCAAGATAGACAACGGAAGTATGCAGATCCTCAACGAGAGAAGAGGGAGTTTGAAGTAGGTTCATATGTTTTTCTAAAAGTATCGCCTTGGAAAGGGAAGATATATTTTGGAAAGAAAGGGAAGTTAAGTCCAAGGTTTGTAGGACCTTTTGAGATTTTAAGAAGGGTAGGAGAGGTAGCTTATGAAGTAGCCTTACCTCCAGAAATGGAAAGAATACACAACGTGTTTCACGTGTCTATGTTGCGTCCTTATAAACCGGACTACAAGCACGTAATAGAATACGAGTCTATTCAATTAGAAAAAGACTTAACGTATAAAGAACTTTCGATTCAGATTATTTATAGGAAGGAACAAGTCTTGAGAAATAAAGTAATTCCTTCAGTAAAGGTAATTTGAAGTAAACACGATGCTGAAGAAGCAACGTGGGAGCTCGATAGTAAAATGAAGGAAAAGTTTCCTCATTTGTTTATGTAAGAATAACGAGATTCTGGGGACAAAATCCTTATAAGGAGGGAAGACTGTAATGCCCGAGAATTTTGAAGTTTGAATGAATTAAATTTTTATTTGATTATGTGAATTAAATGAATTTAATTGATTTATTATGTGAGTATGATGTTCGAAGGTCGTTCCATGACCTAGAATATATGGATGTAGTTAGTATTCTGGCTTTGTGCTAGTATTAATGATTGTGAATTATCAAGACAAAAATGAAGGTTTTCTGAGAATGTTTGCATAAAAACACTATTCATCTAATTTCGTTCGGAGCTAGAGTTTGAAATTTCGAGAAACGCGTAATGATAGAATATGAAGATAGTATGGAATATCCAATAATAATTCCGTTATGACAAACGAAGTTTTCGCTTGCAGACGTAAAACCTAAGGGTTTGTGAAAGAGGATTCCGAAAGGGAAATGCAATGCGTATAGTCGTTTCAGATATTATACATATGAAATACGAGTATTATACTAGTATAAATACGAGTATAGTATGAAGAATAGTACGACGTATAATACGATTACTATATGAGTATTAGATGAAGAGAATATGTGAGTTATACGTATAGAATATGAGACGTATTAATGGAGTATGAGTTAAGGGTTTGGTATAATTTAATTGGACTTAAACCAATAGCAAGCCCAATGAATTAAGTGTTCAAGCCCAAGTTGAGGCTTAACGTTAATTTATGTCAAGCCTAATCCGAAAAGTAAACCGTGAGTCGAACCAGTGGGTCATGGGATGGGTAAAACCCATAGGGCAACCCATGGGACAAACCACAGGAGAGTGGGTCGGCCACTTGGTGGTCAAGCCAAGTAATAAACTTGCTCACCAAGTACTTTACTTGGTGCAAAGTTGACGAAGGAGGTGCAATAGTAAGGAGGTGGAAATTGGACCATTTTGCCCTCATTTTGATTTCCTATATATATAAGGCTTGTGTTGGTCATTTGGTGTTTTCACAAAGCTTGACCAACTATATTGAGAGAGGTTAAGAGCTAGAAATATATAATCATTCTACGTTCAAGTAAACCAATAGGCGTTTATCAAGAACGTTAATTGCTTCAAAGGTAAATTCTCATAAACCGTAATCATCATCTTTTTCGATTTCTTTCTCGCAGAAGAATCGTAGATTGGTGGAGCATGTTTATTGTGGAGATATAAGGATGTCTATTAATGACCAAATCATTGATAGGTCATGACCAAATAGAAATCTTAAGTGTTTACGTAAGTTAAAACCGTAGAAAATCTTGAACATTAGTTAAGAATGAACGTTTTGGAAACGGTTATAGCTAAGGAAGTGCCTATTGTTTGGTTAGGATGACTATGATGAATCAATGGAGTTTTCCATTTGATTTGGCTTATAGAACACGAGTAAAGAAGTTATGGCGAATTTTGCGAAAATAGACATTAAAAGTCAAAAACGTAAAAAAACTCAGATTAAAGGTCAAAAGATGTCGTGTGACTTGAAAACGATGGTTTCCAATCTCAACACGTGAGATAAGCTAATTATGAGTCGTTGGCAAAAGAATCGTCGCATTCCGACTTATAACGAAGAAAACGAGTATTGAGCGGTTGAAAATGTTAAACGAACGCTTAAAATGAACTCAAAGGTGAACTCAAAGTTAATGAATTTGAAAATGTGAAATTCTTATACGAACGCGTAAAAGATGTAATTTGTGACCGGTGAGGCTTTGAATGGGTCAAGGAGTGAAATGAACAAATTAGAGGCGGGAGTTTCGTAAGAATAATAAAAGCTATTTTGGTGGCTGGTGCCTGAGACTCGGCGCCTTAGTGCCAAAACCCGATTAGTAAAGTGGTCGTACTGGCATGGCAGACTTCGGTAAGTACCCCGCTAACTCACGTCGTGGCGCCACTAGAATACTAGGGATGTCGTGGCAGTAAGTAGCGTGATGAAAATGTTGACCAAGTTAGGTTTTGTTCCATTTGAATGTAGACCTAAGGTAAGACAATGAAGGTACTTAATGTACATAATAAGGTTGAACTTAAATCACTTATAAGGTGTTAATATAAGAAGATATAGTAAGGTTTAATAGAAATTAAACGAAGAACACGAAGACGTAATAGGTAAACCGTGAATGACATTCAACATTGGTATTTAACCAATAATGATCGAATGTTGGTTAAGGACATAAGAACATTAATGAAACGTAACAAAGTATAGGATGTCGAATCGATTTTAATAACGAAGTTAATTCAAATAAGACATAGATGAAGAAGAAGTTTGTTAGAACCGTAAAGTTAGTTTGTTTTATAACTAGTTACAGTGTGCTATGTTAATGTATCATGTAGATCTTGTAAAGACTGAGAATAGTTGAATTGTATATTCGAAGATGCTTGAAAGGCAAAGTTTTGTACGCAACATCTAACCTTCCGTGTTAGTCAAGTTTTATGTGATGCATGTTATATAATGCAAGAATGGTTTTAAAGAAAGAGTCGATGCTTGTTTTAACTCAGCTAGACAAGTATTGAAGAATGAATGGATTTGTTGGCAAATTCTATGATATAGAACTATTAACTCTATCCTATGCCAAGTATTTGGTACGGATGAGAAGGTAAGTTTGTCTATGTACAAACAAAAAAGTATTTTTCATCGATTATTTGATGGGCACGCGAGGTTGCCAAATATTAAGCGTAAATACGTTTAACCTAAGAGTGTTGATCAACATAGAGTACAATAGGCTAATCACCTAGAAGTGCTCGTAAGTAAAGTTGGGTGGATGGCCTTAGTGCCGGATATCCTTTTCAAGTATGAAAACGAAAAGAGTATCTTCATGGTCTATTGATCGGTTCATCATTCCTAAGTTATTATATATACTTTCGAATTGTGGTTATGACGTGAGAAGTATTAGTCAAACATTTCATAATGCTTCATAGATAATTGTTCAGATATGGAAATAAATCATGTAATTATTAATATGATATAAATATGATTCTTTGTTAAGACTTGTTGAGCTAGTTATGCTCATTCTTGCTTGAACCATATGTTTGCGACTAAAAGCCGAACAGTATGAGAGTTCTAGAGAGATAAAAGCAAGGCTAAGATGGATGATTAATAAATCTTATAATATATTAGTGTATTTGGTTGTAATATACTTATGAAGATCAGCGAATGTATTCGGTTAATGAACACAGGAAAGGATTTATTACAAATGTAATACAAAGATAGTAATTACACTCATTTTGTTGTTATCTCAATGGAATGATTGTATGGATTATAGTATCGTGGAGCACCATCAGCCGGGTTGGAAGATGCGGATGGTGCTATTACATACAATACATTCATTGTTCTTCATAAGTATATTACATACAAATACACTAGTTTATTACAGATGATTAATTGTCCATCTTAGCCTTCTTTATATCTCTTAGAACTTTCAGCTTTACGAGGATGATTAGTGCAAAACATATGGTTCAAAAGAATGAGCATAACTAGCTCAAAGAAGTCTTAACAAAGAATCATATGAATATCACAAGAACATTTACATGCTTTAATTCCAGATTTGAACAATTATCTATGAAGCACTACGAAACATTTGACTAGTACTTCTCATGTCATAACAACAATTCCAAGGTATATATAATAGCTTAGGAATGATGAACCGGTCAATAGACCATAAACATACGCTTTTCGTTTTCATACTTAAAAAGGATATCTGGCACTAAGGCCATCCACCCGCCCTTATCATTTAGCACTTATAGGTGATCACCTATCAGACTTATGCCGATCAACACTCTTACGTTAAACGATTTATGTTCAAAATTTGGCAACCTCGCGTGCCCATCGAATAATCGATGAAAAATAATTTTGTTTGTACATAGACAAACTAACTTTTACATCCATACCAAATACTTGGCATAGGATAATGTTAACAGTTCTATATCGAAAGACTTGTAAACAAATCAATCAACTCTTCAGTATTAGTTTAGCCGAGTAAAAATAGGCATCGACTCATTCTTTAAAATAATTCATGCATTGTATAACATGCATCACATAAAAACCTGGCTAACTCAAAGGTTAGATAAACGTTTGACAAAGACTTGCCTTCAAGCGTCTTTGAATATACAATTCAACTATTCTCAGTCTTTACAAGATCTACATGAGATATTCACATAACACACTGTAATTAGTTATCAAACAAACTAACTTTACGGTTCTAACCAACTTCTTTCTCTTCTATGTCTTATTTGAATTAACTTTGTTATTAAAGTCGATTCGACTTTCTATACTTCGTTACGTTTTATTAACGTTCTTACGTCTTTAACCGACATTTGATCATTATTGGTTAACTACCAACGTTGAACGTCATTCACGGTTTACTTATTACGTCTTCGTGTTCTTCGTTAATTTTCTATTAAACCTTACTAGATTTTCTTACATTAACACCTTATAAGTGATTTAAGGTAAGTCTTATCATGTACATAAAGTACCTTAAATGTCTTACTTTAGGTCAACATTCAAAATGGAACAAAACCTAACTCGTTAATATTTTTTATCGCCGTTACGCTACATGCGGCATCCTTTGTATTTTAGTATGGCGCAATGCATGAAGTTAACGTGGTAACTAATTCGGTGTCATGGCGGCCACCACTTTTAGACTGGTTCAAGACTGCTACGCCACGTAGTCTGTGCATCAACATTAAAATAGTTTGGTTTCTAAACGAAACTCCTGACTTCCTAATTTGTTCGTTTTACATCCAAATTGACCCATTCGAAAGTCTACAAGTCACAAATCACATCCTCTACGTGTTCATATAAGAATTTCATATTTCTGAATTCGTTAACTCAGAATTCACCTTTAAGTTCATTTTTAAGCGTTCGTTTAATGTTTTCGTCCATTTAATACTCGTTTTCTTCGTTATAAGTCGGAATGCGACGATTCTTTTGCCAACGACTCTTAATTACCTTATCTTACGTGTTCACATTGGAAACCAATGTTTTCAAGTCGCACGGCAACTTTTGACCTTTAATCCGGTCTTTTTACGTTTTCGACGTTTAACGTCTATTTTCGTAAATTTTGCCATAACTTCGTTACTAATGTTCTCTAAGCCAAATCACATGGAATACTCCATGGACTTCTTATCTACATCCTAACTAAGTAAGATGCACATATTAACATTTTGATGGAGTTCAATTGTTTATCAACAATCAATCTCAACAATCAAAAATTTCATGATTTTAAGCTCTATCAAACCTTATGATTTCTATGATCACATGACCTATAGAGATTGAATCTATGGTAAGTCACTCTCATTCCACCATACAAGCCATACCCCACCCAATTATGATTCTCTATGATAAAAGAAAACCAAAAGAGATGGAATTAGAATTGAAGAGTATTACCTTAAGAACTCTTAGTGTTCTTGTTGAACTTCTAATGAAAAATCTTCAAGGTAGAAGAATGGTTTAAGTTTAGCTCTCATTCTCTCTCAATAATCTAGGTTGGCAATTAAAAAATCAGAAAAGGCCAACTCTTTCTTTCTATTTATAGGCAATTGAAATGGAGGGCAAAATAGGCATTAAACCCCCACCTCCTTACTATTCAACACTTTGTCACCAAGTAAAATACTTGGTGACCAAGTGATATGCTAGCCTTGCACACCAAGTGGCCGGCCCACCATGCCTATGGGTTATCCCCATGGGTTTTATCCATTTGGTGACCCACCGGTTCGATCCACGGTTCGGTTTTCTTGCATTGGGCTTAACCAATCTAATATTAGGCCTTGACTTGGGCTTAACACTTAATCCCTTGGGCTTGCTCATTCAATTGATTAGTCTAAACAAAATCCAACCAAATGAATTAACATTAAGTCTTAACTTAATTTTAGAATACAAATCGTATTCCCTACGTATAATTCACGTATTCTTTCCGTATAATACTAGTACGATAATCGTATTGTACTCCGTATTAACTCAACATATTATACATAAATACTAAATAGTCTCATAATTGTATAACACATGCCTTAACTATAACACAATTCCTTCTTCGCGTTTCATTTCCTTCTCGGAAATCAATATACTCAACCCTTAGGTTTTAAGTCCGCGGGCGAAAACTTCGTTTGCCATAATGGGATTATTATTGAATATTCCATATTATCTTCGTATTCAATCATTACGCGTTTCTCAGAATCTCAAAACCTAGCTCTGAATGAAATCGGATGAATAGTGTTTTTACGCAAACATTCTCGAAAAACCTTCGTTCTCGTCTTGATAATTCAAAAAAATTAATCTTAACACAAAATCAGAATACTAACCACATCCACACATTCTAGGTCATAGAACAACCTTAGAACATCTTACTCAAATAATAACTCAATTAAATTCATTTAATCCACATAATCAAATAAAAATTTAATTGATTGAAAATTCAAAATTCTCGGGCGTTACATTCTTCCCTCCTTATAAGGATTCTGTCCCCATAATCTCGCTATTCTTACATAAACAAATGAGGAAACTTTTCCTTAATTTTACTTTCGAGCTCCCACGTTGCTTCTTCAGCATCGTGGTTACTCCAAATTACCTTTACTGAAGGTATTACTTTATTTCTCAAGAGTTGTTGATTCCTATCAATAACCTGAATCATAATTTCTTCATACGTTAAGTCTTTTTATACATGAATAGATTCATACTCTATTTCATGATTGTAGTCCGGTTTATAAGGACGCAACACAGACACGTGGAACACATTGTGTATTCTTTCCATTTCTGGAGGTAAGGCTACTTCATAAGCTACCTCCCCTATCCTTCTTAAAATCTCAAAAGGTCCTACAAACCTTGGACTTAACTTCCCTTTCTTTCCAAAACGTATCTTCCCTTTCCTAGGCGACACTTTTAGAAAAAAATATGATCATACTTCAAACTCCCTCTTCTCTCGATGAGGATCTGCATACTTCCGTTGTCTATCTTGAGCCGCTACTAATCGAGCTCTTATCAGCTTTACCATGTCTGCCGTTTGTTGTACCATTTCATGTCCTAACATTCGACATTCACCTACTTCATCCTAGCAAAGTGGTGTTCTGTACTTCCTTCCATACAACGCTTCATAAGGCGGCATGCCTATACTAGGGTAAAAACTGTTGTTGTAAGCGAATTCTACCAAAGGTAGATGCTCGTCCCAACTCCCCTTAAAATCCATAACGTAAGATCTTAACATATCTTCTAGCGTTTGAATCGTTTGTTCACTTTGTCCATCCGTCTGTGGATGATACGCCGTACTCAACCTCAATTGCATTCCCATTTGCTCTTGCAAACTCCTCCAAAAGTTCGACGTGAATCGTGGATCACGATCGGACACAATCAAAACAGGTACTCCATGTTTGGAAATGATTTCCTTAACATAAAGCTTAGCTAACTGCTCTAGGTTATACCTAACTCCTATTGGTAGAAAATGAGCCGATTTAGTTAACCGATCTACTATTACCCAAATAGCATCGTATCCTTTTCTCGTCGTTGGAAGTCCCACCACAAAGTCCAAGGTGATATATTCCCATTTGCACTCCGGAATCTCCAGTGGTTGTATCAATCCACTCGGTCTTTGGTGTTCAACCTTCACTTTCTAACAAGTTAAGCACTTACTAACATATTCGGCAAACTCCCTCTTCATGTTCGGCCACCAAAAGTTCTGACGAAGGTATTGATACATCTTAGTACTACCAGGATGTATCGAGTACCTTGAACTATGGGCCTCACACATAATCTCTTCTTTCAACTCAGAATTATTTGGAACCCAAATTCTTCCTTCAAAATGAAGTAAACCTTCTTTATCAAGGTTATAATTAGTCTTCACGTCATCCTTCACTATCTTTTTCACACGCTCACATTCTTCAGTACTAACTGTACTTCCTCAACCCGTTCCACTATCGTTGGTCGAGTCTCTATTGAGAATAACATCTCTCCTGTTTCACTTGGCAATTTAACTTCTAATTCCATCCCGACCATCCCTGTTATTAACTCATTCTGAGTCGTTAACATTAATAGTTTTTCTCTACCCTTCCGACTTAACGCGTCAGCTACTACTTCGCCTTCCCCGGATGATATAAGATGTCACAATCATAATCTTTTATCAACTCTAACCACCTTCTTTGCCTCATATTTAACTCCTTCTGTGTGAAGATATATTTCAGACTTTTGTGGTCCGTGTATATCTCACATTTTCCCCGTATAAATAATGTCTCCATATTTTTAAAGCAAACACTACAGCTGTTAGTTCTAAGTCATGATTAGGATAGACCTTCTCATAATCCTTTAACTGACGTAACGCATACGCAATGACCTTGCATTTTTGCATAAGCACGCAACCTAGTCCTCTATACGAAGCATCGCTATAAACTACAAAATTCCCCGTATCATATAATAAAGATAATACAGGTGCCTCACTCAACCTCCTTTTTAGTTCTTGACAACTATGCTCACACTTTTATGTCCATACATACTTCACCGACTTCCTTGTCAGATTTGTCAATGGAGTAGCTAATTTAGAAAAGTCCTGGATGAACCTTCTATAGTATCCCGCTAACCCTAGAAAACTCCTAACCTCGGTTGGCTTTTTCGGTTGTTTCCACTCATTCACCGCTTCCACCTTCGCTGGATCTACAGATATGCCATTTTTGTCTATAACATATCCTAAAAACTGCACTCGTTCGAGCTAAAATTCACACTTAGTGAATTTTGCATACAACTTCTCCCTCCGTAGTGTTTCCAACACTATTCTTAGATGTTCAGCATGATCTTCTGGCGTCTTAGAATATACTAGAATATCATTAATGAACACTACTACAAACTTGTCCAAATACTGTTTGAACACTCTATTCATCATATCCATGAATGCGGCTGGCGCATTTGTCAACCCAAATGACATAACCAAAAACTCGTAATGGCCATAACGAGTTCTGAACGCCGTCTTAGGTATATCTTCCTTCCTCACTTTCAGTTGATGATACCCCGTGTGCAAATCTATTTTTGAAAAATACTTTGCCCCTTTTAACTGATCAAATAGATCGTCGATCCTGGGCAACGGGTATTTATTCTTAATCGTTAACTTGTTCAACTCTCGATAGTCGATAAAAAGTCGTAACGATTCGTCCTTTTTCTTTACAAACAATATCGGTGCTCCCCACGGAGACACACTCGGTTGAATGTACTTCCTATCTAACAGTTCCGGTAACTGAACCATTAACTCCTTCATCTCAACTGGCGCCATCCTATATGGTGCCTTTAAAACTGGTGCCATACCCGGCAACAAATCAATCACAAATTCTACATCCCTATCCGGCGGAATACCGGGTAACTCCTCTGAAAACACATCTGCGAATTCTTGAACCACCGCTATCTGATCCAATGATGTTCCCACTCTTTGGGTATCCACCACATGACACAGATAACCCTTACACCCTTTTTTTAACATCTTCCTAGCTTGTGTCATGGTTAGACAACACGAACGTCCCGGTGATTTATTTCCATAAAACACCACCTCAGGTTTCTTAGGAAGCCTTAGGTTTACACTCTTTTTATAATAGTCTATTATTGCTCTATGGTTAATTAACTAATCCATGCCGAGAATCACATCGAATTCCCTTAACCTTATCGGTAAAAGATCTACCGATAATCTATTACCCCTGATATCTACGAAACAATTCCGATGAATATGTTCAATGGGAATTATCTTCTTATTTGCTACCTTAACGTCTAAAGGTATTTCTAACTTTACAGGATTTAATCCCAATTGCTGAACAAATCCACATGTTATAAAAGAATAAGTAGCACCTGAGTCAAATAACACGTAAGCATTTATTTCATTGACTGGAATGATACATGCTACTACGTCCGTTGATGCAACCGCATCTTGGACTATCATATTAAATGTTCAGGCTGAGGGTCTACCCAATGACGGTGTTGGTCCAGTAATGGCCAAATTACCACTACCAGAACCTTTACTACCCTCCGCCCCTTTCTTCGGGAAATTTCTTGCCACGTGGTCCACCGACCCACATACAAAACATCCCCGGCTTTTCTTAGGATTAGGACAGTTGGGAGATATATGACCCTCCTGCCCACAATTATAACAACCGGTATTCCCCTTTAGACAGACTCCCAGATGAGTCTTACCGCATGTCTTACATGCCTCCATCCTCCGTTTAGGATCCCTTTGGTTTGCCCCAATATTCCCAGGGTTAAAATTCTTCCGTATAGGCATATTGCCACTACCACTGGCAACATCTGCCTTATTTCCTCCCTCTCCCTTACTCTTATTCTTTCTATCTTTGTGGTATTGGGTCAATGCCTCACTACCACCCTCCGCTATTATCTTTTTTTCCAGAATGGTCCCATAGGAAGCACTCTGAAAAACCGATATCCTACTATAGAGCCAGGGTTTTAGGCCCTGCTCAAACCTACGAGCCTTCCTCTCCTCCGTGTCCACTTGGTGTGGAGCAAACCTTTCCAATTAATTGAATTTGGTCGC
Source organism: Panax quinquefolius (assembly GCA_020205615.1). NCBI lineage: Eukaryota > Viridiplantae > Streptophyta > Magnoliopsida > Apiales > Araliaceae > Panax > Panax quinquefolius. Next base: position 21,392,132 of record CM035162.1, read on the forward strand.
GTATTGGGGAACAGTCATGTCCCCCTACTTAAGTTCTAAGAACTTAATCTCCATTCTCCCTTGCATGCTAGTAGGGAAATAGTTCTCGAAGAATACCTTCTTAAACGGTTCCCATATAACAGCTTCCGCTCCAGCCCCGCCCTGGTGAGCCTCTCACCAGTAGTTGGCTTCCCCCTTCATCATATAGGTCGCAAAAGAAGTCTTTTTCACCTCAGCTACGTTTGTAATAACAAATGCCTTCTCTATTTCCTTGACCCATGTCTGGGCCTCCATTGGGTCCGTTGTTCCCTTAAATTCGGGTGGACCTACACTCTTAAATTCCTTAAAGGTAGTCATTCGGGCTACCTTAGGTCCTGCAGGTGCTCTACCCCCATCTTGGTTAAATGCAGCCGTTAATAAATTAACGAACTCTTGCATTGGGTTATTAGGACCCTCCTCGTTATCATTATGCGATTCCGCCTCTTGGTTATGTTGCCTTCTTCTTGGCGGCATTTCTGATTAAATAAATAAAGTTCCGTTATTACTTATTTACTTATTTCTTTATTAGTCGTCAAACAACTGAACAATAACTCATACACAGCAAAGCTGTAAGACCCCAACTTTTATGAATAAAGAATAATTTTCTCGAATTATATTTTTGAATATTATGGTGTTGATTCGATATAATGTTATAGTTGTTGGTAATATTTACAAATTTTTCAAAGTAAGCAAGTGGTTATATAATATTCGATTGGTCGAGGAATATTTGTTTTTACAGGGAATATTAAATACGATGGCACAATCATTGGTGGACCCCTGGCGGAAGTATTGTCGTAGTTAGAAAGCGACAAAATTATCTTTATAAAAATACTTGGCGGAGGTGTTACCGTTAAAAGCTGTTGAACTACCCGGTAGTAAAAAATGCGATGTCTGGCGTGGTTGCATAGTAGCTACGGTATTGATTATTGATGCTTATGTGAGAAGTTACTCGGTTATACTCAATTATTGCTACGATGGTTGTTGCATCATATCTCTAATATTATTAATTAAATTATTGCTACAAAGTATCATCTGCATAATATGATATATTATTAAATCAATAATTGAGGCAAAAAAGTTATTCATATTATTATTTTTCAATATTGATGATGTCTAGAAGTTACATCGAGGAGAGGTTTGGTCACCTAATTGCGGCATGATAAGGAGAAATCCTTATCGGAAAGCCCCTCTTTCACAGGAGCGACTTTGGTTGTTAAATTTTGTGAATTATAATATTAATGATGAATAAGTTCGTGTTGATTAAAGATGAATTTTATAGTTCCATTGTGTTGGACTTATTTGTGTTAGTATAATTGATGTACGGAGGATATATTGTTCAATTCAATCGTATTCGGGACACTTTTTGTGTATTGGAGTTACTATTCTATTCACGAGTTACTATTCACGAGTTACTATTCAGAGTTACTATTCACGAGTTACTATTCACGAGTTACTATTCTATTCAAGGGTACTTATTATTCACACGTAAGATATATTTCTTTTGGTCCAAATCATTTTTGGGTACAATATTATTCCATGAGGAGATGTGCTAAATTTTTAGAATAGTTGGTTGAAGATATAATAGTAAATCAATATGGAATGTTGGTGAAAGTTATAATAATAAATCAATATGGATCGCTGGTTTAAAGTTTTAATAGTAAATTAGTATGGACCATTGCTTTAAGTTTTAATAGTAAACCAATATGGACCGTCCGTTGAAAAGTAAATCAATCTGGACCGTTCATGAATTAGTTACTATTCAGTCCATTTTCCTATAAATAGAAGCTCATTCCTTCATTATTTCTTACGAATTTACTGAAACTCTAGAGAGAGAAACAATAGAGAGAAAGAAGAAAAGTATTTTGTTACTTCACTTTTCCAATATCCAGTTTCTTCTAAGGTAGGAATATTATTTTTATTGTACAGTAAGGGGTATTATTTCTTTTGTATTCATGAAGAGAACTTACATTATTCCATTATTTATTATTACATTGGAATAACTTTGTATATGCTGCTATCCGATACTTGGTGAAATTCTTACATTATTCCATTCTTTATTATTCTATTTGAAATATCACATGCATGCGTTTTATTGGGACACAGTTCCATTCTTTATTATTACATTGAATATATCTTGTACATGCATTTTCGTGGGACTGGTTCCATTCTTTATTATTTCATTGGAATATCATGTACGCATGCATTTACGTGGGACTGGTTCAGGTTATTTATTATTACTGTTGGAATAACTTGCATGCATGCGGTCTATCGCATGCATGGTGATTTCTTTTGTTATTCCATTCTTTATTATACTCGGTTGGTTAAAACTTTGACTTCTATACTCCATGAAATTAGTGGAATATCCTTGATATTTGCGCTTCATCCGATATTTTTCATGAAAATATTCTTACGAGCATTCTTGAATTTTACTCTACAAAGCGAGTATCATGTTAACAATTTGGGCGTTATCGGTTCCTAGATAAATTAATTCTTGAACTTGTTTTATTGAATTCTTATATCATTGTCATCATCCTCATGTTTATATTTTGTTGAAAGTCATACATGTGGCTGTAGTTCATAGATGGACTTGGTATGATTATAACCGAGGATTATTCGATTGTAATCATAGTAGTAATGTTACAAATGATGTGGTAAAAGTCCTCATTTGGCCGTATTGTATTGATGGATAGTTGTTGGCATGATCATGACCATTAATGAATACACGAATGTCCTTGGCCCATAGTGCATGGATAATTTGTGGTCGTGATACTAAAAAATATCCTTGGCCGTAGTTCAGGGGTGATTCGATGATGTTGATTATTTATTAAGATGAGTCCCAGCGATAAAAAGTGATGAAAAACCCTTTTAAATCATAGAAGATAGTAGATTTTATTCTCTACTTGACTCTTCTAATGGATTGCTTGTTCTGCTGCAGTTAAACTTGATATTTATTATATTTTATCAGTTTAACATTGTTGAAGGCTAACGATAAATTATTCTGCATTATCTTAGTCATAATATTTCTTACTGGGCTAGTTGAGCTCACCCTTTTGCTTTCATTGTTCTCTTCAGGAAATGAGAAGCGTAGCGAGGACTAGTCGGGAAGCAGTGATGGTCTAGATGGTGCATTAGTAGTCCTCACTATTCTGTGAAATAGTGTGATAATAATTGTAATGAGGACTCCTTTAGAGTTTTTATACTCTCTAGTAGACAATATTTGTATTCAAACTCACAGGTTATGTTTTGTCGTATTGTACACGACGGTTGTATAATTAAGTTGTATTTGAATTCAGTACCTTGTATCTGGCGAACCAAGATGGGTGATGTATACCGGTTTTGGGGTCGTCACAGTTGGTATCAAAGCTTAGGAATATGATCCATGGCTAAGATGTGAGAATAAAACTAGGAGGGGAGAGACGGGGATTTCTTCGCTAGTATGACCTACTTACTTTTTTTTGGTATTTAATTGGTCGTTCAGAATATAGGGATAATATATTACATGTCAATTAACCTTTTGTTTTGTGGCAGTATCTGAAAATGACATCTGAGAATGTTGAGAATAGAAATGGAGCACAGGCGACCATTGATTCACCACATATCAATAATCAGGATAATGTGCATCAAGAAGGCGATAATCCTCATGCAAACAACAACACTGACCAAATGATGAATGATCGAATGTTCAGAGGCTTTATGCAATTCATACAATGACGGAGAGGCGGCTCTATCCAAAATGTAGGTGGAAACACTTGGAAACTCTCGGATGGTCACCGCTAAAGCAGATTCGAGGCTGGGACCACCGGAGTTTATTGGAGAGCCAAAACCACTTAAGGCGAAAGCATGGATAAAGCAGATCACCAAGATATTTGATGTCTTGGGATGCTTCGAGAAGCAAAAGGTTTCCTTTGCCACCTTTATGTTACGAGGAGAGGCAGATTACTGGTGGGAATCGGTAAAGCGTACTCAACCTGCCGCACTGAAGATGTCTTGGGAGAAGTTCCAAGAACTATTCAACGACAATTACTTTCCGAAAGTATTCGTCGCGCATAAAAGAGGTAGAATTCATCAAGTTGGAGCAAAATAATATGGCCGTAGTAATCGTGATCGAAGCCAAGTTTTTGCCGAGTTGTCGGTTTGCATCCCACTTGGTGGATAATGAAGAGAGAATGAGCCGCGGATGTTTTAAGAGGTTTGAAGCGGGAATCGTCAACATCTTATTTCTCATAAAGCTGTGTTTGTATTCGGATGTTGTAAATAGGGCTCGATTAGTGGAGCGCGATAACGAGTCAACGCAACCAAAAAGAGAGGCCGCAAAATGAAAATACCAGTTGAGGAAGCGATCATCGAGCGGTGACAACAAGCGTGGAGGAATCAACGGGCGCGAAATGGTAACCACTTGCCGATGGTAATCGAGGCCAAAACAATAAGAATGGACATTTCAAGAAGAGGAGATTCAACAATGATGTAAAGACATCAACACCAAACACCGTTGTTAAGGAAGGAGAGCGACCACCTATCATATGCTTCAAATGCGGAGGGAGGGACACATCGGTCCAAAGCTAGCGATGCCAGTCAAAGCATGTTATAATTATGGAAGAGAAGGTCACTTAGCCCGATTTTGTCGTTCATCGAAGACAAGTTCGACTTGGATGGAGGCACCAAAGGCCGTCCCGAAAAAGTCAAAGCCGGTAGTCTGAGGAGGCGTTTGTTGTGACCTCCGAGAAAGTAAGGAACCCGAATGACATCATCACGGGTAAGCATATCATAAACTCTAGAGAAGTCTATATTTTATTTGATACTGGTTCTACCCATTCTTATTTCTCCTACTTGCGTTCAACGATTAAATTTGACTTCGGAGAAATTAGACTTTGACTTATCTGTGGAAACTCCATTGGGAGAAACCTTCATTTACATCCTTTGTTTATAAGTCTTGTTTGGTTCAAATTGGTACCCTCACATTTACTGTCGATCTTATTTCTTTAAAAATACTTGCGTTTGACGTAATTCTAGGGATTGATTGGTTAACTATTCATCATGCAAAAATTGATTGTTTTCGTAAGGTTGTTAGTTTTCATATTCCTAATCAACCTATTATGCGAATTCAAGCAACCAAACCATTAAAATCAATCACGGTCATTTTAAGCCATAAAGCTATTCTTTTATTGAAAAATGGATGTCAAGCTTTCTTAGCTCATGTCACAGATTTAAACAAAAATATGTCAGTTTTGAACGATATTTCTATTGTTAATAAATTTCCTGACGTATTCCTTGAAGAACTTTCTGGCCTACCACCAGAGCGTGAAATTAAATTTTGTATAGACCTTAAACTTGGTACAAAACCCATTTCCTAAGCCCCATATCGAATGGATCCTATTAAACTTCAGGAGTTAAAGACCCAACTACAGGAATTGTTAGACATTGGTTTCATTCGTCCTAGTCGTCTCCTTGGGGTGCTCTGTTCTATTCGTGTGAAGAAGAAAGATGGGAGTATCGACTTTGTATTGATTATCGGGAGTTGAATCATGTCACCATCAAAAAATAGGTACCCATTGCCACGTATTGATGACTGTTTGACCCGGTTGCAAGGAGCCAAATTCTTTTCAAAGATTGATCTTCGTTCTAGATATCACCGATTGAAGATTAGAGGCAGATGACATTCCAAAGATGGCTTTCGAACTCGTATCGGCATTATGAATTCCTAGTCATGTCCTTTGGATTGACTAATGCTTTTGCTGCCTTCATGGATATGATGAACCGAGTATTCAAGAAATATTTGGATCACTTTGTGGTCGTCTTTATTGATGACATCCTTATTTATTCAAAAAGCCGTGAAGATCATGAACAACACTTGAGGCTGACACTCCAAAAGCTTCGTGAATACAAGCTTTATGCCAAGTTGAAGAAATGCTAGTTCTGGCTTGAGGAAGTAGCATTCCTTGGGCACATAGTATCAAGTCATGGAATATCTGTTGACCCGGCAAAGATTGAAGCTATTCAAAGCTGGGAGCAACCTAAATCGATTGCCAAGTACGTAGCTTTCTCGGTTTAGCTGGTTATTATCGGAGATTCGTGGAAGGATTTTCTCAAATCGCTACTCCATTAACTTCAAATTGACTCGGAAAGATACAAAGTTCGGTTGGAGTGAAGAATGTGAGAAGAGTTTTCAAGAACTTCGAGAGGAGACATTTTTATTTTGTTACGACAATACCATCGGCTCGGAGGATTTGTCATCTCTGATGATGCTTCTTAGGCAAAGGTTGGGATGTGTTCTCATACAACATGGGAAAGTCATAGCCTATGCCTCAAGACAACTCAAAGAATATGAGAGGAATTATCCTACTCATGATCTAGAGTTAGCAGTTGTTGTCTTCGCACTTAAAATTTGGAGGCATTACTTGTATGGGGAGAAAGTGAAGATCTTTACGGATCATAAAAGCCTCAAATATTTCTTCACTCAAAAGGAACTCAATATGCGACAATGACGTTGGCTTGAATTGTTGAAAGATTATGATCATACCATCAATACCATCTGGAAAGCGAGCGTGGTAGGTGACGCATTAAGAAGAAGATCATATGCACAATCTGAGTGCGATATTGTCAATGCAAAGGCCCATTTTGTGTGACTTGCAAAGGATGGAGATAGAATTAAAGACTCAGGGACCCATGTGATGATGGTGAATATCTGAGTAAAACCAACTTTAATTGATAAAGTTAAAAGTTGCTCAAGCTCTGGACTGGAGGCGATGCGTATGAGGAAGAAAGTGAAAGAAGGTGCTATCTTAGGAAGCAAGAATCGATGAAGAAGGAATACTTTGAGTCAACTCCAGACTTTGTGTTCCTAACGACCCTGATTTAAAGTATAAAATCATGATGGAGGCGCACAACACACCGTTTGCAATCCATCTTGGGAGTACCAAAATGTATCATGATCTTCGTCATACATTTTGGTGGAGTAATATTAAGAGAGAGATAGCGTTGTTTATCTCAAGGTGTCTAACTTGTCAACGAGTTAAAGTGGAGCATCAAGTAACAAAAGGACCATTGCAACCACTTGAAATTCCAGAATGGAAGTGGGAGCACATTACCATGGATTTCGTTACCGGTCTTCTTAAGGTTTCTCAAGGCATAGATGCGATTTGGGTCATTGTTCATAGATTGACCAAGTCTGCTCATTTCTTACCGATACGAGAAACTTATACACTTGAACGTCTTGCTCGTATGTATATAAATGAGATTGTGAGACTGCATGGTATGCCGGTATCCATAGTTTATGATCGAGACTCAAGATTCACTTCACAATTTTGGGTTTTGCAATGGGCACGGACTTACAATTTAGCTCAGCATATCATCCTCAGACGGACGAACAGTCGGAGAGGGCTATTCAAACTCTTGAAGATCTATTAAGATTCTGTGTCCTTGACTTCAAGGGAAGTTGGGACAAGTTCTTACCATTGATGGAGTTTTCCTACAACAACAGTTATCAAGCAAGTATTGGCATGGCTCCATTTGAGGGGTTGTATGGAAGAAAGTGTCATTCTCCAGTATGTTGGGATGAGGTAGGTGAAGCAATGTTGTTGGGACTAGAGTTGGTACATATGACTACGGAAAAGATTCAAACAATCTGACAACGTATAAAAACCTCACAAGATCGACAAAAGAGTTATGTTGATCTTCATCGAAAGGACGTGAAATTCGATATAGGAGATCATGTTTTGTTACATATTGCTCCATGGAAAGGAGTTATGAGATTTGGAAAGAGAGGGAAGCTCAATCCTCAATTCATCGGCCCATTTTTAATCCTCGATTGAGTAGGAACTGTGGCCTATAGACTCGCCTTACCGCCAAGTATGTCTCGTGTTCATAATGTTTTTTACATATCTATATTACGTAAATATGTGAAAGACCCGAACCACATTATTGAGTTAGAACAAGACGAGATATAGGATGATTTAACGTATGAAGAGTTACCTGTTAAAATCTTGGATAAGAAGGATCATGTTCTACGCTCCAAGGTTATACCTCAAGTCAAAGTTTTGTGGAGAAACCACGATGTGGAGGAAATGACTTGGGAGTTAGAATCTAAGATGAAGTCAAGGTATCCTCATCTCTTCGACATACCAGGTATGTACCCTAATTTCGAGGATGAAATTTCATAAGAAAGGGAGGTTGTAAGACCCCAACTTTTATTAATAAAGAATAATTTTCTCAAATTATATTTTTGAATATTATGGTGTTGATTTGATATAATGTTATAGTTGTGGGAAATATTTACAAATTTTGCAAAGTAAACAAGTGGTTATATAATATTCAATTGGTCGGGGAATATTCGTTTTTACAGGGAATATTAAATGACGGCAAGACAATCATTAGTTGGACCCCTGGCGGAAGTATTGTTGTAATTAGAAAACAACAAAATTATCTTTCTATAAAAACAAGGGTGGAGGTGTTACCGTTAAAACTGTTGAACTACCCGGTAGTAAAAGTCGATGTCTGGCGTGGTTGCATAGTAGCACACGGTATTGATTATTGATGCTTACGTGAGAAGTCACTCGGTTATACTCAATTATTGCTACTTTCTGATGGTTGCATGCATCATATCTCGTATTATTGATTAAATTATTACTACGGTATCATGCATAATATGATATATTATTAAATCAATAATTGAGATGACAAAGTTATTCATATTATTATTTGCAATATTGACAATGTCTAGAAGTTACATCGAGGAGAGGTTTGGTCACCTAATTGCGGCGCCCGATAAGGAGAAATCCTTATCGGAAAGCCCCTTCTTTCTTTGGGAGCGATTTGGTTGTTAAATATTGTGAATTATAATATTAATGATGAATAAGTTCGTGTTGATTAAAGATGAAATTTATAGTTCCATTGTGTTGGACTTATTTATGTTAGTATAATTGATGTTTGGAGGATATATTGTTCAATCGGATATTCGGGACACTTTTCATGTCGGAGTACTATTCACGAGTTACTATTCATGAATTACTATTCACGAGTTACTATTCATGAGTTACTATTCATGAGTTACTATTCACGAGTTACTATTCACGAGTTACTATTCACGGGGTACTATTCACCCGTAAGATATATTTCTTTTCGGTCCAAATCATTTTTGGGTACAATATTATTCCAATAGGAGATGTGCTAATTTTTCAGACCGTTGGTTGAAGATATAATAGTAAATCAATATGGACCGCTGATGGAAAGTTATAATAGTAAATCAATATGGATCGCTGGTTTAAAGTTTTAATAGTAAATCATTATGGACCATTGCTTTAAGTTTTAATAGTAAACTAATATGGACCGTCCGCTTAAAAGTAAATCAATCTGGACCATTCATGAATTAGTTCCTATTCAGTCCATTTTCCTATAAATAGAAGCTCATTCCTTCATTATTTCTTACGAATTCACTGAAACTCTAGAGAGAGAAACTATAGAGAGAAAGAAGAAAAGTATTTTGTTACTTCATTTTTCCAATATCCAGTTTCTTCTAAGGTAGGGAATATTATTTGATGTACCCGTAAAGGGTATTATTTCTTTTGTATTCATGAAGAGAACTTACATTATTCCATTATTTATTATTACGTTGGAATAACTTTGTATCTGTGAGCTACCCTATACTTTTGTGAAATTCTTACATTATTCCATTCTTTATTATTACGTTGGAATATCACATGTCTGCATGCATTTTACATGGGACTGGTTCCAATCTTTATTATTCTATTGGAATATCACATGCATGCGTTTTCTTTGGGACTGGTTCCATTATTTATTATTTTTTGGAAATATCATCATGCATGCGTTTCTGTGGGACTGATTTTATTTTTTTATTATTACATTGGAATAACACACATATTGTTTATCTACGCATCGTTTTATGCGGGCTACCCTATACTTAGTGATTTCTTTTGTTATTCCATTCTTTATTATTCTCAGTTGGTTAAAACTTTGACTTCTATACTCCATGAATTTAGTGGAATATCCTTGATATTTGCGCTTCATCCAGTATCTTTTCATGGAAATATTCTTCTGAGCATTCTTGAATTTTACTCTACAAAGCAGTATCATGTTAAAAATTTGGACGTTATCAGTTCCTAGATAAATTAATTCTTGAACTTGTTTTATTGAATTCTTATATCATTGTCATCATCCTCATGTTTATATTTTGTTGAAAGTCATCTATGGCCTGTAGTGCATAGATGGACTTAGTATGATTATGACCAGGGATTATTCAGTGTAATCATGACCGTAATGTTACAAATGATGTGGTAAAAGTTCTCATTGGCCCGTAGTGCATTGATGGACAGTTGTTGGCATGATCATGACCATTAATGAATACACGAATGTCCTTGGCCCGTAGTGCATGGATAATTTGTGGTCGAGATACTAAAAAATATCCTTGGCCGTAGTGCAGGGGTGATTCGATGATGTGTATTATTTATTAAGCTGAGTCCTAGCGATAAAAGTGATGAAAAACCCTTTTAAATCATAGAAGATAGTAGATTTTATATTCTACTTGACTCTTCTAATGGATTGCTTGTTCCGCTGCAGTTAAACTTGATATTTATTATATTTTATCAGTTTAACATTGTTGAAGGCTAACGATAAATTGTTCTGCATTATCTTAGTAATAATATTTCTTACTGGGCTAGTTGAGCTCACCCATTTTCTTTCATTGTTCTCTTCAGGAAATGAGAACGTAGCAGGGACTAGTCGGGGAATAGAGTGATGGTCCTAGATGGTGCATTAGTAGTCCTCAGTATTTTGTGAAATAGTGTGATAATAATTGTACTGAGGACTCCTTTTAAGTTTTTATACTCTCTAGTAGACAATATTTGTATTCAAACTCACAGGTTATGTTTTGTCATATTGTACATGACGGTTGTATACTTAAGTTGTATTTGAATTCAGTACCTTGTATCTGGCGAACCAAGATGGGTGATGTATACCGGTTTTGGGGTCGTCAAAAAAGCAATTTAAAATAAAAACTTCCTTATATTAAAATACTTCTGTATAGTTCAAAACTATTTACATGTTATTTTCCATAGCCCAAAAGCTATTACATATTTATCCCGCGATGGACTTTTACAAAAATTTGAATTTACAAAAAGACTACCCATTAATTATACAAAAGAGGGTTTTACGTCATTACACAAAAGTATTTACCATACTACTCCTAATACTACCTAACAGCATTCTCATGCTTCTGGTTCGCCAGTATCGACACAATATCTCAACTTATAGTATGTCGAGTTTGTCCCGACTCAATAGAATAACAAGCTATCTTAAGCTTGAAATCCTTGTGCGCACTGTCATTTATATATGACATTCGTGCTATCTTCTGGTATTTTTCAACCAGTTTCTTACGAAGTTCTATGACGTCGTTCTTATAGTCCCTAGCCTTGTCAATCATGAGCACTTTCTCATCATGCTCTATCTTATAGTCTGACTCTGCAGACTCTTTTGCTCCATAGAGATCAATGATCTCTTCCTTCTGGTGCTTCACCATATTGTGCAGTTGCACGTAACGGTCAAGCACTGAGAGGTACATTGCCCTCATAGTCTCTGTAGGTGTCGACTCTAGGGTAGGCATCACTGTATTAATCGATGTCACCTCCATATCATCCTCCACATCAATCATCATATTCAAATATGATGTTATTCCAATGGTCTCCTCCGAATAGTATTCCTCGGGCTCTGACTCTTCTAGAATCACTATCGGTATGTCTGCTATAGGTACGGGTACTGTCTCAACTCGGTTCACGGACTCCTCACTGATCACATGTATATCCCTATACATCAAGCTATCAACCAACATCTACAATAACACATAACAAATTGATTAGTACATAATAGACAATAATCTAAGCACAAATCACATTTAATCCATTTAGGGTTACTTTCCATCTTTTAAATCTTTCGGTACTGAGTTTCCTCAACACCTTTTTAACTCTTTTGACTCGAGTTAACTTTCTTCGGACTCTTCCTTTCCTAACGAGGTTATTAGCCTAAGGTTCTTCTCCCCTTAAGTTTTATAACCTAATGCTTTGATACCAACCTGTGACGCCCCCAAATCTGGGTATCTTCCAACCCGACAGATGGTGCTCCACGATACTACAATCCATACAATCATTCCATTTAGATAACAACAAAATGAGTTTAATTACTATCTTTATATTACATTTGTAATAAATCCTTTCCCAGGTTCATTAACCGAATACATTCGTTATTCTTCATGAGTATATTACATACAAATACACTAGTCTATTACAGGATGATTAATTGTCCATCTTAGCCTTGCCTTTATCTCTCTTAGAACTCTCAGTTCGCTCGGCTTTAGCTGTAAACAGATGGTTCAAGCAAGAATGAGTATAACAAGCTCAACAAGTCTTAACAAAGAATCATATGAATATCACAAGAACATTTACATGCTTTAATTCTAGATTTGAACAATTATCTATGAAGCACTACTAAAACATTTGACTAGTACTTCTCATGTCATAACAACAATTCCAAAGTATATATAATAGCTTAGGAATGATGAACCGGTCAATAGACCATGAACATACTCTTTTTGTTTTTATACTTGAAAAGGATATCCGACACTAAGGCCATCCACTCGTATTTACTTACGAGCACTTCTAGGTGATCAGCCTATTGTACTCTATGTTGATCAACACTCTTACGTTAAACGTATTTACGTTCAACATTTGGCAACCTCGCGTGCCCATCGAATAATCGATGAAAAATACTTTTGTTTGTACAAAGACAAACTTACTTTTACATCCGTACCAAATACTTGGCATAGGATAACGTTAACAGTTCTATATCGAAAGACTTGTAAACAAATCAATCAACTCTTCAGTATTAGTCTAGCCGAGTAAAAACAGGCATCGACTCTTTCTTTAAAATAATTCATGCATTGTATAACATGCATCACGTAAAAACTTGGCTAACTCGAAGGTTAGACAAGTGTTTAAGAAAGACTTGCCTTCAAGCGTCTTCAAATATACAATTCAACTATTCTCAGTCTTTACAGGATCTACATGAGATATTCACATAGCACACTATAATTAGGTATCAAACAAACTAACTTTACGGTTCTAACCAACTTCTTTCTCTTCTATGTCTTATTTGAATTAACTTCGTTATTAAAGTCGATTCGACTTTCTATACTTCGTTACATTTTATTAACGTTCTTACGTCCTTAACCGACATTCGATCATTATTGGTTAACTACCAACGTTGAACGCCATTCACGGTTCACTTATTACGTCTTCATGTTCTTCGTTTAATTTCTATTAAACCTTACTAGGTTTTTTTACATTAACACCTTATAAGTGATTTAAAGTAAGTCTTATCATGTAAATAAAGTACCTTCAATGTCTTACTTTAGGTCAACATTCAAAATGGAACAAAACCTAACTTGGTCAACATTTTTCTCTGTCGTAAAGGCTGTGATGCGGCATCCTTTGTATTTTTAGTGAAGCGTCTGCGGCGCTATGAGTTAGTGAGTTACTCGCTTTGAGTCTAGTCACTGCAGTGTCACTATTTTGTCTTGGTTTTTTGTACATGACACAAGTCTGTACCGGCCAATAAAACAGTTTGGTTTCTAAACGAAACTCCCGACTTCCTATTTTGTTCATTTTACATCCGAATTGACACATTAGAAAGCCTACAAGTCACAAATTACATCCTTTACGTGTTCATATAAGAATTTCATATTTTCGAATTCGTTAACTCACCTTGAAGTTCATTTTTAAGCGTTCGTTTAATGTTTTCGTCCGTTCAATACTCGTTTTCTTCGTTATAAGTCGGAATGCGACGATTCTTTCGCCAACGACTCTTAATTACCTTATCTCACGTGTTGACATTGGAAACCAACATTTTCAAGTCACACAGCAACTTTTGACCTTTAATCCGGTCTTTTTACATTTTCGATGTTTAACGTCTATTTCCGTAAAATTCACCATAACTTCGTTACTAATGTTCTCTAAGCCAAATCACATGGAATACTCCATGGACTTCATATCTACATCCTAACCAAGCAAGATGCATATATTAACGTATTGATGGAGTTCAATTGTTTATCAACAATCAATCTCAACAATCAAAAATTTTATGATTTTAAACTCTATCAAACCTTATGATTTCTATGATCTCATGACTTATAGAGATTGAATCTATGATAAGTCACTCTCATTCCACCATACAAGCCATACCCCACCCATTTATGATTCTCCATGATAAAAGAAAACCAAAAGAGATGGAATTAGAATTGAAGAGTATTACCTTAAGAACTCTTAGTGTTCTTGTTGAACTTCTAATGAAAAAGCTTCAAGGTAGAAGAATGGTTTAAGTTAAGCTCTCCTTCTCTCCCAATAATCTAGGTTGGCAATTGAAAACCTCACAAAAGGCCAACTCTTTCTTTCTATTTATAGGCAATTGAAATGGAGGGCAAAATAGGCATTAAACCCCCACCTCCTTACTAGTCAACACTTTGTCACCAAGTAAAATACTTGGTGACCAAGTGATATGCTTGCCTTGCACACTAAGTGGCCGGCCCACCATGCCCATGGGTCATCCCCATGGGTTGTCCCATGGGTTTTACCCATTCGGTGACCCACCGGTTCGATCCATGGTTCGGTTTTCTTGCATTGGGCTTAACCAATCTAATGTTGGGCCTTGACTTGGGCTTGCTCATTCAATTGATTGGGCTAAACAAAATCCAACGAAATGAATTAACATTAAATCTTAACTTAATTCTAGAATACAAATCGTATTCCCTACGTATAATTCACGTATTCTTTCCGTACAATACTAGTACGATAATCGTATTGTACTCCGTATTAACTCAACATATTATACATAAAAACTAAAAAGTCTCATAATTGTATAACACATGCCTTAACCATAACGCAATTCCTTCTACGCGTTTCATTTCCTTCTCGGAAATTAATATACTCAACCCTTAGGTTTTAAGTTCGCAGGCGAAAACTTCGTTTGCCATAACAGAATTATAATTGAATATTCCATACTATCTTCGTATTCTATCATTACGCGTTTCTCAGAATCTCAAACCCTAGCTCCGAACAAAATCGGATGAATAGTGTTTCCACGCAAACATTCTCGGAAAACCTTCATTCTCGTCTTGATAATTCAAAACAATTAATCTTAACACAAAGTCATAATACTAACCACATCCACACATTCTAGCTCATAGAACGACCTTCGAACATCGTACTCACATAATAACTCAATTAAATTCATTTAATCCACATAATCAAATAAAAATTTAATTGATTGAAAATTTGAAATTCTCGGGCGTTACAATCAGTCTTCTAGATTGATTCCTTTACGACCTTGTTAGAGAAGGCAGTGATTGCGGAAGGTGGCAGTGAGGCCTTAAGTCTATATCATAAGGAGAAGAAGAATAAGAACACTGGTAATAAGCATCGTGGAAGAAGCAGCAACAGAGTGAGTAATTCTGGAAAGAGGAAATGGGAAAACAACAACCACAACAACAACAACATCAGAAACAATAACCATGGTGGAAGTCACCAGGGAAACTTCAAGAAGAGGACCGAAGCTTGCAACAAATGTGGAAGAAGCTATCAGGGGGAATGCTGGAAGGGAAAGACCACTTGCTATAATTGCGGTCAAGAGGGGCACATCTCGCCAAATTGCCCAAAGCCAAAGAAGATCAGAGGATGTTTTGCTTGTGGACCAACAGAGCGTTAGATAAAGGATTGCCCAAAGAAAGGAGGCAAAAGAGCTGGCGGAGGCCAGGGAGGAGGGAGCTAGTTAATGATTGGTGGACTTGCACAACGCAACCGATCGATCGCTCAAACCTTTAACATGGCCGTCTAGGACGCAGTAGTTGCGAAGGACGTGGTGTCAGGTATAATCCCAATCAATAATATAAAAAATTATGTATTATTTGATTCGGGTGCCACCTGTTCTTTTGTATCTGAAGAATTTGCTAGTAAATTTAGTACGCCCTGAGAACATTTGGAAGATTTCTTGAACGTAAAAGTTGCGAATAAGGAAATAATCCATGTTGAATACGTTTATCAAAATTATCCCGTAAACATTAGAGAACATGAACTGAGCATAGACTTGATTCCTATTAGACTAGGAGAATTTGACGTAATACCGGGAATGGATTGGTTATGTAACCATGCAGCGATAATTGACTGTCAGAGCAAGTGTGTGAACCTTCAAACTCTGAGTAAGTCTAAGGTAGTGTTTCATGGTAGCTCATCGCTTAAACAATCGTGTTGTGTTACGATGATACATTCCAAGAAATTGTTAAGGAAAGGATGTGTAGGTTATTTAGCTTACACTGTAGATACTCAAAAAAAGGGAGTAGAGATTAAAAATATACCCGTAGTGAATGAATTTTGAGACGTGTTTCCGGACGATCTGCCAGGACTTCTGCCAGACTGAGAAATCGAATTCGTAATAGACTTAGCACCAAGAACGACACCAATTTCGAAAGCTCCATACCATATGGCGCTAGTAGAAATGAAGGAATTGATGATACAACTTCAAGAGTTATTGGATAAGGGGTATATTTGACCAAGTGTGTCTCCTTGGGGAGCACCAGTGTTATTCATGAAGAAAAAGGACGAATCGATGAGGCTCTGTATCGATTATCGAGAATTGAACAGAGTAACGATCAAGAACAAATATCCATTACCGAGGATAGACGACTTGTTTGATCAACTGAAAGGAGTGAAATTGTGACACCCCCAAATCTGGGTACTTCAATTCCACGGGATTTGGTGTTCACTGTACAAATATCATCTATCTATCTACCCATAATAAATGCAAACCATGCAATAGATAGAAATAAAATCTTCCCCTTAAGGGTTACAACATCCGAATAATAATACAATCCCAGGTTAAAATAACCTTAAACATCTGTGCGGAAATATAAACAATAAGTCTTAAGCAACATCATAATAATTACATCACATAAATAATCAGTCTTCATTACTTG
Source organism: Panax quinquefolius (assembly GCA_020205615.1). NCBI lineage: Eukaryota > Viridiplantae > Streptophyta > Magnoliopsida > Apiales > Araliaceae > Panax > Panax quinquefolius. The sequence goes on from CM035162.1 coordinate 21,409,173, forward strand.
CTAAGCATGCCCTTGCCTTTACTAGTGGAAGGTTCGTCTGCTCTTTCGTTCTTAACTGCAATGTTATTATTACGCAAGAGTGAGCACGATTGCTCATAAGTATAACAATATATCAATGAATAATATCATGCGAGAGAAATAATAACTTCTGAAATAAAAGCTCAACTTTTGAATCAAGAATGAATAACAACAATCAAAAGATTTCTGAGGGTCATAAGACCTTGAACTATGTCCTAGGTTAACAAGGGTTATACTTAAAACCTTTAACAGTCATAAGACTATGGACCTTTCTACTCGTACTTAGGGGGATCAGCCCTTAGTACCATACTGTGCACAATATCTTAACGCTAACGTATAAGTAAATCCCTTTGCAGGGTTGTTCATCTCAGTTTAACATTCGAGTCCGCACCAAAGGAAGTTTGGTTTGGATAATTTAATAAGGGTTCTAAAATTTAGAACGTTCATCAACTAAGGACTAGTTGAATCAATAAAGTTCACTAGTCTAATAAGGTTCAACAATAATGATATTCAATTTGAATAATAATCTCAAGAAGTATACAATAGGACAATTATTGTATAACTAAATCATGCTTTAAAAAGATAATCAATCATTAATATAACATTTGAACTTGAATAATAGTAATAATAATTTACTCGAGGTAACTAATAAACTTGAACAATAATGACAAGTAGGGTTAGGAAACTTACCTCGTGCGTAGATTACACTTTAACTAAACTCATTCTTTGATTTAAATCCTAATTATCATTTACATTCATAATACCAGTCAATTATAACATACTAATCATCAAACGTTTTTTTTCTTTGTTTAACTTTGATTATGACTATACTTAGTCAATTTATCACACTCATTGTCACATAATTTATACTTCACAAATAATAAGTGAATTACGTATTCAGTAATTCAATCCACATGAAATTATGCTATTTACATGTTAATCATCAATTTTAACATTTATTATACTTCTAACATATTTCTATTTTCATTACATTAAGTTACTAACACATTGCTAGACTTAACATTTTGAAAATAATTCATTCCTGAACTTTCTAGAGAGTAAAGCGTTGCTTTGTTAGCGATATGGCTGCCATGACGGACTCTCTTAGGCCATGATTTCGAGACATGAAAATGCTGGCTGAGAAATAAGCAGCAGCAAGATTTGCAATCTGGCGTACCGATTCTGCGAGAAATGGCGATTCATGAAAAATCGCAGAACATGCCAATTTCTATCAATTTCTTAATTTCTACACGAATTTAGACATACCCATATGATATAATTCACACATAATCATTACCCAGCATTTATAGAGTGACTTTACCTAATTTAAACACTTAATTACAAAATTAAAGCATGCAATTTTCACTGTTCTTGATGTTCTTGAAGGTTTTAAAAACAAAACATGAAAATTAACACTACAGATTCGTTATAACACCGAATTCGTTCGTTTAAGGTTTGGTCTCTTCGTATCAACATGCATAATAAAATAAGGGTGTAAATTTTATGAAAACATTTATGTTTGATATACTAAAAACACGTATAAGGCCATATGGCCATAACCCAAACTCTGTAATTTTGCAGCAATCATATACGACATGTTTTCATGAATTTGATGATATGGTTTACATAATACATAAAATTAAATACGATGTGATATGCCATAACACATATAAAACCCATAATCGTTACGCCTATCCCAATTACAGAGGCTTTACCATATGAATGAAAGCCATTTCAATAAAACTCAAATAACGTAAAAATAGAATTTGGGAAGGAGGAGATTACCCTGTAGAGTATAATTTAGTAGGCTTAGATTCCTCACTCTCGATTCTCTTTCACAGACTTACAATTTCTCTCTGACAAACTCTCTCTGATTTTCTCTTTGTGATGTTTTATCAAACTTAGTAAAATAATGAAGAAGAGAAAAGAGAATACGCATTATAAGAATCGACTGACGCACACTATGGTCAGTTACCCATCATGGGTTAACTGCCCATAACTCCCCCTAAGGCCATGTTTGGCTAGTTTAATAGATTACAAAACCATTTAATTTAATAAAGCTTTATCATATAGTTTAAATCATGTCACACCCACTTGCACAATAAATCAAATATCTTATTTAATATAAATAAAATATAATAACCTCTCATAAATTCACATAGTCATATATTTAATTTTCTCATTAATTAATAATGTCAAATTATTAACTCTCCAATTAATAATTAAATTAATTAAAATAACATCATGCTTAATTAAATATTTCATTTAATTCAATAAGCTCACATAAATACATATTTGAATAATAATTATTCTCTACATTAATTTAATAAAGGTAACACATATAATTAAATTAATCTACCACAATTGCATCAATTAATTATTTAATCCAATAATTAAATCATCAAAAAAAATATTTATTTAATTAAATAAATATTAAAATTAATTTACAAAATCTCGTTCGTCACATCTTTCCCCCCCTTAATAGGATTCTGTCCCTAGAATCACGACTCAATAAATTCGACCCGTTACATTCTCCCCTCTCTATAAAGATTCTGTCCCCAGAATTGCATACACATAATTAAGTAAATAAATGAGGGTAATTCTTCATCATATTCTCTTTGAGTTCCCACGTAGCTTCTTCAGCGTTGTGGTTCCTCCAAATTACCTTAACAGAAGGTATAACTTTATTTCTGAGAACCTATTCTTTTCAGTCGACAATTTGGACAGGAATTTCTTCGTAAGATAAGTCTTTCTCAAAATGCAGGATCGCATTCAATTACATGCTTGTAATCGGCTTTGTAGGGTCGTAACACAAAAACATGGAAGACGTTGTGGACATTCTTGAGTGTTGGAGGTAAGGCTACCTCGTACGCTACTTCTTTGATTCTTCTCAATACTTCAAATGGTCCAATGAATCTTGGACTCAATTTTCCATTCTTTCCGAACCTGATCTTTCCCTTCCAAGGAGAGACCTTCAAGAAAACATAACTACCTGATTCAAACTCAATATTTTTACGATGTGGATCAGCGTATTTCTTCTATCTATCTTAAGCTACTACCAGTCGCGCTCAGATAACTTTGACTATTTCTGCTGTTTGTTGTACCAATTCTGGCCCTAGCAATTGCCTTTCATCAACTTCATCCCAGTAAAGCGGAGTTCTGCACTTTATACCGTATAACGCATCATAAGGCGGCATGCCAATACTAGCGTGGTAACTGTTGTTGTAGTCGAACTCTACTAACGGTAGGTGATCATCCCAATTTCCTTTAAAGTCCATCACACAGGCTCTTAACATATCTTCGAATGTCTGAATCGTTCTTTCGCTCTGACCGTCTGTTTGAGGGTGGTATGTTGTACTCATTCGCAATTGCGTACCCATGCATTCCCTAAGACATTTCCAAAAATTCTATGTGAAGCGCGGATCTCTATCAGAAACAATTGACAACGAAACTTCGTGCCTCGAAACAATCTCTTTTAAGTATAACCTCGCCAACTAATCTAAGTTGAATCTGATTTTGATTGGAAGGAAGTGTGCGGATTTCGTCAGCTAGTCAACGATAACCTATACTGCGTCGTAGCCTTTCTGAGTCGTCGGAAGGCTAACCACGAAGTCCATTGTAATATGTTCCCATTTCCATTCTGGGATCTCTAACGGTTGTAGAAATCCACTCGGTCTTTGATGTTCTGCCTTCACTTTCTAACAGGTCAGACACTTGGCAACACATTCTGCAACATCACGTTTTAAATTCGGCCACCAGAAATGTTGTTGAAGATCTTGGTACATCTTGGTACTACCAGGGTGAATCGAATATCATGAACTATGAGCCTCGCTCAAAATATCTTCCTTAATCTCTTGTACTGGCAGAACCCAAATTCTATTTTAAAATCTCAGTATTCCTTATCTATCTTAAATCTCGATTCTGTTCCTTCATATATCTTCTTTGTCACCTTTTTACATTCTTCGTCCTGAAGCTGAGCCTTCTTTACCTTATCCAGTAGAGTTGTACCAGATTGCATCTGAAATAGCTTCTCATCAATCTCCATAGGATACTTCACTTCCAACTCCAGTTTCTCCATTTCTGCAATTAGCTCCTCCTGAGCAGTCAACATCATTAATTTCTCACGACCCTTTCTACTTAAGGCGTCGGCAACCACATTTGCTTTACCCGGATGGTATAAAATCTCACAGTCGTAATCCTTAATTAATTCCAACCATCTTCTTTGACGCATATTCAAATCCTTCTGTGTGAAAATATATTTCAGACTCTTATGGTCCGTATATATTTCACATTTCTCCCCGTAGAGATAGTGCCTCCAAATTTTCAAAGAAAAAATAACTGCAGCTAACTCCAAGTCATGGGTCGGATATCCCTTCTCGTAATCCTTCAATTGTCATGATGCATACGCAATGACTTTGCCATTTTACATCAGCACACAACCAAGTCCTTTATGCGACGCATCACTATAAGCAATAAAATTTCCTGTATCATCCAGAAGAGATAACATAGGGGCCGTACTCAACCTCTTCTTCAATTCTTGAAAACTTTCCTTACACTTATCCATCCAAACAAATTTCACAGCTTTTCGAGTTAAATTCGTTAGCAGAGTTGCGATCTTGGAAAAGTCTTGAATGAATCTTCTATAATATCCTGCCAATCCAACAAAACTTCGTACTTCCGATGGCGTCCTCAACTGATCCCAGTTAATCACGGCTTCGACTTTGGATGGATCTACCGAAATTCTGTTTTTATCCATCACATGCCCAAGAAATTGCACTTGTTCAATCCAAAATTCGCATTTCAAAAACTTGGCATACAACTTTTCCCTTCTCAATACTTCCAATGTTAATCTCAAATGCTCTTCATGTTCTTCCTTGGTTTTCGAATAGACCAAAATATCATCTATAAATACCACTACGAACTTGTCCAAAAAATGGCTTGAACACACCATTCATTAGTCCCATAAATGATGCAGGAGCATTGGTAAAACCAAACGACATTACTAAAAATTCATATTGACCATATCGCGTTCTGAACGCCGTCTTCGGTACATCCTCTGGCCTCACCTTCAGTTGATGATAACCGCTTCTCAAGTCTATCTTGGAAAAGTATCTTTCTCCCTTCAATTGATCAAACAGGTCGTCGATCCTCAGTAATGGATATCTGTTCTTAATCGTGACCTTATTTAGTTCTCTATAGTCAATGCAGAGTCGCATCGATCCATCCTTCTTTTTCACAAACAACACAGGCGCTCCCCACGGTGATACGCTCGATTGAATGTACTTCTTGTCCAACAATTCTTGTAGTTGTACCATTAATTCCTTCATCTCTACTGGTGCCATTCGGTATGGTGCCTTTGATATTGGAGCAGTTCCTGGCGCCAAATCAATCACGAAATCTACCTCTCTATCTGGTGGAAGTCTTGGTAAATCGTCTGGAAATACGTCGACGAAGTCCCTCACAATCGGTATTTCTTCTACCTTCAGATTCTCTTTTCGACTGTCGACTATGTAAGCTAAGTATCCTACACAGCCTTGTCTTAACAACTTCCTGACGTGTATTATCGTCAGACAACTCGCTTGTCTAGGCGACTTGCTACCATAAAACACAACCTTTGACGGAGTCATAAGGTTAATAGGCTTCTTTTGGCAATCAATTACAGCCCTGTAATTGAATAACCAGTCCATTCCCAAAATAACGTCAAATTCCCCAAGTCGAATAGGGATAAGATCTACGTTCATGATATTACCCTTAATATCCACTCTACGGTTCTTATGTACGTACTTAACAGGGATTATTTCTCTATTCGCAATTTCTATACTCATGGGGTAATCCAATTCATTCTTAGGCAAATCTAAATTCTTGGCAAAATCATCGGATATAAAGGAACAAGTAGCACCCGAATCAAATAAAACATAAGCATTAATTGTATTGATCGGAATGATACCTGACACCACATCACGGGATTGAACTGCATCTTGCACCGTCATGTTGAAAGTTCGAGCAGTCAGTCGGTTTGTTGCGGTTGGTCTGGTGATGGTTAAGGCATTTCCACTGTTGTTTCCCCGGTTTCCTCCTGATCCTGACCCTCCCGATCCCTTCTTGGGACAATCTCTTGCCAGATGGTCCTTCGAACCACAAGTAAAAAAAGCACCCTTCTTTGGGTTTGGGCGGTTTGGTGCTATGTGGCCTTCGACCACAATTGTAGCACACTCTTTTTCCTTTCATACAAACTCCCAGATGGGCTTTCCCGAAAGTCGGGCATGCTTTGATTCTTTTCTTCTGACTACCTTGCTGATTCCCCGATGATGAGTTGTCATTCAATCTTTTCTTCTGATTAAAATTACCACCTCCTGTGCCACTTCCACTAGTCTTGTTATTTTTTTCACCTTCACTCTTCTTCTTCTTCTGATCTTGATTGTACTTGGTCACCGCATCGCTTCCACCTTCAGCGAGGATGGCCTTTTCCAATACTCTGGCAAATGTGTTAATCTGAAACATTGATACTTTGCTGTACACCCAAGGTTTTAGTCCTTGCTCAAACCGTCTCGCCTTCCTCTCATCCGTATGAACTTGATACGGGGCGACCCTCGCTAACTCGTTAAATCTAGCCGCATAATCAGGTACACTCATATTTCCCTGCTTCAATTCCAGAAATTGAACCTCCATCTGGTTCTGTGAGCTGGTTGGGAAGTACATCTCGAAGAACATCTCCTTAAATCTCTCCCAAGTAATTACACCTTCACCCCCCACGAACTTTGTTTGCTTTCCACCAATAGCTAGCTTCAGACTTCAGTATAAACGTTGCAAAAGAGGTCTTCTGGTCTTCTCTAACCTTAGCAGCGTCGAAAACCTTCTCCATTTCCATAACCCACGTTTGAGCCTCGATTGGGTTTATGGAACCTTTAAATTCTGGCGGTCCCACCGCCTTGAAATCCTTAAATGTAGTATTTGGTGGAGCTTGAGGTTGATTATTCATTGCTCCAGCTAGCAAATTAACCAACTGCTGAACAGGATTAGCATTGGCATTGTTGTTATTTGTTGACTCTTCCTGAGTTGGTTGACGTGGTTGTCTTCTTCTTGGCGGCATAATTCTGTTAAAATATATGCTTATTAAATCTCTATTAAATTCTCTAAATAGTTAAGACTTAACTCAACAATTTAATATAATCATTTAACACATCATCTTAAACAACTTAATATATTTAATTCAAACTAAAAGTTTTACATCAAACGATAGCATAACTGCTATTTACATCCACCTTCTTGAGATAAAGAATCCACAGGATTTAAATATTAAAATATTCCTTCATTCATAAACATATCGGAATTTACATATAAAAACTAACTAAGTCTTTCACATAATTAAACAGTTTATATCACTGTCTGTCAAGGTGTTGAATAGCCTTGCCACGCTCCTCTTCCATGATACGAGACATCGTCCTGCGATCCAATATATACGATGGAAGTCTTTTGAACTGGATGGGGTACCTTAAAACTCAATCCCGGGCCTCGTCCATTGTATGATTTAGTGTAGAGTATGTCTCTCCAAGCTTTGCCTTCTTTGCACGACCATCCTCTTCTGCAAGATCAGCACGACGTGACTCTCTTACCCAGCCTTCCTCTGCTATGATCAGCCTTACAGAGCTTTCCTTTAGTTCCTTCTTCAACTTTTCTATGTCTGTGGTCTTATCTTCGGTTTGACCCTTCTCGTGGACCAAATCCCATTCTACATTTCCCATTTGTGAGTGAAGAGTCAAAATCTCCCTAACGACATGAATGTCTCTGGGCTCCTCCTCTGTAGGTACTGTAGGTACTCGGGGTTCCTCCTCCCCTGCTCAACTAGTTCCTCCAACGTCAGACATCCTGACAACAAAATTTCGAGTTTTAGTTACTAAGTCATACTAGTGAGGACATAATTAACACATAAGCACATAAAGTCTTTTATTATCTTCAATGAATTACAAAAATTCATTTCCTAGAACTCGATAAGAGTTTTCCATCACTATGTTCTTTCTATAAGGCTACTACCTAAGGTTGTTCCCCCACCTAAGGTTCATAACCTGGCTTTGATACCAACTTGTGACACCCCCAAATCAGGGTACTTCAATTCCACGGGATTTGGTGTTCACTATACAAATATCATCTATCTATCTACCCATAATAAATGCAAACCATGCAATAGATAGAAATAAAATCTTCCCCTTAAGGGTTACAACATCTGAATAATAATACAAACAATAAGTCTTAAGCAACATCATACTAATTACATCACATAAATAATCAGTCTTCATTACTTGCTAAGCTTGCCCTTGCCTTTACTAGTGGAAGGTTCGTCTGCTCTTTCGTTCTTAACTGCAATGTTATTATTACACAAGAGAGAGCACGATTGCTCACAAGTATAACAATATAACAATGAATAATAACATACGAGAGAAATAATAACTTCTGAAATAAAAGATCAACTTTTGAATCAAGAATGAATAACAAGAATCAAAAGATTTCTGAGGGTCATAAGACCTTGAACTATGTCCTAGGTTAACAAGGGTTATACTTGAAACCTTAATATCATAAGACTATGGACCTTTCTACTCGTACTTGGGGGATCAGCCCTTAGTACCATCACGTGCACAATATCTTAACGCTAACGATAAGTAAATCCCTTTGCGAGGTTGTTCATCTCAGTTTGACATTCGAGTCCGCACCAAAGGAAGTTTGGTTTGGATAATTTAGTAAGGGTTCTGAAATTTAGAACGTTCATCAACTAAGGACTAGTTGAATCAATAAAGTTCACTAGTCTAATAAGGTTCAACAATAATGATATTCGATTTGAATAATAATCTCAAGAAGTATACAATAGGACAATTATTGTATAACTGAATCATGCTTTAAAAAGATAATCAATCTTTAATATAACATTTGAACTTTAATAATAGTAATAATAATTTACTAGAGGTAACTAATAAACTTGAACAATAATGACAAGTAGGGTTAGCAAACTTGCCTCGTGCGTAGATTACACTTTAACTAAACTCATTCTTTGATTTAAATCCTACATATCATTTACATTCATAATACCAGTCAATTATAACATACTAATCATCAAACGTTTATTCTCTTTGTCAAACTTTGATTATGACTATACTTAGTCAATTTATCACACTCATTGTCATATAATTTACACTTCACAAATAATAAGTTAATTACATATTTAATAATTCAATCCACATGAAATTATGCTATTTACATGTTAATCATCTATTTTAACATCTTATTATACTTCTAACATATTTCTATGTTCATTACATTAAGTTACTAACACATTGCTAGACTTAACATTTTGAAAATAATTCATTCTTGAACTTTCTGGAGAGTGGAGATGTGGCGCCACTAATACACTTATACTTTCGGTATATATGCACATGGCTATGATGTACCAAGGACTCTGTATACCACTCGGTGATGAGATACGAAAATATGGCATGAAATAGTGCGGCCCGGTGTCATGCATGACGATTGATTAATAGAATTGCGAGTCGCGAAAAAAATCGCAGAACATGCCAATTTCTATCAATTTCTAAATTTCTACACGAATTTAGACATACCTATATGATATAATTCACACATAATCAGTACCCAACATTTATAGAGTGACTTTAACTAATTTAAACACTTAATTACAGAATTAAAGCATGCAATTTTCATTGTTCTTGAAGGTTTTGAAAACAAAACATGAAAATTAACACTACGGATTCGTTATAACACCGAATCCGTTCGTTTAAGGTTTGGTCTCTTCGTATCAACATGCATAATAAAATAAGGGTGTAAATTTTATGAAAACATTTATGTTTGACATACTAACCCAAACTCTATAATTTTGTAGCAATCATATACGACATGTTTTCATGAATTTGATGATATGGTTTACATAATATATATAATTAAATACGATGTGATGTGCCATAACACATACAAAACCCATAATCGTTACTCCTATCCCAATTACAGAGGCTTTACCGTATGATTGAAAGCCATTTTCATAAAACTCAAATAACGTAAAAATAGAATTTGGGAAGGAGGAGATTACCCTGTAGAGTATAATTTAGTAGGCTTAGATTCCTCACTCTCGATTCTCTTTCACAGACATACAATTTCTCTCTGACAAACTCTCTCTGATTTTCTCTTTGTGATGTTTTATCAAACTTAGTAAAATAATGAAGAAGAGAAAAGAGAATACACATTATAAAAATCGACTGACGCACACTATGGTCAGTTACCCATCATGGGTTAACTGACCATAACTCCCCCTAAGGCCATGTTTGGCTAGTGTAATAGATTACAAAACCATTTAATTTAATAAAGCTTTATCATATAGTTTAAATCATGTCATCCACTTGCACAATAAATCAAATATCTTATTTAATATAAATAAAATATAATAACTTCTCATAAATTCACATAGTCATATATTTAATTTTATCATTAATTAATAATGTCAAATTATTAACTCTCTAATTAATAATTAAAATAATTAAAATAACATCATGCTTAATTAAATATTTTATTTAATTCAATAAGCTCACATAAATACATATTTGAATAATAATTATTCTCTACATTAATTTAATAAAAGTAACACATATAATTAAATTAATCTACCACAATTGCATCAATTAATTATTTAATCCAATAATTAAATCATTGAAAAAATATTTATTTAATTCAATAAATATTAAAATTAATTTACAAAATCTCGTTCGTCACAGAAATGTTTCTCGAAGATTGACTTACGAACAGGATATCATCAACTGAAAGTGTGGGATGATGACGTACCAAAGACTGTGTTTCGAACCCGTTATGGACATTACAAGTTTTTGGTAATGTCATTTGGTTAAACTAATGCTCCGACAACATTCATGGACTTGATGAATCGAGTTTTCAAGCCATACTTGGATAATTTCGTAGTAGTTTTTATCGATGACATTTTGATCTACTCGAAGACAGAGGAAGAACATGCTGAACATCTGAAGATTGTTTTGGAGGCACTACGAAAGGAGGAGATGTATGTGAAGTTTTCAAAATGCGAATTTTGGATGAAGAGGGTTAAATTCTTAGGCTACGTGGTGGTTGAGAATGGAATCTCAGTAGACCCTGAAAAGGTCGAAGCAGTAAGTAGTTGGGAACAACCGAGAACGCCGATGGAGGTGAGAAGTTTCTTAGGATTAGCTGGGTACTATCGAAGATTCATCCAAGATTTTTCTAAGATAGCGACCTCGTTGACTAATCTGACAATGAAAACAGTAAAATTTGTATGGACCGACAAATGCGAAGAGAGTTTTCAAGAGTTGAAGAAGAGATTAAGTGAGGCGTCTGTATTATCCCTACCAGATAATACGGGAGGATTTGTAGTGTATAGTGATGCATCGCATAGAGGACTGGGTTGTGTGCTGATGCAGCATGGCAAAGTCATTGCGTATGTGTGACACCCCCAAATCCAGGTATTTCATTCCTATAGGATTTGGTGCTCACTATCAAAATAATTACATCTAATTACCCATAATAAAGGATAAAACATTAATTAATTTAAACAATAATCTCTCCCATTTAAGGGTTACATCATCTCATAAACAATCCCAGGTAATCTAACCTTAATTTATTACATATGTTTGCGGAAAACATCATAAAAAAAATAAGTCTTATAACATCATGCATTTAAATAAATTCTAAATAACTCTTCAACACTTGGACAGCTTGCCCTTTCCTTTGCTAGTAGATGGCTCATCGACTTTTTCTTTTTTTTAGTTTGCAATAAGATTGCAAAGAGTGAGCAAACAATTGCTCACTGATATAAAGAGTAGTAATAATAACAACATGAGAATGAACAACGAATGTTGAACAATAAGGAACTTGTTCTACGTATCCAAAAATAGAAAACAAGTTTGAATTTAATATCTGAGGGTCTTAAGACCACAAACTGTCTTTGGTATTTAGGTATTATTACCTCAACCTTAACAGTCATATAGACTATACACTCTACTTAACGTACTTAGGGGGATCAGCCCTTTGTACCATGTATTGTGCACAAACATCTAAACATTACACGTGCAAAATCCCCTATGTTAGGGTTGTTCGTCTAAGTTTGAATTTAGAATTTCTGCACTAAAGAAAGTTTAGTTTGGAACTAGCTTATCAGGGTTTCTAGAATTTTAGAACACTTACTCAATTATAAATGAATGAAATCAATAAAAGTTTACTTACTTCTTGAAGGTATACTACAAGAATGTATAACTGAACAATGCTATCAAAGTCAAAGATCCGATATCAACAATATATAATTGAATAACATGATATACATGCAAAGTACTAAATTTAAAGAATTAGAATAATCTCATTTGAGTCAATGTATTAGAACAATATATGCTTTGAATAATAATTAGGAAAGTGAAACTCACTCGATGTAACGAATTAGGTTACAAGGGCTTGCATAAACATACGCAAGATAGATTAGGCTTGCTCAACTTTAAAAAGAATTTTAGGAACTTGTACAATAATAATTTAGGAATGGGAACTTACATTCAATATGAAAAAAATTAAGTTAGAAAGCTTGCTCAATGTAAAGAGTTAAGGTTTAGAAACTTGCTCAATGAAAGTGTAGAGTTAGAAAACTTGCCTTGTATGTAAGCTACACAAGTGTAAAATATTCTCCAATTACCTTACATAAATCATTGTAATCGCAATAAAAATTAGTTGTATGAACATTAGCTTTAGGGTTTAAACCATCATTTAGGTCATAACCCTAACCTAGCACCTAACCATGTAGGTTAACATACTTAACGAATCTCATTCCGATCTAACATAACTTAATCGTTCATCTCTAACTTTGAAAACATCCCATTTGGTTTCATTTTATAACTTATTTAAATAATTATTTAAAATCTTTACACTTTGCATTACAACACATTACCATCTTGTTATTATAGTTTATATTATGTCTTAACATCATTAACATGCATGCTTAACCAACATAAGTCCATTACACATGACTTGCAAATAAGGCACTTCACCGCCTCGCAGACCAGTAGTATGGCTTAATTGCTGCTTGGGATCCAAGCTATTCATGTTAGCTTTTTTAGCCTTGGCACCAGCGCAGCTACGCTGGTGCACAGACAGAGGCAGAGACGGCTATGAACAGTAGCCGACTTTAGCTCAACAAACACGAATTTAACCCACCAAACAGTGAAATTAACGTATAAAATAAATATAAAACTATCATAAACATGTTTGCTAACATATTCATCAGCATAGAATAATTTAACAACTCTTTTAACCATTTTAATTTCCTTGAATTTGATATTTTCATACAAAACTTCATTTTTTAACATTCTTCATAGAAATCATCACTGTGATTTCAATTCTTCACCAAATCACTTCGTTCAAACTACGTTTTCTTCGTTTCTTAATGAACTAGCATGAACAAGCATCAATTTACAGTTTATCATACTAATTGACCATTATAATTGGTACTTTTACAAGACATATGAGAAAACATATATTTTCATTATTTTTCTACTGTTATACGAATTTAGCATGCAATTTCCTTGTTTAAACACAAACTCTAATCATTATAAACACATATACTCATAATTACCAATTATATATTTCAACAATTCAACAATTTAAATTCATAGAACATGAGGTTTGTATGCCGTATGTGACGCCCCCAAAATAGGTATACATCACCCATCTTGAGTAGCCAAATACATGGTACAAAATTCAAATACAACTTAATAATACAACTGTCGTGTGACATACAACAAAACATAAACTGAGAGTTTTAATACGAATATTGTCTTCTGAACAGTATTCAACTCAAATGGAGTCCTCAATACATTTATTATCACACTATTTCATAGAATAGTGAGGACTACTAATGCTACCATCTGGACCGTCACTCCGTTCCCCGACTAGTCCCGGCTACGTTCTCATTTCTTGAAGAGAACAATGAAAGTAAAAGGGTGAGCTCAGCTAGCCCAGTAAGAAATATTATGACTAAGATAATGCAGAATAATTTATCGTTAGCCTTCAACAATGTTAAGCTGATAAAATATAACAAACATCAAGTTTAACTGCAGCGGAACAAGCAATCCATTAGAAGAGTCAAGTAGAGAATAAAATCTACTATCTTCTATGATTTAAAAGGTTTTTCATCACTTTTATCGCTGAGACTCAGCTTAATAAATAATCCACATCATCCCTGCACTACGGCCAAGGATATTCATTAGTATCACTACCACAAATTATCCATGCACTACGGGCCTAGGATATTCGTGTATTCATCAATTATCATGATCATGCCATAAACAATTCATCTTTGCACCCTTGGCCAAAGAGAATCCATGGCCATAATCATAATAAAAACTATCCATTAATGCACTACGGGCCAATGGGGACTTTAAACACATCATTTGTAACATTACGGTCATGATTATACCGAATAATCCCTAGTCATAATCATACCAAGTTCATCTATGCACTACAGGCTACATATGACTTTCAACATAAAATACACATGAGGATGATAAGAATTCAATAAAACAAGTTCAAGGATAAATTTTTAAAGATTTATAACTTAATTTATCCAGAAATCAATAATGTCCAAATTGTCAACATGATACTTCTTTGTAGAGTAAAATTCAAGAATAATATTATATCAAAAATGATTTGGACCGAAAAGAAATCAATTTTTATCATCAATAGTACCCCCGGGTGAATAGTAATCGAGTGAATAGTACCTGTGAATAGTAACTTTGGGAATAGTAACCCCGTGAATAGTACCCCAGCATGAAAAGGTTAAAACTTATCAAGAATGCTCAGAATAATATTTTCATGAAAAGATACTGGATGAAGCACAAATATCAATGATATTCTACTAATTTCATGGAGTATAGAAGCCAAAACTTTAACATAACGAGTATAGAATTCGAAATCTGAAACGAAATAATATTACTTACATACTACAGAGTATGAAAGAAAATATTATTTCAAACGAATATTGAACAAAAATAACATCCCTTACGAATATTAAACGAAAATAATATTCCTTTCGAATATTGAACAAATATAATATTCCTTACGAATATTAAATGAAAATAATATTTATTGCAAATATTAAACGAAATAATATTCATATGAATACGAAAAATAATATCACTTCAGAATATGAAATAAATAATACCCCTTACCTCAAAAGAATAGTACTTCTGGCTGAACATTGGATATAATGTTGAAACGAACTTACACCGTATAGCAACACTCAAAGTATCAAAATACTCACAAGAATACGCTCGATAATATATAGAGAGAATATTTCAGTTTCTGGTTTGATTTTCAATTCTAACCTAAGAATCCTATTTATAGGAAAATGCTTAGAACACCAAAGCAGAAAATTTAATAAAATAATAATATTTATTAAAAAAATTCACGCCCACCTCTTGAATTTGATTTCAGCTCATTTACGACACATGTGGGGCCCACCAAAATGAAAAACATGTTTTTATCATTTAATGCAACAAAATCAATTCAGACCCAATATTCCAGAACTTCAATAATTCATAATAAATTGCCATTTTATCAGAAAAATTTGAATCATATGTCCTTCTATAGGAAATTCAATTCTCTACAACTTTATAAGTTTAAGTTTTTCCAAATTCCAAACAGAAATTGACCGAAATCCACAAATTGACGATTTTGCAAGCTATAATCAAATTTCAGTCAAAAATGGGGTCCATCAACACACAAAACATGTGTAAAACATTTTTTGTAACAAAAATACTATTCCTCCTCATTTACTCATATATCACACATTCATTGTAAAAATATCACCATTATTATATTATTATAATATAATAATATATTTAAATAAATTATTTTATCAGAAAAGATAAAATATTAATTTTCAACAATTATCACTTTTCTAAAAATTCCTCTATTTATACCCACATAAATAAATATTTTTCTTATCATATAAATCAATAATTAATTATTCACAAATAATATTACAGAATCACAATACTGTTAACCAGGTTGTTCCCTGGAAAGAGAGAACTTTCCAATAAGAATTTCTCCTTACTGGTACGCAATTAGGTGACCAAACCTCTCTTTAGACATCACTTTCTAGATATTGCCAATAATGCTATCTAATAATATTATTCAAATAATATGAATTATTGATCTGATAATGGAAAATACTGTGCAGTGACAATTATTGAAACAACAATAATATAAAATATCAACAAAGCAATTATTGAATCAATAAAATAAAATATTGAATAGTATTTACTGTAACAATTATTGAGTAGTGCATTCTTACATAAGAATCAATAATTGGTGCAATACTGCGTGTCACTCTTGTGCAACAACGCAGTACATCGTGTTTTTAACCAATAGGGTATTCCAACAAAGATTAATGGTAACAACTACGCCGGTATTTATAAACAACTTATACTTGTCGTTTTCTTCATCCGACCGTTTTCCTTTATGGGGCCCACAAATGGCTGTGTCGTCGTATGAATATTCTCCGACAGAAAGAATATTCCACGACCAAACGAATATTCCCCAACAACGTGAATATTTTATAACCACTTGCTTATTTTGCAAAATTTATAAATATTACCCACAACTATAACATTATATCAAATTTACTCTTTAATATTCAAAAAAAATTTATTTCGAGAAAATTAAATCTTTATTCGTAAAATTTTGGGTCTCATAATCTCCCTCCTTATGAAATTTCGCCCTCGAAATTTACGTATGTACTTGGTATGCCGAAGAGATGAGGATACCTCATCAGATTCTAACTCTTGAGGTATAACCTTTGAGCGTAGAATATGTTTCTTCTTATCCAAGATTTTAACAGGTACCTCTTCATACGTTAAATCTTCCGCTATCTCGTCTAGTTTTAATCAATATTATGGTTCGGGTCGTCCACATATTTACATAACATCGATACGTGAAAAATGTTATGAACAAGCGACATACTTGGCGGTAAAGCGAGTCTATAAACCCCAGTTCCTACTCATTCGAGGATTTCAAATGGGCCAATTAAATCGAGGGTGGAGATTTCCTCTATTCAGCAGCCCTTGCATCTAAAATAACGCCCTCTTGAACCTTCTTCTTCATATTCATTAGCTTTGAGTCTGTAGCCTAAGCGGCTTTAACTTTATCGATTAAAGTTGGTTCTAATCGTATATTTAACGTCATCACGTGGGTCTCTAAAGTAAGTCGTACGAAATGGGTCTTTGTGTTAACAACGTCGCACTCGTAACTGCATACGATCTTCTACTCAATGCATCAGCTACCACGTTCGCTGTTCTACGATGATATTGAATGGTATGGTCGTAATCTTCAACAGCTCGAGCCAACGTCTTTGGCACATGTTACGTTCGTTTTGGGTGAAGAAATATTTGAGGGTTTTAGAAATGGGTTTTGTACTAGGATCAAATTTAAACGTTGAGCTTAAGTAGGAGAAATAAAAGAATGGGTAGAACCGCTATCACATAAGGTATAGACTTTGCTAGAGTTTATTATAAGCTTACCCGTGATGACCTCATTCGGTTTCCTTGCTTTTTGGGAGGTCATAACAAATGTTCTCCCTTGAACTACTAGTTTTGACTTGTCTGGGACGACATTTGGTGTCATCGTTCCAACTGGACTTGGCTTCCCTATACAATAAAATCTAGCTAGGTGACCTTTTCTTCAACAATTGTAACACGTTTTGGACTGCTGCGCACAGTTTGGACTGATGTGTCCCTCCCCTCCGCATTTGAAGCATATGATAGGTGGTCGTTCTCCTTCCTTAACAACGGGTGTTAGTGCTGACGTCTTTCCATCATTGTTGAATCTCCTCTTGTTAAAATGTCTTTTTTTATTGTCTTGACCATGATTACCACCGAAGTGGTTACTATTTCTGGCATGTTGATTCCCTCCACGTTTATTGTCACCGCTTCGATGACTGCTACCACCGTTATTATCATTTTGTCGTTTGCTTTCTCTTGGTTTGGTTGACTCGTTATCGTGCTCCAATAACTGAGCCCTATTTACAACATCTGGATACAAACACAGTTTATAAGAAATTAGATATTGACGTATCTCAGGTTTCAAACCTCTTAAAACATCCGCGTCATTCTCTCCTCATTATCATCCAAGTGAGATGCAAACCGGGACAACTCGACAAACTTAGCTTCGTACTTCGACACGATCATATTATTTTGCTCCAACTTTATGAACTCTACCTCTTTCATGTGACGAATACTTTCGGGAAATTACTTGTCGTTGAATAGTTCTTGGAACTTCTCCCAAGACATCGTCAGTGCGGCAGGTTGAGTACGCTTTACTAATTCCCACCAGTAATCTGCCTCTCCTCGCAACATAAAGGTGGCAAAGGGAACCTTTGCTCCTCGGAGCATCCCAAGACATCAAATATTTTGGTGATCTGCTTTATCCACGTCTCCGCCTTAAGTGGTTTTGGCTCTCCAATAAATCCGGTGGTCCCAGCTCCTTGAACTATTTAGCGGTGACCATCCGAGAGTTTCCAGTGTTTCCACCTACATTTTGGACAGGAGCCTCTCTCGCCTGATGTTGCATGAATTGCATAAAGACTATGAACATTCCATCGTTCATCATTTGATCATTGTTGTTTACCTTTGGATTATTCTCTTCCTGTTGCACATTATCCTGGGTATTGATCTGTGGTGACTCAATGGTCTCCTGTGCTCCATTGCTATTCTCAATAGTCTCGGAGGTCTTTTTCAAATACTGCCACAAAACAAGGGTTAATTGACATGCAACATATTATCCCTATACTCTGACCGACCAATTAAATACCAAATAAACTTAGGTAAGTCATACTAGCGAAGGAATTCCCCGTCTCTCCCCTCCTAGTTCTAGTCTCACATCTTAGCCAGGGATCATATCCCTAAGCTTTGATACCAACTGTGACGCCCCCAAAATAGGTATACATCACCCATCTTGAGTCGCCAAATATATGCTACAAAATTCAAATACAACTTAATAATACAACTGTCGTGTGACATACGACAAAACATAAACTGAGAGTTTAAATACGAATATTGTCTTCTAGACAGTATTCAACTCAAATGGAGTCCTCAATACATTTATTATCAAACTATTTCGTAGAATAGTGAGGACTAATAATGCTACCATCTGGACCGTCACTCCGTTCCCCGACTAGTCTCGGCTACGTTCTCATTTCCTGAAGAGGACAATGAAAGTAAAAGGGTGAGCTCAACTAGCCCAGTAAAAATTATTATGACTATGAAAATGCAGAATAATTTATCATTAGCCTTCAACAGTGTTAAACTGATAAAATATAACAAACATTAAGTTTAACTGCAGCGGAATAAACAATCCATTAGAAGAGTCAAGTAGAGAATAAAATCTACTATCTTCTATGTCTGTTTCTGAATACGCTGCCAAATTCAACGAGTTGGCAAGATTTGCACCTAATCAGGTGAACACAGAGGCGAGAAAGGCAAGAAGATTCGAGAACGGATTAAAGCCAGGAATTTTCAACAAGGTAGCAGTATTATAGATCAAAACTTTCGCGGCTTTGATGGTGAAGGCGTTAATTGCTGAAGGAGGGAGCAAAGCTGCATCTTGATTTCATTAGGAGAAGAAGAAGAAGACAAATGATGGTGGAAGCAGTGGTGGTAGTAATCCGAATAAGAGGAAATGGAGTGAGAATACCCAGTCGGGTAATAAAACAGAAGATAATAGGAAAGGAAGGGAGCCATGTTCAAATTGTGGGAAGAATCATTCTGGAGTTTGCCTAAAGAAGAAGGGAGTTTTCTATAACTGCGGGCAAGAGGGGCACACGTCACCCAATTGCCCCAATCCGAAAAAAATTCAAGGCTACTTTGCATACGGATCGACTGATCATTTGGTTCGGAACTGTCCGAAGAAGAATGCGGAGAAGGAAAGTGTCAACAAGGGACCCGGTGGTGGAACCTTTGCAATTCGAGGACCTGCACAGCCAGGAAGACCAACAACCCGTACATTCAACATGACGTCGCAGGATTCAGTGGCTACTCAGGAGGTGGCAGCAGGTAATGATTTCGTTTAGAAATTTAATTACGCGAATAATATGAGTTAGATAATTTTGTGAACTGTTTTCTTTTAATAGATTCAAGTCACGGGTTAGAATTTGAAACACAATTTAATATTGTGTTGATAAAAATGAATTGATGATACAACTTTAAAAGATTGTAGAGAATAAGAAAGTCGTGATTCCGAGGACGGAATCCTTTTAAGGAGGGGTGAATGTGATAACCCAAGATTTCGAATAATCAAAAATTTTACGAATAATTTTTTTTTATTGATTATCAATTTTGTGACAAGTTTCTGTGACACGAGTCTCGAGAAGGTCAATTAGTGTATTGACTAATAAATTTAGAGTAGAGTTGTGCTTAACCGCTTTAGAAACTCTAACCTTAATTTCTGGAAAGGGATTTGATAGAAAATATAATTAAAATAATTATATTAATAAGTATGTGTTTATACTGTATAGATTTATTGATCAATGATAGATCGAATAAGGTTTAAAATTATGAACCCTAATAAGGGATTAGAAACCCTAATCTCAGGTTTAGAAACCCTAATATACAGTTAGTAACCCTAAACGAATGTTGAGAAACCCTAATTTAAAATTTGGGAATCCTAAACCCTAATTAGGCAACCCTAATCCTAATTGGAAGGCCTAATATATTTATTAAACGTTGATATGATTAGGAAAACCTAATTTAATTAGGAAACCCTAATTTTAGTTTTAAACATTTAATTTTCTAATTTAAAAACCCTAATTAAAAAATTCTAGAATTTGAGTATTTAAAACCTAAGGGTTAGAACCTTAGGGTTAAATCGTAAGGGTTTGTACAAATTCCAAGTATGCCATTAAATTTTTTTTGTAAATGACCAAAATGCCATTTTTATATTTTTTTAATTAGCTAACTTGTAAAAATATCAAGAGCTTTAGTTGTTGCACCACTATACCTTGACTTTGTGACTTTTAAAAATCTCAGCAACCAGCCGAAAATCTCAGATCATGCATGTATCTAAGTAATATATATAGATTGGAGAGAGAGAAAATCACATAATCTAGACATTTTGATTTCAAGTTCTTACCAACTCTCTCTCCCACAAGAACCTCCGAAATTTTATAGTAGATCAGTCACTTAACCAACTCTAGAAACATCAAGTTCAGATTGGAGATCAAAGATCAAGATTTAGAACAAAAAGGTATAAAAACTTTAACCCTATTTGATCTTGTTTAGTAAGAAAGATTTGGTGTTTAAGTGTTTATATAGGTGTTAGATGATGTTTTATAATGATCTATGGTGATATACCATAGATCCATAGCATGAAAATGGGTCAAAGTTGAGTTTTTCAAAATCAGTTCTTGAGCTCTAAAGGTGTTTGACAAGCAAATGTCAGAAGCCACTGATGTCTGTCTGTTAATGATTTTTAATGTTTTATGTGTTGGATCTATAGCACGATATGTTGTCGTGTCTGGAAGTGGTAGTACTGACCATTGGATGTCTAGATCGTGTTATTTACTTGTTGAAAACTTCGTTGTGGAAGCGTTGGACGGGCCAAATCTGGTAACCCGTAAAAATACGATCAACGCGTCCGACAACGCTTTTGTGGGCTTGAGATCTATAAGTTTTTATGTGTTATTATGTTGTTGATGTAATCCGTTGATAGTCTATCATGTATACTTCTTATATGTGGCCTTATATCGTGTAAGAGATCAACAGGTAGAATTTAACAGTTGGTCAAAGTAGGACATTCGGCCATGACTGCGAAATTCTGGAAATTCCAGAAAACATATGAGCCAAGTGTCTGACAGAGTTTGACCACATCAAATTGGATCATTGTTATGTTGTTAAAACTGAATGGTTGTTATAGTTATGTTCTATGACACCTGGGTTATAGATTTAAACAAATAGAACACAAAACCAATGATCAGAACCTAGATAAATTTGGACTGGAAAGTACCAAGTCGAACTGCCTGGGTTTCTGGAAAACCTAGGTAACGTCTGACAGTTACTTTGCATGGCTGGATCTTCATGATTTGATGTAGTATGACCACAATAAGAATTGTAACTTGTAGATTTACATAAACACTACAAGTTAAATGTTCAAGCTAGCCCATAAATGAATTATATTGAGAATTAAAGCTGGTCAAAGTTGACCTCTCGATACTGCCGGCTGTCAGTGTTCTTGAGCTCAAGAACACCAACAACGACACGAAGTGTCGCTAAAGGGTTATAATGACAGTTATATTTATTTTATTTTCTGAATATTCCGAAAATTAATTAAAAATAGAAATAAATTCTAAAAACTACCAAAAAAGGTTTTAAAAATTATTTTAAATTATGAAAAATACTTTCTGACTATTTGGAATATATTTCATTAATAATTATAATTATTTGAATATTAATGCTATTTAATTTATTTAATTAGTGTATTAAATAAATTACGAGAAAAATGATTTTAATTATATAAAAATCATTTTAAATAAGAATAAAGTATTCAAAAATATTTTGGGTTATAAAATACAACTTTTAATATTTTAGAGAATTCTCATTAATAAGTTAATATTAATGATATTAGATTTATTTAATTATTAAATTAAATAAATAAGATAAAAATGATTTTATTGATTTAAAAATCATTTTAAATAAGAATAAAGTGTTAGAAAATATTTTAAATTATAAAATATAATTTTTAATATTTTGGAGAATTCTCATTAATAGGTTAATATTAATGAAATTAGATTATTTATTTATTAAATTAAATAAATGAATTAAAAATGGTTTTATTGATTTAAAAATGAGAAACATGTTTTTAAAAATATTTTAAGTTATAATAAGTGACTTTTAATATTTTGATAATAATTTCATTAATATTTAAATATTAATGGTGATGATTTAAAAATGATTTTAGTTATTTAAAAATCATTTAAGTAGAATATTAATGATTTAAAAATATTTTAAGTTATTAATAATAACTTTAATATTTTGACAAGTATAACATTAATATTTTTTATTATTAAATATTAATGATAATAAGATTATTTGATAATTAAATCATTTAAAAATGATTTTGATGTTTAAAAAATTATTATAAATTATAATAATTGTTTATAAATTATTAAAAGCTTCCGAAAAATATTATAAACGATATTTAACTTATCTAAAATAATATTGAAGCTTAGAGACCAAGTTTAATTGACAATAATTGTGTTAGTTGTTGGATAGGGTGACCAGAACACCGAGAATGGACCGAAGTCCAACCAGACTGAACTAGTTAGACTTGTTAAGTTTTCATATATGTTATAAACATTTATGTGAATATGTGGTAATGTGTCTAGGTGAAGTTTGACTGTAGAATACAGTGTTACGTGTTATGCAATATTGTGCTAATTATGAGACCAATATTATTTGATATAGGTCTTACGAACGCAGATAAGTTTATTGTGTAGCTGTAATCAACGCGGAAGGCAAGTTTCCTAACTCAACCTTGAGTTAATATTGTTCAACTTTTATAGTGGTTAATTATTGTTAATTATACCACGTCCAGGGATTTATTGTTGATTATTCGCAGTTATTGCATATTTAATAATTCAAACTGAATTACTGATTCTAAAAATATATCCGTAGAATAACTGTTGTTGGATACTTAAATTTGTAGAAGCTAATATTGACAGTACAGATAATTCCTATTTATTGTCGAATTATGTTAAGAAATGTCTTAGCTAATTATTCTGGCTAGACGAACATTTGTTAGAACATGATAAGTTCGAGAAGAGAAGAGAAGATAATTTAATTATTATTGATAGATCAATGCCTGTTGTATTGGCTAGATCAAAAAAGAAAACTTGATAAGTTTGAGAAGAGAAGTGATTAGATATTGAAATCATTGCATTTTGTTGTTAAATCAAATTCTGATTCAAAGATTGAGAAGAACAACCTTTTATATAAAGGGAACATTTTAGGTCGTATATTCGGCCATTGCGCACTGTTAAGTATTATGCATAATATAGGGTACTAGGAGTTGGCCAGCTCTAAGTACTTATAGAGGAGTATGATTTAATATTTATGGTTATCTGATACACCTGCGTATGTATCAAAGTAAATCTTTGATAGATACCGGAGAAGAGAAGTTCTAGATCTTGTGTGATCACTCAGCATAAATCTGGAAAATATTCAACTTTGTAATTGCGTAGAATTGATTCTTGATTATTCATTAGAATATCGCATAAACTTTGAAAGCGTTGTACTATTTCATTATCAAATAATTGTGTTGCATAGATTGTGAGAAGACTTGTTAATTATTAAAGCTTTGTTTAGCTATTTCAAAGTTCCCCGAACTTTGGTTTCATTCTATCAAAATAGATAGTCTGTTCTTATTGATTCGTATACATTTATTGTATGTCTTAACTTGTGGGGCAAACTTGTTGCTCACCATTGCTAAATAAAATATTTCAGCTAGGAACGAAGAAGCCAACAGGTCAAAGAAGAACAAAGGCAAAAGCAAAATGCTGGATTAGTTTTTATAAACATTATGAATATGTTGTATTTGTAAACCCTTTTTGTATATCTAAAGGGTATGTCTGTAATGTTAAGGTTAGAGAACCTGGAACTAATGTATTAACAATCTCTGTTATTGACTTATGTATTACTATTTCTATATGAATTGGTAGTTAGATGTTATTATATTGTGGATCGTGAGCACCAAACTCGGGGGTCAGGTAACCCAAAATTGGGGGCGTCACAGCAAGTAAACGCTCCGGATGTAAAATCCAGGCTCATCGAACAAAGTTCGACAATAGTTCATATATATATATATATATATATATATATAAATATATATATTAAAGTAGTAAACGCTCTGCATCAGAAATCTAGGCTCATCGAACAAAGTCCTACATAGTAGTTATATATATATATATATATATATATATATATATATATATATATATATACAAACTAAAATAAAACCACGGATCGAAGTCCGCGCAAACACACGCAACACGACTCTCAACGTGAAGAAAGGTGTGTGCAAAGATGAAGAGAAAGGCTTTAAAGTGTGTGAGAAAGCTTACAGTGGGCTGCCAAAAAAGACGTCTATATATTTAAAGGAATGAACACTCAGCTCCTGTGGGTATAAAAGTAGCTATATATGAGCTCACAAGTGTTTAAAATGAGAAAACACTCAGTATATTGTAAGTACGGAGCAAATTTGACAGGGCTTCCTCGCCTTTTTTCTCTTATAAATGGTCACCCCAAGCCCTCTATTTATAGAGGGGGGAGCCGTAGGTGTACCTGCGGCTGGGCCGCAGATGTACTTGAGGCTACCCGGGTTGCTATAAGAACCCGAATTTTCAAAAAATATTAAAATAATAATTTAGTAAATAAAATTCTTAAAGCATGAGATGGGTTCGAACAAGAATATATAAATTTGTTACGAGGTATGTGATATTGTGTTACATTGGGTAGTATGAGCTATGTAATAAGTGATGTTGTGCTTAATAAATATATATCATTACTATATATTTGTTATAAATTTGTAGAGATGAATTAGTAATGAAGATGGATAATGTTTATCTATTGATGTTAAATAATTTATGTAAAATTATTTTAATAGTAAGTTGGTGACATTATATATCTTTGATAAATCACCAATTTCTTGAGTATTTGTACGAGTATGTATCAAGTCTAAGGCAGTGCATCCGTACTCTATAATGGTGGATGTATAGGAGCTGGGCTAAACGATTCCTTCAGAGAGCGGAGGTATATACGAATTAGTAACTGTAATATCCGAGTTTTATTTTTATTTATTTTTTTAATATATTTTTTTTATGTAATTTAAGAATTGTTAATAAACGAATTTATATGAAACTTTTGGGTGATTTCATTTATTAAATGTATGTGTGTAGTACATATATGTGTTATTTCAAGATATGTGATGAGATGTATTTAAATGGTTGGTTTAGTTTTATTTAACTATTTAAATTGATTAAGTAGGGAATTATTTTATTTATTATGTGGGATGGTATTAAATCATGAGTTGGAGTTCGGAGGGGAATTTAGAGACGCGGACTGTGTATTCGAGTCCGAAACGTCGAAATTAGTCAAGATAGACTGTAATCACGAAAAAGTGTCACAGTTGACTTTTTAGTCAAAGTCAAGCAGTTGACTTTTTTGAGGAAAAAGTCAACTATGAATTTCATAGATGAATTTGACTAAACGAATAGTCCCATGACGTCCGGAACGTCGACTTTAGTAGGAATCGATATATGGTTCGCAAAGTTTGGTTCTGAAGGGTAAAATAGTCAAATAGCTTATTAATTGATTAATTGATTAAAATAATATATGTATTTTTTTTATAATAGAAATCAGCTGAACTGATAGACCCATGAAACTATTAAATTGGGACAAAGGAGGAGTATACGTATATTACATAATAGCTAAGGTGAAAGTAATTTATTTTATTCCTTAAAATCAAAATTCTTTTTATTTTTCTAACTCTCACATTCATTTTCTCTAACTCCCACATTCTTCCTATTAATTATCTATATTATTGTATTATTAAGTACAGTGAGTAACTAATCATTCGTGTTGGGGGTTATGGGAGTTGAGGATTATGGGAATCAAAAGACTCTAACAAAGCTATACATATATAGATAGTGTGGTAGTATTCTAGAGATCTCTTAGCAACTAACAAGCAAGGAAGATGGATAATCAAATTAACGCAAGGGAAATTCATCCAAAAAGGTAAGCTATGAAACTGTCTTTTTCATGTTCTTGAAGAAAAATAGTGAAAAAGCATGTATAGCCATGGTAAATGGTTTATCTTTGATTTCGTGAAAGTTTGTGATAATATTATTGGTTTCTGTTATGAGGAGGATAAGGAATGAAAAGTATGGTTTAAACATGTTGCAATTATATAGAGAATCAAATATTTCATGACTGTATGCGATATGTTGATAAAATGCCTCTTTGTAGTCAATTTGTTCATAGCATGGTAATTTAGTGAGTTGGTTTGTTGTAGCATGTTCATATATGTTGGTAGAAGTGATCTGGATAGTAGGAGTCAAGCCCATGCATGCTAGAATCAAAATCACAAAATTTTTCAAAGTTGGTTGAATGTGAAATCTGTGATTTTTGGGGTTTTTCGTAGCCTCGGAATCATGGTGTAAATGACTTGATTAGCATATGTTATAATTTTATAAAATAGTATGTAGCATGAGGTATAACCTATCCAAATTTCATAAGAAAGGGAGTTAAATTGAGGAAGTTATGAAAATCGTAAACATGCATGTTGGTAATAAAATCTGCAGAATTCTGGAAATTTCAGAATTTTTTCTAAGCATAAAACTAGTGCTAGCATGCTTTTCTATGCAAGTGATTTATGGTCTTAGCATACTAGTTTTATGAATGTTATATTTTTGTAAAATACCTTGATGTATGAAGTTTATTGTGTCCAAGTATCATGGCCATATCATCTTTAGGTTAGCGGGAATAAAATCGTAGAGTCAGTGAAAATCGTAGAGTAAAAATCATAGAGTCAGTAAAAATCGTAGAGTTAGTGAAAATCGTAGAGTAAACTCTGAAAATCGTAGAGTCAGTGAAAATCGTAGAGTCAGTGAAAATCGTAGAGTCAGTGAAAATCGTAGAATAAAATCCGTAGATTCAATGAAAATCGTAGAGTCAGTGAAAATCGTAGAGTAAACTCAAAAATCGTAGAGTCAATGAAAATCGTAGAGTAAACTCTGAAAATCGTAGAGTAAGTGAAAATCGTAGAGTTAACTCTGAAAATCGTAGAGTCAGTGAAAATCGTAGAGTAAACTCTGAAAATTATAGAGTAAAGTTTATATTATAACTACTATGCGTTGCTAATAGTTGATGTGCATGATTATACAATTGTGTAGGGCACGTGAAGTGTAGATAGCTGTAAGCTGTTAATCTATTATTGGTAAACAACGAGCAAGGCAAGTTTCTTACCCTATTTTTTATTATGAATTTATTAAACTCTTATTCAGTTGATTACAGTGAGGGTAATTTGGGACTTGTGATTAATTAATCATTCATGCAGAGACCGTTTACAATCTATTTGATTGTTAAACCGTCTGATGGTTTTTGATGAAACAAAGTAATGTTCAGGGTATCTAACACCCCTCAGTATGTTATTAAAAATTCCAGAACTCTTATCTTGATATTCCAGTTTATCTCTTGATATTTATTTCAACTATTGAGAAATATTCATACTAATGCTTATACTTCTGATGTATGTTCTCAAACTACTTTATATACTTGCTGGCCAATTTGTGCTCATTCTTGTTTAAACTTTTCAGTTAAGGCTGATAACGCTGAGGGCTCAGGCAAGGAGAAAGGAAAGTCTAAGATGAAATGATGAGAGTTATTTATGTAATAATTATATTTCCGCATATGATGTGATTTAGCGATAAACGTTAAGTTTAAGTTTTAGTTTATTAAAGGTTGTAAAGACTTGGGACTTTATTTTGAATAAGTATGTAATAGTTAATATTATTATTATTAGAGTTACTTAGATAGATGATGATATATGTTGTATCGTGAGCACCATGTCCCGTAATCGATGTTACTGGATTTGGGGGCGTCCACAAGTTAGTATCAAAGCAATAGGTTATAAACCTTAGGTGGGGAACCTTAGACTATAACCTTAGGGAAGTTAGTGGAGAAAATAAAGAGATGAACTCATGTAGAGTTCTAGGGGTTGTGTCAAATCTATTTTTCCTAAAAACAAAAACAACTATTTTAAAATACTAACCGAGTGATTTTTTTTCTTGTTTGAAGGATGTCAGGAGAAGAGGAGGTTAGAGATATCTACGTTGTGAGTTAGCAGTTGGTGATAGCTATACCTGAGCCTATAGTGAGGCGATGGTGACTCGAGACCCGGAGGAGTATCTGAAGAGAAGAGGAGCGAGGAGGACTGGGAAGAAGCACTGAGGATACTTTATTGGATGAGTTGATGGATTGGATTACGGAGTTGGGACGACAAGGTCCATGAGTTGAAGGAGTCATGTCGGGGGAGAAAAAGCTGCGGCATTGTTTGAGGCATTGGTGCACCACGATAATTAGGAACGGGGATCTGGCGGACAAGTTGCGGGCATTAGACCAGAAGGCGGATAGGCCGGAGGATGAGAAAGAAGCTATTAGGACCCACTTGGGGCATACCATTAATGGGTTAGAGTTGAGGATTCAGAGTCTTCAAACTGACAAGTAGATTATTACCACATTGCGGGAGAAGAGAGGATGAGACGTGGTGTTGGTGAGAAGCTAAATGGCGAGTTAGAAGGAGAGGTGAGAGATAAGAAGGTTAAGATAGACAAGATGAAGTACGCATTTAAGTCAGCACATGGAAGGTTTCAACATAGGGTGAATCATTTTCTAAGTGAGGAGCAGAATGCAGACGTGTTATAAGTCGAGAATGTGTAATTGGAGATAGCAGATGAGGAGCATGAGGGGACGCCATTAAGTGGGCTTTTAGTTTATTATGATGAACTTTTACTACTGGCGTATAGAACGCTTATCTTTGAATAATAAGCTTGGTTTCAGTTTTTACCAAGTATGTTGGTTTAAAGTGATGTAAATGGCATAATGTTATAAGATGATGAAAAACCTTGGGTGTTATGTTTATAAATAAATATGTTTTTATTTAAGTATGTGATGTGATGATTAAGTCTCTTCTTATGAATGATATATTATGTATAGTAAGTGATAAGATAATAACATTAAGTTCATTTTAAACAGATAGATGGCTAGAGTAACACGTCGTCAAACACCACAGAGGGTCAAAGCAGTAATCTTTGGGATCCACCGAATCTTATGCAAAGCAGATTTGTAGACATATTAGTGGGGGCACTTTAATCGAATCGAACCGAATGCCAATAACCCTCCGGTGGCCCTGTGTGGCACTTCAAGGACTTCAAGAGCGTGGGACCCCCGAGTTCAAAGGAACCATTTGAACCCATGAAGCTCAAACTTGGTTCAAGGAAATCGAAAAGGCGTTTGCTATCGCCCGAGTAGGTGATGATCAGAAAACAATCTTCGCCACTTACATGCGTTGAAGGGTGAAGCTAACTTCTGGTGGGAGGCAAACCGGACGTAGGGCTGGAGAAGGCTTGATACCTTGGGAAGGGTTTAAGAAAATCTTTTTCGAGGACTATTTTCCGGTTAGTATCTGAGTCGCATGGAGATCACGATTCACTGAGTCAAGTGAAGCAAGAAGACATAACGGTACCTCAATATGCCGCAAAATTCAATGAGCTGGCGAGGTTTGCGCCTCACCAGGTCGACACTGAGGAGAGAAAAACGAGGAGGTTTGTCCAGGGTCTCAAACCATGGCTATATAGCAGACTCTCGGTTACAAAACGAGCTTCAGCGACTCTCCGGAGAAAGCTATAATCACGAGGCGGAAGTGAATACGATGAAATTTAATAAGGAAAAAAAGAAGAAGAATGAAGGAGGAATGCGGGAAGGTAGCGGCGGCGATGGTGCAAACAAGAGGAAGTGGAACAATAACAACAGTAGCAGCAACAATTTCAAATCGAGAAACTCTGGGGGAAAACCAGGGGAAACAAAGAAGAGAACAGAGGCATGCAAGGAGTGTGGGAGGAATCACTCAGGGGCATGTCTAAAAGGAAAGAATGTATGTTTCAACTGCGGGCAGGAGGGGCACATCTCTCCCAATTGCTCTGCACCAAAGAGAAATGGATGCTTCAACTGTGGAGCATTGGATCATCAGGCAAGGAATTGCCCAAAGAGGAACACAGCAGGAGGAAATGGAGGAAGGGGACCAAGCGGTGGGAATCTCACGATTAATGGACCACCAACTCAGAATCGACCAACAAAGAAGGACTTTAACATGATGCGATTCAGGATGCGGTCGCATCCAGGGACGTGGTTTCAGGTATCATTCCGATCAATGATATATCTGCTTTCATATTATTTGATTCGGGTGCTACTTGTTCCTTCTTATTGCATGAATTCTCCCAACGATTAAATTTACCCCAGGAAGAATTAAAATATCCTATGAACATAGAAGTTGCTAATAAGGAAATGATTCCCGTTAGCCATGTCTATAGAAATTGTGTTGTAAACATCAGGGGATATAAGTTACCCGTGGATTTAATTCCAATTCAATTAGGAGAATTTGATGTAATTCTAGGAATGGATTGGTTATTTAACCATGGAGCGATGATAGATTGCCAAAAGAAATGTATAAACCTTAGGACTCCAGATCAGTCTAAGGTAGCATTCTATGGAAGTAGGTCGCCGAGACACTCAAGTTGTCTGACGATGATGCAAGCAAGGAAGTTACTAAGAAAGGGATGTGTAGGATATTTGGCCCATATCGTCGATACGCAGAAAGCAGGGATAGAGATGGGACAGATACCAGTAGTGAACGAATTTCCGGATGTATTTCCGGAGGAATTGCCAGGACTTCCACCGGATCGGGAGGTTGAATTCGTTATAGATTTAGTACTGGGGACGGCACCGATTTCAAAAGCCCCTTACAGAATGGCACCGGCAGAAATGAAGGAGCTGATGGTACAGTTGCAAGAGTTATTGGATAGGAAGTATATTCAACCGAGTGTGTCTCCTTGGGGAGCACCAGTTTTATTTGTGAAAAAGAAGTATGGATCGATGAGACTATGTATCGACTATCGAGAGTTGAACAAGGTGACGATTAAGAACAAGTATCCGTTACCTAGGATAGATGATCTGTTCGATCAACTGAAGGGAGCAAAATATTTTTCCAAGATCGACTTGAGGACGGGATATCACCTGTTAAAGGTAAGGAAGGAGGATGTACCTAAGACAGTGTCCAGGACACGTTACGGTCACTACGAGTTCCTGGTGATGTCGTTCATGTTAACAAATGCGCCAGCAGCATTTATGGACATGATGAATCGGGTATTCAAGCAATACTTAGATAAATTCGTAGTTGTGTTCATAGATGATATCTTGATCAATTCTAAGACTCAGGATGATCATGCTGAACATTTAAGTTTAGTGTTGGAGGCGTTGAGGAAGGATTAGTTATACACAAAATTCTCGAAGTGTGAATTCTGGTTGGAGAAAGTTCAATTTCTAGGTCACGTGATCTACAGAGGCGGAATTTACGTGGATCCAAAGAAAGGTGGAAGCGTTCGAGTGGGAACAACCAAAGTCACCGATTGAAGTAAGAAGTTTCTTAGGGTGGACAAAGCTATTCTGAGACGGTTTATCCAAGATTTTTCAAAGATAGCGGGAGCGTTGGTGAATTTAACGAAGAAGTCGTTAAAATTTATGCATCTTGAGAAATGTGAAGAGAGTTTTAAGGAACTCAAGAAAAAGGCGAGTGAAGCACCGGTGTTGTCTTTACCCCGACGTCTGAGATGACTTCGTGATTTTTAGTGATGCGTCACACAAAGGACTTGGCTGTGTGCTTATGCAACATGGTAAAGTTATTGCGTATGCATCGTGTCAATTGAAGGATTACGAGAAGGGATATCCTACCCATGATCTGGAATTGGCGTGATGTAGTATTTGCCTTAAAGATATGGAGGCACTATTTATATGGTGTAAGGTGTGAAATATACACGGACCATAAAAGTCAAGTATATTTTCACGCAGAAGGAGTTGAATATGAGACAAAGAAGATGGTTGGAACTTATAAAGGATTACGATTGTGACATCTTGTATCATCCGAGGAAAGCGAATGTGGTAGCAGATGCGCTAAGCAGAAAGGGCAGTGGTAGGTTGGCAATGCTAACAGCTCAAGAGGAGTTAATTAAGGAGATGGCTAGATTGGAACTCGAGATAAAAAGTCCAAGAGAGCCAGTGGGGAAATTGTTCGCAATGGAGGCTCATCCGACTCTATTGGAAAAAATCAAGGAAGTACAGGGCAGCGATGAGGAATGTGTGAAGGTGAGGACAAGAATTTTAGATTGAGAAGAGCTTAAATTCAGTATGGGGAGTGATGGACTATTAAGATTTGAGAAGATAATTTGAGTGTCAGCGGTGTCTGAATTAAAGGAAGAAATCTTGCAAGAAGCTCATAGCTCAAGTTACTCAATTCACCCGGGAAGCACAAAGATGTATCAGGATCTCCGCCAACATTATTGGTGGCCCAATATGAAAAGAGAAGTGGCAGAGTGCGTCTGCAAGTGTTTAACATGCCAGCAAGTTAAGGCGGAACATCAGAAACCGAGCGGGCTACTTCAACCTTTAGAAATTCCAGAATGGAAGTGGGAGCATATCACGATGGACTTCGTGGTAGGACTTCCGACTACGCAGAAGGGTTACGATTCAGTTTGGGTGATCATTGATCGATTGACCAAGTCAGCGCATTTCTTGCTAATCAAGATCAGATATACCTTGGATTAATTGGTAAAGCTGTACATCAAAGAGATTGTTTCCAGGCACGGGGTACCTGTATCAATTGTGTCAGATCGCGATTCGAGGTTTACAGCAAATTTCTGGAGAAGCTTTCAAGAACGTATGGGAACACAACTGAGGTAGAGCACGACGTATCATCCTCAAACAGATGGAAAGAGCGAGAGAACTATTCAAATGTTAGAAGACATGTTGAGAGCATGCGTTATGGATTTCAAAGGGAGTTGGGATGACCACCTACCATTGGTGGAATTTGCGTACAACAACAGTTATCATGCGAGCATTGGTATGCCACCTTATGAAGCTTTATATGGAAGGAAATGCAGAACACCATTGTGCTGGGATGAAGTGGGAGAACGACAATTGCTAGGGCCAGAATTGGTTCAACAAACTGCAGATGTGATCAAAATAATATGAGCGAGGCTCGTGACGGCTCAGGATCGATAGAAGAAATATGCAGATCAACAACGGCAACAACGAGATTTTGACGTTGGCACTTATGTGTTTTTGAAAGTGTCACCTTGGAAAGGGAAAATGAGATTTGGGAAGAAGGGAAAACTTAGTCCCAGATTCATAGGACCCTTCGAAGTGTTGAGGCGAGTGGGTGAGGTAGCTTATGAAATAGTCTTACCTCCGGAGTTAGAACATATACACAACGTGTTCCATGTTTACGCCCTACGACCCTATAAGCGAGGATTACAAGCATGTCATAGAGTATGAACCTATTCGGTTTGAAAAGGACTTAACTACTGAAGAGGTCCCATTGCGAGATAATCGATAGAAAAGAACAAGTGTTAAGAAATAAGATAATACCTTACATTAAGGTATTGTGGAGGAACCACAACGCCGAGGTGAGGCTACGTGGGAACTCGAGGAGAAAATGATGAAAAATTACCTAATCTTTTTGATTGATGTGTAATGATTCGAGGACGGAATCCTTTTAAGGGAGGTGAATGTAATATCGAGTTTTATTTTTATTTTATTTTTAATATTTTTTATGTAATTTAAGAATTGTTAATAAACGAATTTATATAAAACTTTTGGGTGATTTCATTTATTAGATGTATGTGTGTGGTACATATATGTGTTATTTCAAGATATGTGATGAGATGTATTTAAATGGTTGGTTTAGTTTTATTTAACTATTTAAATTGATTAAGTAGGGAATTATTTTATTTATTACGTGGGAAGGTATTAAATCATGAGCTGGAGTTCGAAGCGGAATTTAGAGACGCGGACTGTGTATTCGAGTCCGAAACGTCGAAATTAGTCAAGATAGACTGTAATCACGAAAAAGTGTCACAGTTGACTTTTTGGTCAAAGTCAAGTAGTTGACTTTTTGAGGAAAAAGTCAACTATGAATTTCATAGATGAATTTGACTAAACGAATAGTCCCATGACGTCCGGAACCTTGACTTTAGTAGGAATCGATATATGGTTCGCAAAGTTTGGTTCTGAATGGTAAAATAGTCAAATAGCTTATTAATTGATTAATTGATTAAAATAATATATGTATTTTTTTTATAATAGAAATCAGTTGAACTGATGGACCCATGAGACTTTTAAATTGGGACAAGGGAGGGAGTATATGTATATTACATAATAGCTAAGGTGAAAGTAATTTATTTTATTCCTTAAAATCAAAATTCTTTTTATTTTTCTAATTCCCATATTCATTTTCTCTAACTCCCACATTCTTCCTATTAATTAACTATATTATTATATTATTAAGTACCGTGAGTAACTAATCATTAGTGTTGGGGGTTATGGGAGTTGGGGGTTATGGGAATAAAAAGACTCTAACAAAGCTATACATATATAGATATTATGATAGTATTCTAGAGATCTCTTAGCAACTAACAAGCAAGGAAGAGGGATAATCAAATTAACGCAAGGGAAATTCATCCAAAAAGGTAAGCTATGAAACTGTCTTTTTCATGTTCTTTAAGAAAAATAGTGAAAAAGCATGTATAGCCATGGTAAATGGTTTATGTTGATTTCATACGGCTATGATAATATTGTTGGTTTCTGTTATGAGGAGGATAAGGAATGAAAAGTATTGTTTAAACATGTTGCAATTACGTAGAGAATCAAATATTTCATGAATGTATGCGATATGTTGATAAAATGCCTCTTTGTAGTCAATTTGTTCATAGCATGGTAATTTAGTGAGTTGGTTTATTGTAGCATGTTCATATATGTTGGTAGAAGTGATGCGGACGGTGAGAGTCAAGCCCCGTGCATACTAGAATCAAAATCACAAAATTTTTCAAAGTTGGTTGAATGTGAAATATGTGATTTTTGGGTTTTTTGAACCTCGAAATCATGGTGTAGATATTTCGATTAGCATATGTTATAATTTTATAAAATAGTATGTAGCATGAGGTACAACTTTGTCCAAATTTCATAAGAAAGGAGTTAAATTGAGCAAGTTATGAAAATCATAAGCATGCATGTTGGTAATAAAATCGTAGAATTCGGAAATTTTGAAATTTTTCTAAGTATAAAACTAGTGCTGACACGCTTTTCTATGTAGTTGGTTTATGGTCTTAGCATGTTAGTTTTATCAATGTTATATTTTTGTAAAATACCTTGATGTATGAAGTTTATTGTGTCCAAGTATCATGGCCATATCATCTTTAGGTTAGCGGGAATAAAATCGTAGAGTCAGTAAAAATTGTAGAGTAATATTTGAAAATCGTAGAGTCAGTGAAAATCATAGAGTCAGTGAAAATCGTAGAGTAAAAATCGTAGAGTCAGTGAAAATCGTAGAGTTAGTGAAAATCGTAGAGTAAACTCTGAAAATCGTAGAGTCGTTGAAAATCATAGAGTAAAAATCGTGAAAGTAGTTGAAAAAAATCGAGAGTAAAATCCGTAGAGTCTCTGAAAATCGTAGAGTCACTGAAAATCGTAGAGTAAAAATCTTAGAGTCAATGAAAATCGTAGAGTCAGTGAAAATCGTAGAGTAAACTCAAAAATCGTAGAGTCAATGAAAATCGTAGAGTAAACTCTAAAAATCGTAGAGTAAACTCTGAAAATCGTAGAGTCAGTGAAAATCGTAGAATAAACTACGAAAATTATAGAGTAAAGTTTATATTATAACTACTATCGTTGCTAATAGTTGATGTGCATGATTATACAATTGTGTAGTAGGCACGTAAAGTGTAGATAAATCGTAAGTCGTTAATCATTATTGGTAAACAACAAAGGCAAGCTTCTTACCCTATTATTCATTATGAATTTATTCAACTCTTATTCAGTTGATTGCAGTGAGGGTAAGTTTGGGCTTGTGATTAATTAATCATTCGTGCAAGCTCCTATATTGTAAAGTTCTATAACTTCAATTGTGATGCGAAACGTTATTGATGATTATTCGGTTCCTATTAATAAGCGCTATAATTTAAAGTTCGTATTCCTTAATAAACTATATTCAAGCATGCTTTCTAGCTTTCGTCCCAGCTAGATGTTATTGATGTAAACATAGTATATTGTTTAAACAATTCAAATCCTTTGAAGCTATTTGATGTATCCAATCCAAATTGCTTTGGTGCGGTCCCGTATGAATACTAAGATGAACAACCCGGATAACAGGGTAACTGATGACGGGCATATAGTCCCATTTACGCATATGCGTTTAAACTGTATATTTATGCACAATGTAGGGTATGATAGGCTGATCACCTGGAGTACTAGCAGAGACCGTTTACAATCTATTTGATTCTTAAACCGTCTGATGGTTTTTGATGAAACAAAGTAATGTTCAGGGTATCTAACACCCCTTAGTATGTTATTGAGAATTCCAGAACTCTTATCTTGATATTCCAGTTTATCTCTTGATATTTATTTCAACTATTGAGAAATATTCATACTAATGCTTCTACTTACGATGTATGTTCTCAAACTACTTTATATACTTCTTTGGGCAATTTGTGCTCATTCTTGCTTAAACTTTTCGATTAAAACGATAACACTTGAGGGCTAAAGGCAAGGACAAAGGAAAGTCTAAGATGAAATGATGAGAGTTATTTATGTAATAATTATATTTCAACATATGATGTGATGTAGCGATAAACGCTAAATTTAAGTTTTAGTTTATTAAAGGTTGTAAAGACTTGGGTCTTTATTTTGAATAAGTATGTAATAGTTAATATTATTATTATTAGAGTTACTTAGATAGATGATGATATATGTTGTATCGTGAGCACCATGTCCTGTAATCGATGTTACACGGATTTGGGGGCGTCACAGGTTGGTATCAAAGCAATAGGTTATAAACCTTAGGTGGGGAACCTTAGACTATAACCTTAGGGAAGTTAGTGGAGAAAATAAAGAGATGAACTCATGCAGAGTTCTAGGGGTTGTGTCAAATCTATTTTTCCTAAAAACAAAAACAACTATTTTAAAATACTAACCGAGTGATTTTTTTTCTTGTTTGAAGGATGTCAAGAGAAGAGGAGTTTAGAGATACCCACGTTGTGAGTGAGCAATTGGTGATAGTTGTACCTGAGCCTATAGCGGAGGCAGTAGCTGACTCAGACCC
Source organism: Panax quinquefolius (assembly GCA_020205615.1). Classification (NCBI taxonomy): domain Eukaryota; kingdom Viridiplantae; phylum Streptophyta; class Magnoliopsida; order Apiales; family Araliaceae; genus Panax; species Panax quinquefolius. Next base: position 21,447,234 of record CM035162.1, read on the forward strand.
AGAGGAGTATCGTGAAGAAGAAGTGGAGCCCGAGGAGGACTCGGAGGAAGCACCCGGAATAAATATTGGTTAATTAAGCGATATTATAGAATATTATATTCTATTAATTAGAGGAATGCATAATAATTATTGAAAAGAAATTATTAATATTAATTAATTATTATGTGGGTTGAAAATACCCAACTAAATGATATTTAGCCCAATTAAAATATTTATGTGGGTATAATCATTAAATAATATTATTATGTGTAATATGTAAAATGTGAGTAGTAGTGATATATAATAACTACGGCTTAAAAATACGTGAAGTGTGATATTTAATTGGGACTAATGATATATGGTACCAAGTGGTACAGTGAAATCATATGTAGTGGTAATACATAAATAATTAATTATCTGTGTATTCTAGAAACTGGGAAGTAGTTTAAATGTTTAAACAAACATTAATATTAAATAAGGTTATAATGTGGTTATGTGAGAAATAGAAATAATTATGGGAAATACCCAGACAATAATGCCTAACTGCATTGTTTTATTGCGTGTATTTAATGTACATGGACTATATGATGTGAGTATAAAACTTATCTTTAAATTCCTAATATGGTAACAATTGTACCTTAATATTACATTATGGTGATTAAATGAACCAGACCAAGCCTTAGAATAACAAGTTGCTAATATTTTCTCTTGTCCCAAGTTGAGTGACACAAAAGTACATGAACAGTGGCCTATGGCCTAATATATGTAACTTCCAAGTATAATCAGTGGCTAAGCTAGGTGATCATTACCAAGCCAATGGCTATGGAGATGGATGGGAGGTGGTTGTTGAACCACTCTTGTTAAACCATTGTGTTTTCCTCCAACACCATGAATTCTAAATTAATGCCCAGTCCATCATTCCTCTATAAAATGGCAGCTATGTTATTGGAATCACGTTAATGAGAATTGTCTGTAAAACCCAAGAATTTGAGTCTGAGTTACTAGTTGTTTAAAGTGAAGTTTAGCATTTACAGAAGATAGAAATTGAGGAAACTAAGCTCCTTAGAAGGTAAACTCTTGTTTTAGAAACTTAATTTTAAAGTTTACAAATTATGGAAATTCTACTAGAATCTTGATAATTGGTTTGTGAATTTGCTGTCATGATGTTGTATAAGGTTGTATGTATGTTATGGAACCTATATGGTTGGTCTAAGCATGCTAGATTGAGGAGTATATGTTTTGAATTCTAGAATTTGCAGAAACAGAGTTCGTGAGTATTGAAATATCAATTTCTTGATTTCATGGAATTAGATGTTACTGAGGTTGGGTATGGGTTATATAGTTGTTATATGACCATATAAACATGTTTCAACTATAATAGACATGTTTAGAATCAATTTCGTGGGTAATTTCTATGTTTGGGCTAAACAGTTGCCAAAGTTCTTGTCGCTGGCTCGTGCATGCACGCAATGCGGCTAAATTAACATCGAGTGTGTAGCTTGTTCTTGCTAAACCCTCTGAGTTTAGTTTTGGTTTCATAGAGTCTTTGTTATATGCTAGCATATGATATATCATTAGAACAAACATGTACACATAAATGACATGTATATATGAGTATCATGATATGACATAAACATGATTGTATACATTATTGGTGAAGAACTTATAGTTTTAAAATGAAACTTATAGTTTTTGATATGAACTTTGATACATGTGTAACATGTGTTCTGACCTTGTTAGCGCATTGGTATGACTTAGACATGCATAAGAGTTGGTATTAACTTATAGTATGTGTTCATGAACTTTCATGGCCATATTAGTCCATACTATGCAAGGAAAACGTATGATCTTAAAATAAAACTTAAGGTCTTGGATTTGAACCTTGACGCCTACATAGCATGTATATATTCTTATTTGGTGAACGTAGTCATGTGGCCTATATTGACATGAAAGGCTTGCTTAAAGTGTTGAGCACACACTAGCATGAATGATTAAAGACTACATTGATTTTAAAAGATAAACTTAGAGTTTCTGGACGTATATATAGGATGTCCACATTCCGATCATTGGAGCACATATAAGTGACTTGTTTAGGTGCTCTAATACATGAGAGTCATGGTTTCGAGGCACTTGACATGTACTAAGTTACCTTATTGACTTAGTACGATTTTTCATGAAAAATTTAGAATGTGTAAGATGATAGCATCAAGCACTGTGTGAGTTACATTATGATCATGTGAGCCTGTATATTAAGATTCATTATGCCTATAGACATGTTGACATAAGCATCATGTGATGAAACCTGGATTTCAACTACGCACGCATATTCAAGGAAATGAATTTCTAAAGCATAAACTATTTGATTAAGTATGCATGTGTATTCTATGCATGACCATGCCTACTTAGTATTGTTTAAGCTTGTTATGTGATAACATGACCTTAGTAGTTGACCTTGAAGCATGTACTTGAATTACTTAAAGTATATGAAAGTCTAACATGAAAACCATGTAATTTTGAATTGGATTTGAATGAGCATGCTTGGTTTTAAAGCTTGAGTTAAAAACCTTGATAAAACCAGAAAATAAATACTCAACTTTGGACTGGCCAGGGGACTACAGTGAGTGCGCCCATTGCAGAGCCTAATTCAAATAATAATTGCCATGTAGGGCAATGTTGCCAAACTGTTTTAATAGTCATCTGAAAATTAAAGAATATGTTTAATGAATGTCTAAAGCTATAATACTTGACATAGATAATGTTTTAAGTATATGAACAAGTGATGGTTATATGAAACCCTAAATGTGTTAAAATTTATTAAGTTTGCAAAATGTAAAGACGATGTAGATCGCGTATCTATAGACTTTAAATATGTGTCGAACACATAACGAGTCAAGTGTGTGTTAGAGATTTGTGAATGTTGATATTAAGAATGTGTAGCTAAGGTGTACTATATACATAGCTATAATAAGAGTTTACTAAGAAAGCAAAAAGGAAAGGTTTTAAAAACCAAGATAGAGAACAATGTAACATTATTATTACATTGAAAATGTATGAATATGTAACTAATGGATATGAATCCATGATTATATAACTGTGTAGGAATACACGAAGTGCAGATAAGCGTTAAACAGTTACGTCGTACTTCATAAACTACGAATCAGGTAAGTCTTTCAGTTTCTATTTGTTATATGAATTCGATAACTGTTAGTTGAGCTATATTATGCTATGAAAATGTTGATGTATATATATGAAATGCATATGAGATATGTATGAAATGTGAAAGTTGATCTTTGATGATATGCTTATGTTAGTAAATCTCTATGCCTGTTATGTGTGAAGTAACATGCGTACTAAATATTAATTGATTATGAATGCATGAACTGAATATGCTATTATATGTTATGTGTTGCATGAAAACTATTAGAATTGTTGGGCTGTCGAGCTCACTCTTGCAAATAACCACTTCTGCAGGTGAAGGACTCACGGTAAAGATTTTGTGCTACTTGATTGATAGACTTCAATAGTATCGAAGGAGATTGATTTGTTTATTTAAATATTTACTCTCAACCCATGTTTAGGTTCTAGCAGATGTACATGACAGTAGTTTACAATGTGTAATACAGGTTAAGTTGTACTATGTGATACATAGAGAAATTCGAATCGAGATGTAAAAATTTATACAGTATTTCGAATAAAATGAATCATAACTTAATTTGATTCAAGGATATGTAATTGATTTAAGATAAGATGTCAATAAAAGATATATTTTTAAAAGAGATTGAAAAAGTTTAAATTATTCCGCATATTTATATAATATCGAATATGATGTAAAACAGGAATAGTAAATGACCAAGTTGTGAAACTTATAAAAGTCTGGGGTCATTGTGCAGATCCTGGTAATGGAAAGAATTTATATTCTAAACTATGTAATAAGAAAAGTTATATTCATTAAGTTATGAATAAGAGATATAAAGAGTTAACGATAGTAGTATCATAGTGGGATAAGGTCCAAAAGTGGTTGAAGGACGAATTTGGGGGCACATCGCGGTTGCCGGGTTTTCATGGGTCACGTCGTCTCGTAATACGTGCACATGGGCACTGTAATGTTCGCTCAAACTTTAAGAATTGTAATTCGGGCATCCGACTGAGGTATATGGGACCTATTTCGGACCGTCGTTGTCAAGAGTTACGTAATGGCATGGGATTAGAGGTTGTACGAAGTCAAGAAGATGGGATGGTGCCCTCCGATCTTCAAGCTTCAAATTTTATCAGTTACCCTGTGCAATAGTCACTCAGGATTGGTTTTTCTTGATTCTTGTGGGACATTGTCGTGTAGAAATGTATGTATGAAATGTTGAGACGGCGCAATGTGGCATCAAGTTGGCGAGATGACGACTTTGCCCCTCACCGGGGTTATCGTCGGTTTGGGCTGGTAAAGCAGTCGTTGCTCAGGGTTATCTCTGAGATTGGACTATTGCAAGTGTTGAAGGTCCTCAGTGTCATCTCTGAGGTGTGCCTAATTTCCTGGTGTCATCTCTGGGTCTGGTCCTGAGTACCTCGGTGTGAGTACCGAGGTTGAAACTGATTGCATGCCTTTGAAACAAGCATTCCAGAGTTATCGCCGAAATTGCATCCCTTGGGGTTATCACCAAGGTTGGTACATGCTACTCCCAGTGTTGGGACTGAGACTAGATACCTCGGGGTTATCTCCGAGATTAATCGGTCTTCTCTAGTGGAATTTCTGGTATTGGATCTGTATGCCTTGGGTTTATCTTTGAGGTTGGAACTGTTACTCCCGGTGTGTGTTCAGGAGTTGAGATAGAACTTCGGGTAGTATCCAGACTTAATGTGAGCTATCTTCCGGGGTTATCTCTGAAAGACGAATTTGTACTCCTACAAAGTTAGTGACAGGTGTGCAGAAAATTTTGAGTGTCTACAGATGCTCCTCTTTATCATATTCATTCAATACAATGCATGGGTAGGATAAAGAATCCTAGACATTGGAAATGTAACATAATGCAAATGTATGATGCATGTGTGTGGGGTTGTTGCCCAACATGCTGGGGATGATCGCCATATCCTCGTAGCTTTTGCCAGGGATTGGCAACTATGACCGAATTGGATGCATGATCCTAATCTGTTAGGATGTTGACGTTGGGGTTGTCACCAAAGTCATTAATCCTTGATACATACTTGATTCCGAAGAGGTGCCTCTTATGTGTAAGAGATCTGTGGGGATAAAGCTTTGTCTGTTTGAGGGTGTGTATAACATATTCCATCATCAATCCTCCTTGATGATGTTTACCTTTCCTGGTTTGTATCGCCAGGATATGTAATGGTTCTGTTGGATTTACTGCCAACATCATATGTTGTCAGGGTTGCGTGACCTTCGTTGATGTTCCATCACCAATGTTTGAATCAACGGATGAAAACTCTGTGGGGTAGACTATCAAGGCTACTTGACCTTTGTTGACGTGTGAATCAACGGATGAAAACCCTTTGAGGTAGACTGTCAAGGCTGATTGACCTTCGCTGACGTGTGAATCAACGGCTGATATGCGCTGTAACCCTCGCCGGGGATACGTTGGGGAATATGGATATCAAAGTACACAATCATCGAATATCCTTCGTTGCCTCGATGGGTTTACTTGTCATCGGCTGAAATAACGTCAAGGTTGCTTGACCTTCATTGACATGTACGTCAAGGGATGACAATGCGTGGTGACCCCCGTCGTGGTACGCATTATAACCTCACTGATGTGTGTATCAATGGCTGATATCATCGGATGGCTTATGATGATTCATTGGATTTACTTGCCAACAGTCATATTGATGTCAAGACTTCTTGACCTTTGTTGATATGTGTGTCAACGGATGAACACTTGTTGTAACCCCCACCGAGGTTTGCTTTTGAGACTGCGTTGTGACCCCCGCCTGGGACTGTTAGAGAATTAGGGTGTCGACCCTGAATTAACGGCATTGGACTTGCGCACGGTATTGCCGAGCATGGCTAGTAACATTTGAGATAATCGGTATAGTGTACCCTGTGTTTGGGTGAATACCAATGAATGATGGGCAGACCTAAGGTTTAATCTGAGAAGACCAGGATTTGTAAGCTATTCTGCTCAATCGCATAGCATTTTTATCCCTAATTTGACCTTTTCAGTCTGTAAGAACTCCTTTGTATTTCAAACTGGACCGAGCCAGAAAGGTGGGACCCACATAGGGGTGTCGCAGGTACACCTGCTTCTGCCGTAGATGGACCTACGGCCAACCGTGGATACTAAAGACCAACATGTTACTTTCATAAGTCATTTTTAACTTGTGCCGCGAAGGAAATCCGAGAGCTCTTCTTCAAATCTGCTGAGTTCGGGCGACTTCTGCAAATTCTGTCACCGTACAAGTGTTCTACACTATCCTGGTAATGTATGCATGTATTTTTTTCCAGTTTTTATCCGTTGGAAAATGACTTATCACATAAAATGCATCTAAACACATAGTAGTGATTATGTATGCTCAAATGACTTGACAAAAAATATTCAACATAGTAAATGTTAGTATTAAACCATGCTAAACATAATGATGTAAAAAATTTAACTTTTGAGACAGTCAAATGGGCACCTATTTCTGCTATTTTTTTTATCATATTTGAGGACAGATGAGTAAAATGTAAAAAGGCAAAGTACTCCTGGTATTAAGGTTAACCTTATGAATTTACAATTTTTATGTATATGACTTTGGGCAGGTGTGCTACTGAATGGCCACCTAGTCATGCCTATGTGCATGTGGATAGTCCTATTTACAAAGGGGACTATGTCAAAATTTTCCAAAATGTAGGCATTTAATTAGTCATGCATTTTTAACTCTACTGTAGATGTATGTTAAATTAATGCATGCATGCATGTAGTCAAAAAATGCATTTTGAAAAGCTCCAAGTTAGAAACTACCACACCCTTTCTGAGGTGATTTGGAGATTTGTTGTCCAGATATTGTGGATCCGGATCACTGAGTAGTTCCCGTAGGACCACTTCTGGTGTACGGAGGAGGGCTTCTAAAGTGTCTCAACCCCGCTCTGTTAAACAGCCTCGTCGGTTGGTGGAGGCGGTGATACGTCCAGTCCGGGTTGATGTGCCAGACGTTGAGGATGAGGAGGAGGATGTTCCAGTTGTGGACCCCGCTCCTGCTGTATATGTTCCCTGTAGGGACCTCGCTAGCATCCAGGTGGCAAACCCAGAGCTTCTGGGTGATTTGAGCAGACATCCATCGATGTATTTACATGCTAACGAGGTATAATGTTAGATCTTGATCTTTCTTTTTTCCTATTGATGAGGAGTAAAGGATTTTGATGTTGATCTACATTTCATGTAGGTTCCCGGCTTCACACAGCCTTGAGGGAACTGGTTTAGCATACACTCCATATACCAGGCTCTTCATCTTGACTATAGAGAGATTGTGCATGACTGGGGATTTGGAGCATTCTTTTCCATCCTTCCCCGTCGTTGTCCCTGGGTTATCTCAGGGCATTGTCTAAGCGATGGTTTCATCAGACTCAGTCACTCCATTTGTTGTACTGTAAGGTAACGATGACACCGATGGATTGGCGGTTTATCACAGATATGGAGTTTGGAGGGGCACCAGTGCCTTGCATGGCGGATATTACCCCTATTGTCGTCAGATCCTTGCTAGGAGTTCCGGCGGAGGCGCTCAAAGGCAAGACTATCTGTGCAGGTCCTTTGAGCATGGATTCTATGAGTGGGCTTTTGAGTGAGCCCATGCCCGATGATGTCAGAGTTAGGGATCACATTCTTAGGCGACTGTTCTTGATGATCATTAGAGGCTGCTTCATACCAGATAACTCTTCTATGGTGTCATTCGCTTTGGTCAGCGCCACTCATCATGTGGACCATATTGGAGAGCATGATTGGGGTTCCTATACCTTTGCCTATTTTGTGACGCCCCCAAAATTATGTATACGTCACCCATTTTGGGTCGCCACTTACATGGTACATAAATTCAAATACAACTTACTAATATAAGCGTCATGGTATACAATCGACATAAACTATGAGTTTGAATACAAATATTGTCTACTAGATATTATACAAACTCAAAAGGAGTCCTCATTACAACTATTATCACACTATTTCACATAATAGTGAGGACTACTAATGCTATCCTCCGGACCATTACTTACGTTCGACAGGTCGTCGGCTATGTTCTCATTTCACGAAGAGAACGGTGAAAGAAAAGGTGAGCTCAACTAGCCCAAGAAGAAATATTATGACTAAGATAATGCGAATAAATTATCATTAGCCTTCAATGATGTTAAAGCGATAAAATACAATAGACAACCGGTTTAAGCTGCAACGGAATAAGCAACCCATTAAAAGGGTCAAGTAGAGAATAAAGTCTACTATCTTTTAGGTTTTAAAAGGTTTTCATCAATTTTTATCATCGAGAGACTACGACAATAAATAAACAACCACATCTAATCATCCACGTACCACGGTCGAGGATTTTTTCATCAAATTATCAATGGTCATGACTATACCGAATCACCCACGGTCATAATCATACCAAAAACTATTCATCATTGCATTACGGGCCAACGAGGACTTTTGTCATATCATTTATATCAAGTCGTGATTATCTAGAATGATCCACGGTCATAATCATACTAAGTTCATCTATGCACGTAAGCCAAAGATAACATAATATAACATGAGGATGATGACAATGACATAGTAATTCAATAAAACAAGTTCAAGAATTATTTAATCCATGAATTATTAACGTCCAAATTGTCAACATGACATCTTTGTTTACGTAGAGTAAAATTCAATAATGATCGGAAGAATATTTCCATGAAAGATCTTGCGCATGAAACGCAAATATCAAGGATATTCTACTAATTTCATGGAGTATAGAAGTCAAAGTTTTAACCAATTTGGGTATAATAAAGAATGGAATAACAAAAGAAATCACCATGCATGCGATACTTCGCATGAGCGGAGTTATTCAATAGAATAATAATAACGGAACGAAGTCGGTGAAATTCACACGCAAGCGGGATGTTCCAACAGAATAATAAAGATGGAACCAGATCCGATGTAAAACACACAGATAGGATATTCCAATGAGAATGATAAAGAGCGGAACCCGGTCCAGGTGTAAAAACATGCACGAGGATGTTCCAATGAGAATAATAAAGAGCGGAACCGGTCGTGTAAAACACATGCAGACGAGGATGTTCCAGCGAATAATAATAGAAGAATGTCACCAAGTATAGGGTAAAGCCAGCATGATCTGAGTTATTCAACAGAATAATAAGCAATGGAATAACATAAGGATTTCACCAAGTATAGGGTATGTCTGGCGTATCACTGAGGTTATGTATAGGGTATGCCACTTTTACGAGTTATTCCAACGTAATAATAATGAATGGAATAACAAAAGTTCTCTTCATGAATAAGAAAGAAGAACACCCTTACCTAGTAAAAAGAAATGAATATAGAAGTAGTGAAGTAGCGAGAATACTCTTCTTCTTCTTTCTATAATTTTCTCTCTATAGCTTCTCTCATAATTTCTCTCTAGAGTTTCAATAAATTAGTAAGAAAATAATGAAGGAATGAGCTTCTATTTATAGGAAAATGGAATGCATAAGTAACTAATCCATGAGCGGTCCAGATTGATTTACTTTAATCTGACGGTCCATATTTAAAAAAATCTTTTAAATAAAATATAATATATTCTATTTATATAAAACATTTCTTTGTGCAAAACACTATGCAATACTATGCAAAACACTATGCAAAAATACTATGCAACACTATGCATAATAAAATATAATATATTCTATTTATAGAATAACTTTAATAAAGTATTCTATTTTATATAAAAGATGTTTACATTTTATTACGTTAATAATACTGAATAAAACAAAAGCGTCATTATCATTATAATAATTCATATTATTAATCGACAATAATGGAATCAAACTGAGTGACTTCTCGGATAAGCATCGATAATCAATACTGGCAGTGCTCTTATGCTGACCACACGTACATCGTACTTTTTACTACCGAGTAGTTCAACGGTAACCACGGTAAAACTTCCATAGATTATTTGATAAAATATTTTTTGTCGTTTTCTCAATCCAAACAATAATTACATTAATGGGGTCCACCAATGATTGAGTAGTTGTCTGAATATTCCTGTTAAACCAAGAATATTCCCAGACCAATCGAATATAATATAACCACTTGCATATTTTGTAAAATTTATAAATACTACCACTGAACTATAATATTTATCTCAAATTCACACCATAATATTAAAATTATTTCGATAAAATTTAAATCTTTATTGATAAAACTGGGGTCTCTGAAATCGCCTCCTTATGGAATTTAGCCCTCGAAATTAGGGTACGATACGATATGATAAAGAGGTGAGGATACTTTGAATACCTTTATCATTTAAATTCATCTTCGCAATCCGGCCAAAGATATTCATTAACAATTCATCTTTGCACTACAGGCCAAGATATACAACTGTAAAACCAATAATGCTGAGACTTAGCTTAATAGTATCACAACCATGAATTATCCATGCACTCATCTGGCTAAGGATATTCGTGTTTTCAATTACTGGTCATGATTATCCGAATAATCCGTGGTCATAATCATACCAAGTCTATCAATGCACTACTACCAAAGATGACTTTTACCACATCCATGAATTAATATTTCATTCTTTGAGACTCATTTCAATAATTAATCCATATCATCGAATCATCCCCGCACTCTGAGCCAAGGATATTCATTAGTATCACGACCACGAATTATCCATGCACTACTACCAAAGATAATCGTGTATTCATTAGTATCACGACCACAAATTATCCATGCACTACTGACCAAAGATAATCGTGTATTCATTAGTATATCACGACCACAAATTATCCATGCACTACTACCAAAGATAATTGTGTATTCATTAGTATCATGACCACAAATTATCCATGCACTACTGACCAAAGATAATCGTGTATTCATTAGTATCACGACCACAAATTATCCATGCACTACTGACCAAAGATAATCGTGTATTCATTAGTATCACGACCACAAATTATCCATGCATTACTACCAAAGATAATTGTGTATTCATTAGTATCACGCGACCACAAATTATCCATGCACTACGGACCAAAGATAATCGTGTATTCATTAGTATCACGACCACAAATTATCCATGCACTACTGACCAAAGATAATTGTGTTTTCAATTACGGTTATGATTATACCAAAACAATCCCCGGTCATAATCATACCAAGTCCATCTATGCACTACTGAGCCACGAGATGACTTTCAACATAATATAAGCATGAGGATAATGATATAAAGAATTAATCAAATGAGATAAAGGATAAATATTAAACATTTATAATATAATTTATCCGGTATTCAAGAATATCCCCATGTTATCAATCACTTAATAATCTCATAATCTAATAACATTAATATTATAATAATATTTTAATCACTTCTTAAATTTATAAACAATTTATCTCAATTGTTTACGCTTTTTAATATAATGCATTTAATCATTCAAAATGCCATACTCATAAAATATCATCACCAATTATCAAATCCTCATCAAAAATATGCATATATTCTATATAGGATTCTCTAGCCATAAAATCCTATTTTCAACTTTGTTACTTCACATAACATATTTAACTCATATGTTAAGTAACTAAACTATTTTCATGAAAAATACCAAATTAATCCCAAAAATATTTCTTTTTTTGGGATTTAGCATAATATAGTCCCATAATGAAAATATATTTTTCGGAATTTTAAAATTTCATTTACTATTTTCAAAAAATCAATTTACGATTAATTCCTTAAGAAATTAGCTACCTCAAGGTTAACTCCAAAATTCACAAATCTTGACAGGACCTTACACATGTTAACGTGAGCTTTCAGTTTAAATTTCATGGTCATCTGAGTTATAGAACTTTCCGGTTATAAGCGTTTTTAAATCGAAAAACCTAAATATTGAAATAGTCATAACTTGCTCATTTTAAGTCAGAATGAGCTCATTTTTGGACAGGAGATACTTTATACCATATACTTTCATGTCCCAAAAGACCAGAATTTTTCTCATAATTTAAGTGGCCGAAACAGCCTCTCTAAAATCATGGCAGAAGCTTTTTCGATTTTTGCAACTTTGCACTCCTTTGCTAAAATCAGTCCACACAAAAATCTACAACACCTTTTCCAATAATTCCACTTGGATTAGTTAGGTAACTCATAGATCTAACTCTAGGACTTGACCACATTCAAAAATTCAAAATATAATAGGAGATATGGTCAATTGAATTTCATATTACTTTTTCACTAAAATCGATTTTCAACTCTTTGTGATTTCTAAGAAACTTTCATGTTTTCACATACTAACCAACATAACTCATCATAAAACTTACTAATACTTCATATACCCATGATTTTTATTAGTTCTATACTTTTATTATGACTTTCATCATAATCCTAAATAAGCAGATCCTTTTAGTTGAAGAAATATTTGAGGGTTTAAGAAATGGGTTTTTATCTTTGGGTCAATACAAAATTGATTTCACGTTCTAGGGTAGGCTAGGAAGTCTTCAAGAATACGCCAAGAAATTTATTAATGATAGAAAAATCATTCAAAAAAGCATTACTCTCGTCCAAGACTTGGATAGTACGTCACATTAATACCAACTATGACTTCTATCCCTTAACACGGATAGCACCTCACAATGATACCTATCAACTTGCCATCTTGATCATGGCGTCGCTCTCTACGAGAAAGTCCGGCTTCGGTGCATTCCACACAAGGAAGTCAACAACGAAAGGATCGGGCTCTTTACTTATGGCTTGATATAACAAAGTGATTAACTTTAGGATTTGGTTACTTTGAATTAAGTATACTTGGGTTGGTTAGGAATATGAAAGCTAACAACCTTACAAAAAGAATAATGAGTAGTTAATCAATTGTTTTCAAAAATTACCTCAAAGGCAAGTATTTTCAAAGAGATAAGATCGGCGGAGTAGCGTGAAAGTGTTTATTTGAAACAACAAGATTAATAAGCGGTGGAGGTGTGAAGGTTTCTCCCAGCGAAGTTTGATAGATAAATCAAATTCTAATTTCTCGAGTCAAATTTAAGCGTTGAGCATAAGCAAAGAGAGATAAAAGAATGGGTAGAAGCAGGTATCTAATAAGGTATAGACTTCGCAAGAATTTATAATTAACTAACCCGTGCTAACCGTTCGGGTTACCCACTTTTGAGAAGTCACGAAAAACGCTCTTCCTGAAACCATGAGACTTTGTTTTGTCCAGTATCCGCCTTTAGTGCCACTATCCCAAATTTGGACTTGACTTCACTATACGACAAAATTGAGCTAAATGACCTTCTCTTCTTGAAATTTCCACTTCTATTATCTTTGCCATGATTACCACCGAAGTGGTTACCATTCTTAGCATGATAATTTCCCCCACGATGGTTATCATTGTTCTGATAGCCGTTGCCACCAGTATGATTATTATCGTGTTGTTGGTCGTTACCTTTTGTTTGAACTGAATCAACACTCTCATGTGCTTCATTGCTTATCTCAGCATTTTCAGATGCCATTCTCAAACACTGTCACAAAACAAGGGTTAATTGACATTTAACAAATTATCCCTATATTCTGACCGACCAATCAAATACCAAATAAACTTAGGTAGGTCATACTAGCGAAGGAATTCCCGTCTCTCCTCCTAGTTCTTATCTCGCATCTTAGCGAGGATCATATCCTAAGCTCGATACTAAGCTGTGACTCTAGACACCAACTTGTGTCAAGACCTCACATTGGTACTGTCGACACTTGCCATAGAAAGCGGCGTCCCCTACGGAGATGCGGCGGTGCATTCCCCATCAACAGAAGTCACCGGTGAGAGGCTCGGGGCTCTTCACACTTATGGCTCGATACCAATTGTGGCGCCCCAAAATTATGTATCGTCACCCATTTTGGGTCGCCACTTACATGGTACATAAATTCAAATACAACTTACTAATATAAGCATGTGTGTACAATCGACATAAACTATGAGTTTCAATACAAATATTGTCTACTAGATATTATTCAAACTCAAAAGGAGTCCTCATTACAACTATTATCACACTATTTCACAGAATAGTGAGGACTACTAATGCTATCCTCGGACCATTACTTGCGTTCCGACTCGTCCCAAATATGTTCTCATTTCAAGAAGAACGGTGAAAGAAAGGGTGAGCTCAACTAGCCCAAGAAGAAATATTATGACTAAGATAATGCGAGAATAAATTATCATTAGCCTTCAACGATGTTAAAGCGATAAAATACAATAGACAACCGGTTTAAGCTGCGATGGAATAAGCAACCCATTAAAAGGGTCAAGTAGAGAATAAAGTCTACTATCTTTTAGGTTTTAAAAGGTTTTCATCAATTTTATCACTTTGAGACTCGACTTAATAAATAAACCACCACATCTAATCATCCCCGTACCCACGGTCAAGGATTTTCATCAAATTATCAATGGTCATGACTATACCGAATCACCCCTGGTCATAATCATACCAAAAACTATCCATCATTTGCATTACGAGCCTTTGAGGACTTTTGTCATATCATTTATATCAAGTCATGATTATCTTAGAATGATCCTCGGTCATAATCATACTAAGTTCATCTATGCACGTAAGCCAAAGATAACATAATATAACATGAGGATGATGACAATGACATAGTAATTCAATAAAACAAGTTCAAGAATTATTTAATCCATGAATTATTAACGTCCAAATTGTCAACATGATCTTTGTTTGCGTAGAGTAAAATTCAATAATGATCGGGAAGAATATTTCCATGAAAAGATTTGGATGAAACGCAAATATCAAGGATATTCTACTAATTTCATGGAGTATAGAAGTCAAAGTTTTAACCAATTTGGGTATAATAAAGAATGGAATAACAAAAGAAATCACCATGCATGCGATGCAGCATGACGGAGTTATTCAACGAGAATAATAATAACGGAACGAGTCGGTGAAATTCACAAGCGGGATGTTCCAATGAGAATAATAAAGATGGAACCGGATCCGGTGTAAAACACACAGATAGGATATTCCAATGAGAATGATAAAAAGCGGAACCGGTTAGGTGTCCTGTAAAACACATGAGACATAATGTTCCAACGAGAATAATAAAAAGCGGAACCGGTCAAGGTGTAAAACACATGAGACAGGATGTTCCAAATGAATAATAGAAGAATGTCACCAAGTATAGGGTACAATCAGCGTATCTGAGTTATTCAGCAGAATAATAAGCAATGGAATAACATAAGGATTTCACCAAGTATAGGGTATGCTGGCGTAAGCGAGGTTATGTATAGGGTATGCCACTTTTTACGGAGTTATTCAACGAATAATAATGAATGGAATAACAAAAGTTCTCTTCATGAATAAGAAAGAATAACACCCCTTCTAGTAAAAGGCTGAATATAGAAGTAGTGAAGTAGCGAGAATACTCTTCTTCTTTCTATAATTTTCTCTTTATAGCTTCTCTCTATAATTTCTCTCTCTAGAGTTTCAATAAATTAAGTAAAGAAAATAATGAAGGAATGAGCTTTATTTATAGGAAAATAGAATGCATAGTAACTAATCCATGAGCGGTCCGGATTGATTTACTTTAATCGGACGGTCCATATTTAAAGAAAAATCTTTTAAATAAAATATAATATATTCTATTTATATAAAAACATTTTACTATGCAAACACTATGCAATACTATGCAAAACACTTATATGCAAAACACTATGCAACACTATGCATAATAAAATATAATATATTCTATTTATAGAATAACTTTAATAAAGTATTCTATTTTATATAAAAGATGTTTACATTTTATTACGTTAATAATACGAATAAAACAAAAGCGTCATTATCATTATAATAATTCATATTATTAATCGACAATAATGGAATCAAACCGAGTGACTTCTCACATAAGCATCGATAATCAATACTGGTGTCTTTACTACTATGAAACCACACGTATTCATCGTACTTTTACTACCGAGTAGTTCAACAAAGTAACTACGGTAAAACTTCCGCCGTTATTTCAATAAAATATTTTTGTCGTTTTCTCAATCAAAACAATAATTACATTTATAGGGTCCACCAATGATTGAGCCATTGTACGAATATTCCCTGTTAAACCGAATATTCCCCGACCAATCGAATATAATATAACCACTTGCATATTTTGTAAAATTTATAAATACTACCCACAACTATAATATTTATCTCAAATTCACAACATAATATTAAAAATTATTTCGATAAAATTTAAATCTTTATTGATAAAATCTGAGGTCTCACATATTTCCTCAGGGGCATGCGTATGTGCTCGTAGGGTTTGACTGAGGCTTGGTTAGGATTCTAAGCATTTTTGCTGGTGAGTATTTCTCTTATCGTTTCCCATGTATAGGTTAAGAGTGTTTACTTACCGCAGATGTTTGCCTTTGTGTTGGCAGTTTTAGGCCTATGTGAGGATTCCATGTTTGCGTCATGTGAGCGTGTTAGGTTTATATACCTATCCATGAGGACGACGATGGCATCATTACATATTGGCGGAGGTCCCTGTAGTTGAGGGTTTCACTCATTGCTGCCTACAGGTGGAGTCGTTGACAGCTGATATTATCACATGGAATTCTTATTCTGGGGAGCACTTGGCCATCGGTTTTGAGGATGGGTACCTGACTGTCGTATGTGATCTCCACCCAGAGAGTTCCTCTCTTTACAGATGGAGGATGGGAGCTCTATTTAGGAGAGCGTGCTATTAGAAGTACCACAGGAGAGATTCGTATGCTGATCTTGCCTCCTGCTAGGCATCATTGGCATGTATCACAGTCACCCGTCACTGACATCCCATTGTTGGGGGTTGACTGTTTTGCATTATCAGAGGGCCCCTGTACTCAGGAGATATTCCGGAGTTGGTGGTTCCCTCGCACTATTGGAGCCCAGACCCGCGCCACTCAGTTCATGGGGGACATGGTTCAAGGATCCATGAAGATGACGGATTAGCTAGCCTGTGTCCGAGATCTGACTCATGTGACACAGATTGACAAATTGATCAAGCGCTTGGGCCGGGCAAATTTCTTTATACGGCATTTGGGCAGTGATCCGGCAGAGGCAGATTCGTTTGATCCTTCTAGCTCAGGCGCTGGCCTCTCAGATGACCCATTTGGTTTTGTCAGTATAGATCCTCCTCTGTATAGGCCTGACATCCCTATTGATAGAGATCCAGTGACTCAGGAGGAGTTACATCAGGTGGACAGGATTGATGATGTAGATATTAACACCATTGTCTTCTTCTTATGTGTATCCTCGTTATCTCTTTTGATAGGCCTCTGTTAGCTATTGGGTGGTTGTGCCCCATTCTCGCTAAATCTTTTGATAGGCCTCTGTTAGTAGTAGGGCGTATGTGCCCTTTTTCCCTGTATTTTTAGTTGTATAGAGATTATGTATGTAGATGATGATATACTTAGGAATATATATACAGTTTTCCATTCCATATATCATATTGCCATCTATTACCTGTAATGCATGTATCATGTTATGCACATGTATGTATTTCCAGAGATATTCAGTATTGACCCCTGGATGGTCTTATGACACGGCTCGTACAGATGTCTTCTTCGATAGTTAGTCGTATTGATCATACCCCACCATTGTTGATGGCATCTGGTATGCGATCGTGGTATGATAGCATGTCACCATCAAACAGGGTGACCGTAGATCATTTGTTGTAGCATACTATGACCCTATTGATGTTTCAGGTTCCTACAAGATTCGTGGATGGCATGCTGGCGCGCTGGGTACCGGATAGGCAGGTTTTCTGATTTGGGACCCAGGAGTTGACTCCCACTCTGGAGGAGTATTCACGGTTGACGATGCTGCCACTGGACAGACCTTGCGTATATATGGCTTTGGGGGACATGAGTCGACGGTTCATGACCCTCACTGGATTGAGGTGTTGGGTGGTGCAGGATGAGCTTACATCTGGCCACGTTATATCTCAGCATTTTTTGTTTGACAGATTTGGCTCTAAGGATAGTTATACACGACATTCTGGGGATTTCACCACACTGGAGGATCATTAACGTCTAGCCAAGGTGGATGTACTGCTATTATGCGTACTTTCATATGTATATATGCCACGGTATATGGATGAGTTAGATATAGGAGTCATCATGGCAGTGAGAGCTCTCAGGGAGGGACACACCATCATACCGATGATCATGCAAATGACTCGAGGTCGCCTACATCTTGTTGCACTTATCAAGCGGGGAGTGTTTACGGGCAACTCGGTCATGCTGTACGTGTGGTTTATGTCACACTTGAGACCGATTGGCACTTTCAGACGGCACGGATATTGTTTCACCCATGATATAGCCATGTCATACTCCTTTCAGCTGTGAAGTGTTTGGATGCTATGTCTTTGTTTGTATTTTTTACGGAGATCAACGATCCGTTTAGCATTTTGTCGTGTTCGGGGCTCAGCTCACCTTACAGCTTTATTACACATGCTCCGGGCATGGATTATCTCCCTCTGGCTGGTTTGAGGGGCATGACTACATATCACCCGATGGCCGTGATGTCGTAATTTGACTAGTTTTAGGATTTTCACCCTTTCGAGGGGGTGTTGGGCTAGCATTTAGCTTCTCACTATCTCTCAGCAGAGGATCGATCCCGTGTGTATGCTTGTTGGGATCAGTGTGAGATAGTTGTTTTCTCTATTAGCCATCCGGGATGTTCGCCAGAATATTCTGCGTGGATGGAGATAGAGTTTTCATCGGCTGTGACAGTATCCACCGTACCGGATAGTGATTCAGATGATGGAGAGCCCATGGAGGACATTAATTCTCATATCGAAAGGATCAGTCTACTGGGTTGCCAACATCTCCTTTAGATTCTCCCAGTACTAGAACTATTGTAATACAACATTCGGCACAGTACTTCGAGCAGAGTCTTCATCTGATGACCTTCGAGAGAGACCATGCTAGAGCCTTGATGTTGACTGCCCTTGATGGGAGAGACGCAGCTCTGTTGGAGAGATATGATGCATTAGCTCGTAGAGACGCCGCTGTTGTCGAGCGGGATGAGGCCAGATCAGCCAGAGATGCAGTGATAGTTGAGCGGGATAGTGCCATATCTGCCTGGGATGTAGCCGTCACAGATAGTACTGTAGTGAGGTCCCTTACCACTAGCATGATTGCAGAGACGAGCACTTACATTGATGAGCATATGGTTACCATGCAGATGGCTACAGATCTGTTGGGTAGTGTGGATACCCTTGTACAGAAGACTACAGCTTCGCCTCCTTCTTCTGAGAGGGATGCCATGTTGGACTTGTTAGCTCGCATATATCCTGAGTTATAGATGGGCTTGTATTTTCCTGCACAGACTAGCATAACCATTTTATCCTGTAAAGTTTATATTGTGTATATCAAACAAAATTATATAAAGTAGGGAAATATATTTTTAATCACTTCCCTTTTAGAGATGCTCTGATACTTACTTGATATTTTGCCTGCTTCTTCAGGACTTGTGATCTTGATGTATTCTGAATTCCTCCTGTATGGATGGACATTGAGTTTTCTCTAGATAGTTCAGACTGGATCATTGATATGGGTGTATCCCTACCATCTTTGGTGTCTTGGGACTGGTTTCTGTATGGAAATGTGGAGAGGAGTGTGGCTTTCCTCTTTGAGATTGATCGCACCACATATGGTCGCCAGTACTTCTATTTAGAAGAAGCCTAGTTAATTCCATCTCTTATTGATTGGTGTTGCTCTTTGAGGCACAACCGCAGCTTAGATGGTCTCTGAATCTCCTATTGGGAGGAGTTCAGGTAATTCCACCCCTTTGGTCTGAAGCCGAATGAAATGTAGTGGATTGAAGGATGATCCCAGTACCAGTTGACAATTGTTTATGTTTTGGTAGGGGGAGAGACCGAACCATAAATAGCTGCCTATGTACTCCTATTGAAGAGGAGATCAGGTCTGCGTAGTTCGAACCTGGTGTAAGAGGTTCAATGTTGTATGTGGCAGGAATGGTGTAGGAATGTTTTTGTTGTTTTTGTTTTTATAAGGAGAAAGGGGTAGAAATGTTTTTGTTCTCTTTGTTTTATTGTGATCGGGCCATATAAAATGGTTGCCTATGTACTCCTATTGAAGAGGAGATCAGGTTGACGTAGTTCATCCCTCAAGGCGAGTTGAAAAGCGTGATCCCATGTGCAGGTCAGACTGCGGGGAAAAAAAAGTTTGATCCTAGGTTGAGGATAAACTGCAGGCGTGAAAAGTTTGATCCCATGTTTGGGGGACAAACTGTAAGCGCGAAAGGTTCAATCCCTAGTGGGATGATCGAAGTCGTAGGAACGCAGTGAAGCCAGGCTGCTGGCTTGAAAAGTATGTTTCCCTGAGGGGAAAAGTGTGGAAAAAGATTGTATGTGGTAAGGGTTAAAGAACCAGAATGACTCGTGATATGATGATCCAACACCAGGATGTTTGTTTGATGGTAACTTCAGACATAGTACCGTTTCACGGTGTCCGAGTTGATGAGTTGTGGAAATTCATCGTCGTCCATTTCTTGTAATCTGAGAGCACCTCCTGTGAATACTTCCTTGACAACAAACGGCCCTTCCCAGTTAGGAGCGAATTTTCCCTTAGATTGATCTTGGTTGTCAATGATCTTCTTCAAAACCAAGTCGTGTTTTTTAAACTGCTGTAGCTGAAATTTTCTGTTGTAGGATCTGGCGATCCTCTGTTGGTATAACTGACCATGGAAGATAGTCGCGGTTCGCCTTTCATCTATTAGTGACAATTGGTGAAACTTGTCTTGTACCCATTGGTCTTCATCTAACTGAGTGTCTATCAACACTCTGAGGGATTCCATTTCAACTTCTATGGGGAGCACTACTTCCATCCCATAGGTTAATGCGTAGGGGGTTGCCCCAGTTGAAGTGCGCATTGAGGTTCTGTAGGCTAACAGAGTAAGAGGAAATAAGTCAGGTCATTCTTTGTGGTTGGTGGACATCTTTTGCATAATCTTCTTAATGTTTTTGTTAGCCACTTCAACAGAACCATTCATCTTCGAACGATAGATGACAGAGTTAAGATGTTTGATGTGGACTTTACTGCATAACTTCTCCATCATCTTGTTGTTGAGGTTCTTAGCATTGTCTGACACAATTACCTCTGGTTGTCCATATCGACAAATGATATTTTTCTGATGAAAGCAATGATGACTTCTTTGGTAACCCTGGGGAAAGAGGCTGCTTCTACCCACTTGGTGAAGTAGTAGATCATGGTGAAGATAAATCAGTGTCCATTATTGGCTTTAGGCTCAATGGGTCCGATAACGTCCATTCCCCACTTTGAGAAGGGCCAAGGAGAACTCATATTGTGGAGTTCCCTTAGAGGGGTGTGGATAGCATTCCCCTGAATTTGGCACTGATAACATCTCCTGACGTGGTCATTGCAGTCAGCTTTGAGAGATAGCCAGTAATGTCCTGTCCTGAGGATCTTCTTAACAAGGAGGGGGCCACTAATGTGTGCGCCACAGACTCCACCATGGATCTCATCCATAAGCCTTTGAGCTTGGTCTTTGTCTAAACATCTGAGGAGACCTTGTCCTGCATCTCTTTTATAGAGGGCATCTCCGCTCAGATAGAATTTCATAGCAAGTCGATGGATCCGCCTTTTCTCAGCCGGGCTCTCCTTAGCGGGTGTAGATCCATCTCGTAGGTACTCCTTGATATGTTGATACCAAGGATGCTGGATGGGAGGTAGATCATCTGATACTTCTCCAACGTAGTTCCAATAGGCTGGGGCCTTGTGCAGGGAAATTATGACGCTAGGTAAGTGTCCCTTATCAGATATGCGAATCAAGGAGGCCAAAGTTGCTAATGCGTCTGCAAAGTCATTCCTATGACGAGGAATGTGTAGAAAGGAGATTTCTTCGAACTCCAAAACCATGTGTAAAACTTGCTGATGGTAAGGCAACAAATGTAGCTCTTTGGTTTGATAGATTCTGGTGGATTGTCTGATTACCAACTCTGAATCCCCAAACACAGTTAACCGCCTGATGCCCATTGAACGGGCAAGTTTTAGCCCCATGAGATAGCCTTCATACTCAGCTGTATTATAGGTCTAGATTTGAATATCCTCTCTCGATTCCATTCAAATCCACGAGGAATTGTTGATCAAGCAATTCATAAGTTCACGCTCGAATTAACATAGATAAACTGAAAATACTTTATTGAATTGGAAATCAAAGTTATAAAATCATCGTTTCACCCAAGGATCCATCACAAGTCTAATAAGCTAATTAGTTCATAACGAATGAATTAAAAACTGAATAATCTAATGAAACCATCCTTTCAATTACAAATAACAACTAAAGAGAAGAAGAATAATGAAAACCCCTTCACGTAGCCTAGATTTGCAACCGTCACGATAATCTCTTCAAATTATTCCTCCAAAGCTCACACTTGAATCTTAGAATTAATCTCTATAGTATTCTCCTTGTGTTGTATGATTTGTTGATTGCAACGTAATATTCAGCTCTCCCAATGTTCTAGCCAAAATCTGCCTTTTTTAGAGTCCAGTCGCCTAATAGAGTCCCAAAAACCGAGTACCAGCAGACATCAAAACGCATCAGGAGAGTGGAGGAATCGGACCCCGCCTTGACGGGTACGAAGCTTAAAAGAGACCATTTTGCGTGAGCTAGGCTACTACTAAAGAAATTTTCCCACTTCAAGCATTTTTCCAATTTCACTCCAAAACTTCGTCTTTCTTCACCACTAGCATCCACAACCACCCTACACATAAAATCACATGAAACAAGTGAAAACGAACACAAAACAAAAAGAAAACTACGAATTTAAACTTGAAATGAATATCGATTCGTGTATATTAAATCCACTTATCAAAATCCCCCAAACTTAAACTGTGCTTGTCCTCGAGCACAAAACAAACTACATGCTATGCAATGCAATGAAATAAACAAATCTAAATGCCTAAGAATCCAACAATATTGCAGAAACTAACTTATCTCGTCGGCCTCAGAGAAAACAAGCAACCTTACAATATGAATCACCAAAACTAATCAACAATTTCGTATTTATTCTCAAATATTGAACAATTATCACTGGTATAACATGCGTGTGTGATCAACATCTATAATAACTGATACGGACCCAAATTCAATACATA
The DNA here is from genome assembly GCA_020205615.1 of Panax quinquefolius. NCBI lineage: Eukaryota > Viridiplantae > Streptophyta > Magnoliopsida > Apiales > Araliaceae > Panax > Panax quinquefolius. Next base: position 21,470,560 of record CM035162.1, read on the forward strand.
ATCAACTTCTTAGAAGGAATCATACAGTGTAATCTTAAAAATTTCAAAGATAGGCACAACCCAACTAACATTAAACAATACCAAATTCAAGGGTTCATGCAGGATACTTATACTTTCTTCTTTTTCTTTTTTTTTTACACGGGGGCTTTTTGCTCTTTTCCCGTCATTATTCCTCTTTTTTTTAGATAGATGGTTGGTGAGTGCGTTTTACGCTCCATCTCACGCTTGTGTTTATGGGGAGTGTTTCTCCTCAACCCACCACAAGACTCAACATGTTTCATTTTTTATTTTTTTTCAAAGCTTATATACCCCACATATACTCCCCCAAACTTAGGTTCTTGCCTAATTTTAGCCTTTACTGCTTATCCTTGTCATTTTCTCATTCAGCCTAACATTATCAATTTGAACTGATCGGTCAACAAAGATGTTATTAGTGCTAACCTTTTTATAACAGTTTCAAACAAGTCCAAGAATCGATTCATAGCAGAAATTGTATCACAGTTCTAATAATCAATACTGTATTGGTTAACTTGTTCACAATCTTATCATTGGCCCACAAATAACATGAACTGCAGCACCGTTGGACATATGCAAACCCAATATTTAACTAAATATTTTTATTATTATTATTATTTTTTAAATGATAATAACGAAAATGAAAGCAATGCAACAAAACAACCTAAGCTACTGTGCAAACACCTAATCTACTATACAAACTAGATTAACACATGCATGCAAATAAACATTTAAATCCCCTAAACTTAAGTAAAACAATGCCCTCATTGGATAAAAAGAAATTAAGTTCCTGAGGACTTCCCTGCAATCGCCGAAGTCTGGGGAGGTGGTTGGTGCTTTTCATCTGAATCACTTAGAGGAAATCGAGGCAGTGGTTCGGGTTGTTGATATGGATAATGAGCCGCCGAGTTGAAGCTTTGGAGTGTCGTGTTGAGTGAGGCGAAAGATGCGTTCATAGCATCAAACATATGATCTTGTCGCATCGCCAATCGCAACATTTCCTGGCGTGCTGCCCTATTGTGTGCATTCATCTGATTTTGGAACTCAAGGAACTGAGGACTGGATATTGCCTTGGTATGCGGTACCTGCTCGGCTCCCTTGTCTCCCATAGCTTCATCCTCATCCCCCGAGGTATCTTCTGCATCGACTTCGTCTTCCGACGCCGATGGAAAAATAAAACCCAAACCTCATGGATGTGACTCGCCTCCTGCCCATACAGAATACCGCGCTATCATTCTAGAATCAAGCAAAGCGAGCGGCATTTGAGTAGGCTCATCATCGGACCATCTCACACTTGCATTGGGACACAACGCACAGATGAGTGAGGGGTGTGGCAAGCCGCCCGAAAAATTTCCACGTAAACACCGGTGGTTAGAGAAACTGATAATTGCCCCGACATCAATAATAAAATCTTGCACAATTGCATACAATAGTAACGCCTTCTCTTTAGTGATGTCCGAAGTGTGTTGGGACGGAAGCAATTTAGCACATAAAAAGGCGTACCATATTTTTTCATACAGGCTAAGGTCCTTGCTATGAAACACTGTACCTCCCTTTCGACCTTTGATCCAAGATGTTCCCGGCTTTGTCAAGTTCGTAATAACCTCCTCGTAGTCAGGGTCAAAATCCCTCAATTGTGTATACTGACACTGTCGTGGCACCCGCAACTGATAATAGGCATTAATTGCATCGTCACTGAACGGGACCATATGACCTCGCACAAACGCATTGAATGGGGCTTTGTCTTCGGCGTTTGCATAAAATTTCTTGACGATGTTGACGACGGCTGGGACCGAATTCTCGGTGAGTTTGAGCCACCCCTTTTGATAAATTTGAGACATCATCTCCCCATCATTTCCCTCGGGGGCCAATCCACGTTCCGGCGTAAGGTCTTTGGTTATCATGTAGTCATACCGGTCGGCGGCGGCGGCACTCACAAATTTTCATCGATCATATGTTCGTGTCGGTTGAGCAGGTCTTAAACTCTCCCCCCTTTGGCATTTGGATTTCGGTTGTGAAGCCATTGATTTCCGGATGTTAAAACTTGCTAGCACACACTTCCTTCCCCTTACACTTGGTTCACTAAATTTATTAAACACTTGGTGTGCACAGTCCGTCCTTCCCCCAAAACTTAATTGTTTTTATGGTACTTCAGTGGAGAGAAGATGGAAACTCAATAAGAAGGTAACTTACTCTCAATTGCTCTATGTGTAGCCCAATTTCTTGAGGAATTCGTATATTTGGAGATGACTATAGGAGGTATGTGGTAGGGTTTATATAGAGGTGAGATAGGGGAGAGGGATTCGTGTGCTTGATTGTGTGGGTTAGTGGAATTTGTGGGGTGAAGTGGGTGCAATTGATGTAGGTAATGGGTTGTAGTAGTTGATAGGAGATGTCGATCATGGGTTGTGTTTAGGAGAAAGAAAACTGAGATGGCAATAGGCGTGTGTGTGGGGAAATAAGAAAGGAACGTGCGTGTCGGTGACTTTATTCGCCCAGAATGTGATACCCCGCCCTACGGGGTGCTAAAAGTTATTTGAGCACCAATGTGGCATGTGGTCTTTGGATTTTTGGCTTCCAAAAGTGCAGATCAAAATTCTCCAATTTTCCATCTTTTCTTGCCCGTTGTTGCTCTTACACACTTTAGACCCCTCCTGCAACCATAAACATGCAAAATGTTAGATTATTGACGACTTGGAGTAAGATTGAGATTGTCAACAAAACTTTTACGCTATACTACCTACCTAATACTTAATAAAAGCTACATTCTAACAATTATAAGTAAAACTACGAAAAATAACAAAATATTGGGTTGCCTCATAATTAGCGCTTGATTTTAAGTCATTCAGCCTGACTACTCCCTATTTTACTATGTATCGGCTAGGGTGAGGTTGACGACATCCAGTTTGATTCGCCACCCCAGTAATGCTTTATCCGTTGACCATTGACCTTGAACGTCTCTAATGGATTATGACTGTAGAGTTCAATGGCGCCATGAGAGAATACTCGCTTTATAGTGAAAGGTCTGGACCATCTCGACTTAAGCTTTCCTGGGAACAATCGCAGCCGTGAGTTGAACAAGAGGATTGATTGACCCGGCTCGAATGTTCGATGCACAATCTTTTGGTCGTGCCATCTTTTAACCTTTTCCTTGTAAAGCTTGGCGTTCTCGTATGCATGAAGTCTAAATTCATCGAGCTCATTAAGTTGGAGTAGCCTCTTTTCTCCTATGGCGGATTGATCAAAATTCAATTTCTGTATTGCCCAATAGGCCTTGTGTTGTAGCTCCACCAGTAAGTGACATGTTTTTCTGTACAGGAGTTGATATGGTGACATCTCGATTGGTGTTTTGTATGTAGTTCGGTAAGCCCATAATGCGTCATCCAACCGAAGTGACCAATCTTTCCGACTTAGATTTATGACTTTTTCCAAAATCTTCTTAACTTCTCTGTTTGATACCTCAGCCTGTCCATTTGTTTGAGGGTGATACGTTGTAGCCACCTTGTGGTTAACCCTATACTTAGCCAACAGAGCTGTAAAAGACTTATTGCAGAAGTGACTACCTTCGTCACTGATTATTGCTCTTTGCGTGCCAAACCTAGTGAAAATGTTTTTCTGTAGGAATTTGAGGACTACCTTGGCATCGTTGGAAAGTAGTTCTGCAGCTTCAACCCATTTCGAGACGTAATCCACCGCGAGTAGAATATACTGATTGCTCGAAGACGAAGGGAATGGTCCCATGAAATCGATGCCGCATACATCAAAGATTTCCACTTCAAGAATTGTTTGTAGGGGCATCTCATTCCGTTTGGAGATGTTTCCCACCCTTTGGCATCTATCACATGTTTTCACAAATTGGTGGGCGTCTTTGAACAATGTTTGTGACAACCCCAAAACAGGTCCATTCCATCCAACCCATTCTGAGTCGCCAAATACATGGTACAAAAACAAATACAACTTCAGTAATACAATCGTCATGCAAAATACGACAACAGATATACTGTGAGTTTGAATACAACTATTGTCTAATAGACAGTATAAAAACTTAAAAGGGGTCCTCATTACAATTATTGATACGCTATTTCACAGAATAGTGAGGACTACTAATGCAACCATCTGGACCGTCAATCCATTCCCCGACCAGTCCCAGCTATATTCTCATTTCCTGAAGAGAACAGTGAAAGAAAGGGTGAGCTCAACTAACCCAGTAAGAAATATTATGACTAAGATAATATACAACAAATTATCAGTAGTCTTCAACAGTATAACAACCGATAGAATATAATAGACAACAAGTTTTAAATCAACAACTGCAGCGAAATAAACAATCCATTAGAAGAGTCAAGTAAATTATAAAATCTACTATCTTCTATGATTTAAACAGTTTTTCATAATCTTTATCGTTGGGACTCAGCTAAAAAAATAATCCACATCATTAAATCATCCCTGCACTACAGGCCAAGGATATTCTTTAGTATCACGACCACGAATTATCCATGCACTACAGGCCAAGGATATTCGTGTATTCATCAACGGTCCTAATCATGCCATAAAACAATTCATCTTTGCACTACGGCTAAAGAGAATCCATAGCCATAATCATACCAAAAACTGTCCATCAATGCACTACGGGCCAATGAGGACTTTTACCACATCATTTGTAACATTACGGTCATGATTATACCGAATAATCCTTGGTCATAATCATACCAAGTCCATCTATGCACTACAGGCCACAGATGACTTTCAACAGTTGGTCATGTTCATCTCAACACCTGTTCATCTTTGCACTACGGGCCAAAGATATTCATCAGGTAATCATTCATCTTTGCACTACAGGCAAGAGATATTCATCAGTTAATCATTCATCTAGGACTGAGGATGATGTTAAACATTTTAGAGAATGAATCCAGTAAGATAAAAGATCAAATATTAAGGATTCGTATTACAGTTTATCCAAGTTCAATAATACTCCGAAATAACCAATTTTGAAGCAGAATTCAAAAATAATGATCAAAACATGGATACAATCAAAGATAGTAACCATAATAGACAACTTGGTCAAAAAGAAGAAAATTTTATTTTTCGGTGAATAGTGACGTATTCGTGAATAGTGCCGTATGCGTGAATAGTAACTCCGACGCCAAAAGATAGAAATTCCACAAGAAAAATCATCATGCTTCGTGAATAGTAACTCGTGAATAGTAACTCATGAATAGTAACCCCGACATGAAAAGTTCCAAATTTGATAAAAATTTCAGATCAATATTTCAGAATAATGATATTGAAAGAAAATATCATTTGCGAAGAAAATAACACCCCTTACAAATATTAAACGAAAATAATATTCCTTTCGAATATTGAACGAATAAAATATTCCTTACGAATATTAAATGAAAATAATATTTCTTGCGAATATTGAACGAAATAATATTCATACGAATACGAAAAATAATATCACTTTAGAATCTGAAATAAATAATACCCCTTACGAATATTAAACGAAAATAATATTCCTTTCGAATATTGAACGAATATAATATTCCTTACGAATATTAAATGAAAATAATATTTCTTGCGAATATTGAACGAAATAATATTCATTCGAATACGAAAAATAATATCTCTTCAGAATATGAAATAAATAATATCCTTTACCTCAAAAAGACAGTACTTTTGACTGGAATACTGGATATAGTGCTAAAGGAACTTGCACCGTATAACAATACTCAAAGTATCAAAATACTCACAAGAATACGCTCGATGATATAGAGAGAGAAAGCTTATATTTCTGGTGTGATTTTCAATTCTAACTTAGCCCTCTATTTATAGGAAAATGGTAGCACGCCAAAGCAGACTTGACCTGCTACTTGATGGCTTTATCTGCTACTATTGCTACCCACCACATTTGAAATTCAATTTTAGCACATTTCTCACCAACCAAAAGTGGGGCTCACCAATTCTAGATTTTTTTCACCAAAATGATCAATTTGGATACTTCAACAATTTCTGAACCAGTCACCTCTTAAAATTCATAACAAATCATACGTTCATTTTTAACGGTTCAAAATTTGTGAACATATACTAAACTTATATATGTATAACATATCCAAATATCACAACAATCCAACGGTCAGATTAAAAATTATAACTCACACAATAAAGTTGTAAGAACACTGATTTGATCTTTAAATACCTCCAATCCACAAAAAATCGATAAAATACCTCAACATTAATTCCTTCATTTATAACCACATAAATAAATCCATCATTTATATCCACATCAAATAAATATTTCCTTATCATATAAATCAATAATTAATTATTCACAAATAATATTACAGAATCACAATTATGACAACCGCATCTGATTTCCCAAGAAAGAGGGGCTTTTCGATAAGGATTTCTCCTCATCGCACACAATTAGGTGACCAAACCTCTCCTTGATGTAACTTTCTAGACATTGTCAATAATGCTATCTAATAATATTATTCAAATAATATGAATTATTGATCCGATAATGGAGATAATGTGCAAATGACAATTATTGAACAACAACAATATAAAATATCAACGCAAGAATTATTGAATCAATAAAATAAAATATTGAACAATAACTCATCGTGACAATTATTGAGTAGTGCCTTCTTACGTAAGGATCAATAATTGAACAATCTTGTCGTAATACCTGAGTGCTATTTCTTTGCAACTAACGCCAGAGTATTACTATATTTTAACCCACCGGTATTCCAACAGTCTTAACAGTAATAACTATGCCAAGTTATTTATAACAACCCAAACTTTGTCGTTTTCTTCATCCGACAGGTTATCCGTTATGGGGCCCACAAATGGTCATGCTGGCCGCATTTAATACGAATATCCCCAAAGAAAGAATATTCCACGACCAAACGAATATTCCCCGACAACAATGAATATTATATAACAACTTGCATAATTTGCAAAATTTATAAATACTACCCACAACTAGAACATTATCTCAAATGCACACTATAATATACAAAAAAATTATTTTGAGAAAATTAAATATTTATTCATAAAATCTGGGGTCTCACAATGCTGGCCAATAAAACCCGGCTTTATGCACTTTTGCCGCAGTGCACTCACTCCCATAATGTCACCCATATGTCGATGAGTGGCATTCTTGCAGTATGTTGTGCACTTCACTGTAGGGGATACATCGTCGAATCATCTTATCGGCGCACTGTTTGAATAGATAAGGCTCATCCCTCATGTACCACTTGACGTCATGAAGAAACTTCTTTTTCTGTTGTCGTGTAAGATCAGGGGGAAGCATGTTGCTCACCAGATAAATCGCGAAGTCTGTATACCAAGGAAATTCTGCATTTAACCCAAATAGTTGCTCATCTGGGAATGACTCATTAATTGCGCATCTATCTTCATCCTTTTTCTCTGAATTTTCCAGCCTTGATAAATGGTCGACAACTTGATTCTCCGTACCCTTTCTATCTTTAATTTCTAAGTCAAACTCTTGAAGTAGGAGAATCCAACGGATAAGGCGTGGCTTAGCATCTTTTTTGGCTATTAGGTACCGAATCGCCGAATGATCCATGTAGACTATCACCTTGGTCCCGATCAAGTATGCCCAGAATTTATCAAATGCGTACATCACTGCAAGTAATTCCTTTTCTATGGTAGTGTAATTCATTTAAGTATCTGTGAGTTTTTTGCTTGCATAGTATATGACGTTAAACACATTGTCTCGTCTTTGTCCCAAAACAGCCCCAACCGCATAGTCGCTTGCATCACACATAAGCTCAAATGGCATATTCCAGTCCGGTGCAACTATCACGGGGGCTGTAGTTAATTTCTTCTTCAACAATTCAAACGATGACTTGCATTCTACTGTAAAATTGAAAGTGTCATCCTTCTCTAAAAGACTGCATAGAGGTTTTGTAATCTTAGAGAAATCTTTTATGAACCTTCTATAGAACCCAGCATGCCCTAGAAAACTTTTAATACCCTTAACGGAGTTCGGTGGAGGCAGTTTCTCGATCGTATCAAGCTTTGCTTTGTCCACCTCCAATCCCTGAGCCGACACCTTATGGCCAAAAATTATGCCTTCTTCAACCATGAAGTGGCATTTTTCCCAGTTGAGTATGAGGTTTGTATCCTTACATCGCTACAATACCATGACCAGATTCCCTAGGTAAGTATTAAAGTTGTCTCCATAGACCGAGAAATCGTCCATGAAGACTTCAACATTTTTCTCCACCATGTCTAAAAAAATGGCCATCATACACCATTGGAAAGTTGCAGGTGCATTGCATAACCCTAATGACATCCTCCTGAATGCAAATGTGTCGTAAGGGCATGTAAATGTTCTCTTCTCTTGATCCTCAGGAGCGATGGCGAACTGGTTATAGCCCGAGTATCCATCCAATAAACTATAGTACTCGTGTCCTGCTAATCTGTCTAACATTTGATCAATAAAGGGCAGCGGGAAATGATCTTTTCGGGTTGCCTTATTCAATCTCATATAATCGATGCACACCCTCCATCCTGTAACTGTTCTTATTGGAATTAACTCATTGTCCTCATTCTGTACCATGGTCATTCCCCCCTTTTTCGGTACACAATGAACCGGACTAACCCATTTACTGTCAAAAATTGGATATATGATACCGGCATCCAATAGTTTCAGAATTTCCTTCTTTACCACTTCCTTCATAATAGGGTTAAGTCGACATTGATGCTCCACCGACGGTCTTGCATCATCCTCCATCAGAATCTTGTGCATACAGAATGACGGGCTAATTCCCTTTATATCTACAATCGTCTATCCAATCGCTGATTTGTGATCCCTAAGCACCCTCAACAACTTTTCTTCCTGCAATTCGTTAAGTGCAGCAGAAATAATTACAGGTAAAGAATTTGAATTGCCTAAGTATGCATACCTGATGGCTTTACCTGCTACTATTGCCACCAATAACATTTGAAACTCAATTTGAGCACATTTCTCACCAACCAAAAGTGGGGCTCACCAATTCTAGAATTTTCCACCAAAATGATAAATTCGGATACTTCAACAATTTCTGAACCAGTCACCTCTTAAAACTCATAACAAATCATACGTTCATTTTTAACGGTTCAAAATTTGTGAACATATACTCAACTTATATATGTATAACATATCCAAAAATCACAACGATCCAACGGTCAGATTAAAAATTATAACTCACACAATAAAGTTGTAAGAACACTGATTTGATCTTTAAATAGCTCCAATCCGACAAAATACTGATAAAATATCTCAACATTAATTCCTTCATTTATAACCACATAAATAAATTCATCATTTATATCCACATCAAATAAATATTTCCTTATCATATAAATCAATAATTAATTATTCACAAATAATATTACAGAATCACAATTATGACAAACGGTAGCCGTTGCTGTGAAAGAGGGGTTTTTCGATAAGGATTTTTCCTTCTTGCCGCAATTAGGTGACCAAACCTCTCCTCGATGTAACTTTCTAGACATTGTCAATAATTCTATCTAATAATATTATTCAAATAATATGAATTATTGATCCGATAATGGAGATATCTTTGGCAAAGTTGACAATTATTGAACAACAATAATATAAAATATCAACGCAACAATTATTGAATCAATAAAATAAAATATTGAGCAAGAATTCATCGTGACAATTATCGAGTAGTGCCTTTCACGTAAGGATCAATAATTCAACAATACCTGTAATAATCTTGTGTTCAACTATGCAACCACGCCAGACATCGTAGTATTTTAACCACCGGTATTCCAACAAATTTTAATAAAGAATAACTACGTCATTATTTATAATAACCCAAACTTTGTCGTTTTCTTCATTCGACAGTTATCCGTTATGGGGCCCACAATTGGCTGTGCCATCGTACGAATATTCTCCGACAGTAAGAATATTCCACGACCAAACGAATATTCCCTGACAACAATGAATATTATATAACAACTTGCATACTTTGCAAAATTTATAAATACTACCCACAACTAGAACATTATCTCAAATCCACACTATAATATTCAAAAAAAATTATTTCGAGAAAATTAAATATTTATTCATAAAATCTGGGGTCTCACAATCTCCCCTCCTTCTAGAATTTCGCCCTCGAAGTTTACGTACGTACCTGGTATGCCGAACAGCTGAGGTTACCTTGACTTTACTTCAAATTCTAACTCTTGAGGTATAACCTTTGAGTGTCGAATGTGATCCTTCTTATCCAAGATTTTAACACGTATCTCCTCATACGTTAAATCTTCTGCTATCTCGTCTAATTCCAATTCAATAATATGGTTCAGGTCGTCTATATATTTACGTAACATCGATACGTGAAAAACGTTATGAACACGCGACATACTTAGCGTTAAGGCAAGTCTATAGGCCACGGTTCCTACTCGATCGAGGATTTCAAATGGGCCAATAAAATCGATGGTTGAGAATTTCCTCTCTTCATCGACTCTTGCTTCTAGAATAACGCCTTCTTGAACCTTCTTCTTCACATTCATCAGCTCCGGGTCTATAGCTTGAGCAACTTTAACTTTATCGTCGGTTCTAATCATATATTTACTATCCTCACATTGTTTTGTATATTCACACTTGTAAACGCATACGATCTCCTGCTCAATACGTCAGCTACCACGTTCGCTTTTCCCATGATGGTATTGAATGGTATAATCGTAATATTCAACAGCTCGAGCCAACGTCTTCAACGCATAATACGTTCGTTTTAGGTAAAGAAATATTTGAGTTTTAGAAATGGGTTTTGTACTGGGTCAATACAAAATTCGATTTCACGCTCTAGGGGTAGGCTAAGAAGTCCCTCGAGAATACGTTAGGAGATTTATTAACAATAGAAATATCATTCACAACTGTGACTCTCATCCAAGATTTGGATAGCACATGTAATGAAGGATTCTCCTAACGGAGTTTCAACCGATAAGTCAAAGTCTAATTTCTCTTGAGTCAAATTTAAACGTTGAGCGCAAGCAAGAGAGATAAAAGAATGGGTAGAATCGATATTTAATAAGGTATAGACTTCGCAAAAATTTATAATTAACTAACCCGTGATAACTTCGTTAGATTCCTCGTCAGGGTAATTCAAAATTCGCGTCGGATTCTCCCAATTCTTTGTCAAAAAGAGAAATACATATCATCTATTTTAGCTTTCTTGGATCGGGCTTTCTTTCCACCATATCAACGCGTCGTCAAGCGGCTTTTACCCATGCATCTTTCATTCTCACTCGTTCAGCCATTTCTTCTTCAATTTGCTCCTCGACGTTTGAATTCTCGATTCAAACTTTAATATCGTATACTCGCCAAAGAGTGCTTCGCATTCAACCATCGCACATCGGGTAATACAATTTTGAATTGTTGCATCCCTTTGTTCTACTGACCACCGCCTTCTTCAAAGATGCTCTTCTTCTAACTCATGAATACGATTTTGCAATTCTACATTTTGATCAATAAGTTCTTCTAATAAATCATCCTCAGTTCCTCTTCTTCCTCACTCTCGCCATTACTTTCATGACTAGCTTGAGTGCAACTTTTAATTCCTCAATCACCACATGGATATCTCTAATCACATTAACACGGTTGGTGATTAGAGGTGTCTCCACGGGTCTCATTTACACCATTGTTAACATTGTCAGCTGCCATTTTAAACACTGCCACAAAACAAGGGTTAATTGACATGCAACATATTATCCCTATACTCTGACCGACCAATTAAATACCAAATAAACTTAGGTAGGTCATACTAACGAAAGAATTCCCCATCTCTCCCTCCTACTTCTTGTCTCACATCTCAGCCAGGGATCATATCCCTAAGCTTTGATACCAACTGTGACAACCCCAAAACAGGTCCATTCCATCCAACCCATTCTGAGTCGCCAAATACATGGTACAAAAACAAATACAACTTCAGTAATATAATCGTTATGCAAAATACGACAACGCATATACTGTGAGTTTGAATACAACTACTGTCTAATAGACAGTATAAAAACTCAAAAGGGGTCCTCATTACAATTATTGATACGCTATTTCACAGAATTGTGAGGACTACTAATGCAACCATCTAGACCGTCAATCCATTACCCGACTAGTCCCAGCTATATTCTCATTTCCTGAAGAGAACAGTGAAAGAAAGGGTGAGCTCAACTAACCCAGTAAGAAATATTATTACTAAGATAATATACAACAAATTATCATTAGTCTTCAACAGTATAACAACTGATAGAATATAATAGACAACAAGTTTTAAATCAACAACTGTAGCAGAATAAACAATCCATTAGAAGAGTCAAAAAAATTATAAAATCTACTATCTTTTATGATTTAAACAGTTTTTCATAATCTTTATCGCTGAGACTCGGCTAAAAAAATAATCCACATCATTAAATCATCCCTGCACTACAGGCCAAGGATATTCTTTAGTATCACGACCACGAATTATCCATGCACTACGGGACGAGGATATTCGTGTATTCATCAACGATCCTGATCATGCCATAAAATAATTCATCTTTGCACTACGGCTAAAGAGAATCCATAGCCATAATCATACCAAAAATTGTCCATCAATGCACTACGGGTCAATGAGGACTTTTACCACATCATTTGTAACATTACGGTCGTGATTATACCAAATAATCCCTGGTCATAATCATACCAAGTCCATCTATGCACTACAGGCCACAGATGACTTTCAACAGTTGGTTATGTTCATCTCAACACTTGTTCATCTTTGCACTACGGGCCAAAGATATTCATCAGGTAATCATTCATCTTTGCACTACAGGCTAAAGATATTCATCAGTTAATCATTCATCTAGGACTGAGGATGATGAAAAACATTTTAGAGAACGAATCCAGTAAGATAAAAGATCAAATATTAAGGATTCGTATTACAGTTTATCCAAGTTCAATAATACTCCGAAATAACCAATTTTGAAGCAGAATTCAAAAATAATGATCAAAACATGGATACAATCAAAGATAGTAACCATAATAGACAACTTGGACAAAAAGAAGAAAATTTCATTTTTCGGTGAATAGTGTCGTATTCATGAATAATGTCGTATACGTGAATAGTAACTCCGACACCAAAAGATAGAAATTCCACAAGAAAAATCATCATGCTTCGTGAATAGTACTCATGAATAGTAACTCGTGAAGAGTAACCCCGACATGAAAAGTTCTAAATTTGATAAAAATTTCAGATCAATATTTTAGCATAATGATATTGAAAGAAAATATCATTTTCGAAGAAAATAACACCCCTTACGAATATTCAACGAAAATAATATTCCTTTCGAATATTGAACGAATATAATATTCCTTACGAATATTAAATGAAAATAATATTTCTTACGAATATTGAACGAAATAATATTCATACGAATAAGAAAAATAATATCTCTTAAGAATATGAAATAAATAATATCCCTTACCTCAAAAAGACAGTACTTCTGACTGGAATACTGGATATAGTGCTGAAGGAACTTGCACTATATAGCAACACTCAAAGTATCAAAATACTCACAAGAATGAAAGAGAGAAAGCTTATATTTCTGGTGTGATTTTTAATTCTAACTTAGCTCTCTATTTATAGGAAAATGGTAGCACGCCGAAGCAGACTTGACCTGCTACCTGATGGCTTTACCTGCTACTATTTCCACCCACCACATTTGAAATTCAATTTGAACACATTTCTCATCAACCAAAAGTGGGGCTCACCAATTCTAGAATTTTCCACCAAAATGATAAATTCAGATACTTAAATAATTTCTGAACCAGTCACCTCTTAAAATTCATAACAAATCATACGTTCATTTTTAACGGTTCAAAATTTGTGAACATATACTCAACTTATATATGTATAACATATCCAAAAATCACAACGATCCAACAGTCAGATTAAAAATTATAACTCACACAATAAAGTTGTAAGAACACTGATTTGATCTTTAAATACCTCCAATCCGACAAAATACTAATAAAATACCTCAACATTAATTCCTTCATTTATAACCACATAAATAAATCCATCATTTATATCCACATGAAATAAATATTTCCTTATCATATAAATCAATAATTAATTATTCACAAATAATATTACAGAATCACAATTATGACAACCAGGCCGTTCCCAGGAAAAAGGGGGCTTTCCGATAAGGATTTCTCCTTACTGGCGTGCAATTAGGTGACCAAACCTCTCCTTGACAGAACTTTCTAGACATTGTCAATAATGTTATCTAATAATATTATTCAAATAATATGAATTATTGATCCGATAATGGAGATATCTTGTGCAAGGACAATTATTGAACAACAATAATATAAAATATCAACCACGTGTAGACATCAGTATTTTAACCACCGAGTATTCCAACATCGGGTAATCTTATTCAGTAATAACTACGTCGTTATTTATAACAACCCAAACTTTGTCGTTTTTTTCTTCATCCGACGATTATCCATTATGGGGCCCTAAATGGTCACTGACTTTGCATTTAATATTCTCCAACGAAAAGAATATTCCACGACCAAACGAATATTCCCCGACAACAATGAATATTACATAACAACTTGCATACTTTGTAAAATTTATAAATACTACCCACAACTAGAACATTATCTCAAATCCACACTATAATATTCAAAAAAATTATTTCGAGAAAATTAAATATTTATTCATAAAATCTGGGGTCTCACAATGTTGGCCAATAAAACCCGGCATGAAGCACTTTTGCCGCGATGCGCTCACTCCCATAATGTCCCCCATATGCCGATGAGTGGCATTCTTGCAATATGTTGTGCACTTCACTATAGGGGATACATCGTCGAATCATCTTATCAGCGCACTGTTTGAATAGATAAGGCTCATCCCACATGTACCACTTGACGTCATTAAGAAACTTCTTTTTCTGTTGTCGTGTAAGATCAGGGGAAGCATGTTGCTCACCAGATAAATCGCAAAGTCTATATACCAAGGAAATTCTGCATTTAACCCAAATAGTTGCTCATCCGGGAATGACTCATTAATAGCGCATCTATCTTCATCCTTTTTCTCCAAATTTTCCAGCCTTGATAAATGGTCGGCAACTTGATTCTCCGTCCCCTTTCTATCTTTAATTTCTAACTCTAACTCTTGAAGTAGAAGAATCCAACGGATAAGGCGTGGCTTAGCATCTTTTTTTGTTATTAGGTACCAAATTGCCGAATGATCCGTGTAGACTATCACCTTGGTCCCGATCAAGTATGCCCAGAATTTGTCAAACGCGTACATCACTGCAAGCAATTCCTTTTCCGTGGTAGTGTAATTCATTTGAGTCTCTATGAGTGTTTTGCTTGCATAGTATATGGCGTGAAACACCTTGTCTCGTCTTTGTCCCAAAACAGCCCCAACCGCATAGTCGTTTGCATCACACATAAGCTCAAATGGCATATTCCAGTCCGGTGCGGCTATCACGGGGGCTGTAGTTAATTTCTTCTTCAACAATTCAAATGCTGACTTGCATTCTGCAGTAAAATTGAAAGTGGCATCCTTCTCTAAAAGACTGCATAGAGGTTTTGCAATCTTAGGGAAATCTTTTATGAACCTTCTATAGAACCCAGCATGCCCTAGAAAACTTCTAATACCCTTAACGGAGTTTGGTGGAGGCAGTTTCTCGATCGTATCAAGCTTTGCTCTGTCCACCTCCAATCCCTGAGCCAACACCTTATGGCCCAAAATTATGCCTTCTTCAACCATGAAGTGGTATTTTTCCCAGTTGAGTATGAAGTTTGTATCCTTACATCGCTGTAATACCATGACCAGATTCCCTAGGCAAGTATCATAGTTGTCTAAATAGACCGAGAAATCATCCATGAAGACTTCAACATTTTTCTCCACCATGTCTGAAAAAATGGCCATCATACACCGTTGGAAAGTTGTAGGTCCATTGCATAACCCGAATGACATCCTCCTGAATGCAAATGTGCTGTAAGGGCATTTAAATGTTGTCTTCTCTTGATCCTCGGGAGCGATGGCGATCTGGTTATAGCCGGAGTATCCATCCAATAAACTATAGTACTTGTGTCCCGCTAATCTGTCTAACATTTGATCAACAAAGGGCAGCGGGAAATGATCGTTTTGGGTTGCCTTATTTAATCTCCTATAATCAATGCACACCCTCCATCCTGTAACTGTTTTTGTTGGAATTAAGTCGTTGTCCTCATTCTGTACCACGGTCATTCCCCCCTTTTTTGGTACACAATGAACCGGACTAACCCATTTACTGTTGAAAATTGGATATATGATACCGGCATCCAATAGTTTCAGAATTTCCTTCTTTACCACTTCCTTCATAATGGGGTTAAGTCAACATTGATGCTCCACCGACGGTCTTGCATCATCCTCCATCAGAATCTTATGCATGTAGAATGACGGGCTAATTCCCTTTATATCTGCAATCGTCCATCCAATCGCTGATTTGTGATCCCTAAGCACCCGCAGCAACTTTTCTTCCTGCAATTCGTTAAGTGTAGCAGAAATAATTACAGGTAAAGAATTTGAATTGCCTAAGTACCCATACCTGAGATGTTTAGGGAGTGGCTTAAGTTCCAATGTTGGTGGCTCCTCCAATGACGGTTTCAGTTTTTCTGCAGCTTTTTCCTCCGTGTGCAAAGGTTCAAACGGTGCTCTGAAGCGGCTGACTCGTGGCAATTAGTCTAGCATCTGTAAGAGGTCCACAAATTCTAGGTCGTCCTTTTCTTCATCCCCTAGTAAGGTTGTTTCTAATGGATCAATGACCAAACTCTTGCTCATATCTTCACTGATGATTTGCTCAATTAAATCCATCCTAAAACATTCTTCCTCATCCGTAGGGAATTTCATGGCCTTGAGCACATTAAATTTGATTTCTTGATATTGGACTCTCATAGTAAGTTCTCCTTTTTGTACGTCTATGAGTGTCCTTCCCGTAGCCAAGAAAGGTCTCCCTAGGATAATCAGTATGTTCTTATCCTCCTCGAAATCCAGAATGATAAAGTCCGCAGGGAATATAAACTTATCCACTTTTACCAGAATGTCCTCTACTATGCCTCTCGGATATATGATTGACCTATCCGCCAACTGCAATGAAATATTCGTAGGCTTTGGCGTGGGCAAACCCAATTCTGTGTATACTGACAATGGCATGAGGTTCAAACTCGCCCCCAAATCACATAGACATTTATTAAACGACATTTTCCCGATTGTGCATGGGATAGTAAAGCTCCCTGGGTCTTTAAGTTTTGGTGGTAGCTTCTACTATAACACCGCACTACACTCCTCTGTTAGTGCCACTGTTTCAAATCTTCCCATTTCTTTTTCCTCGACAGAATTCCTTTCATAAACTTCACATAACTCGGCATTTGCTCTAGGGCCTCTGCGAATGGGATGTTAATCTGGAGTTTCTTGAACACGTCTAAAAACCTTGCGAATCGCTTATCTCGATTTGCTTTTTTGGACCTCTCAAAGCGGTGGTGGAGGATAAACAATTGGCTTATTGTTTAACTGTGTTTCCTCGCCTTTGTTACCTTCCACCACGTTACTGTCATCAACTTTTTCCCCTGGTGTCGCTGAATTTTCTGCATTATTACCGCCGAGATGTTTTCCACTTCTCAACATAACTGCTTGACATTGCTCATGACTACCCTTTGTATTTCTCTCAGTGTCACTAGATAATGTTCCTTGTGGTCTATTATTCAACGCCAACGCAATTTGACCTATCTGATTCTCTATATTTTTGAAAGCCATAGCTTAATTTTTCATAGCCAAATCGTTGCTAGTCATGTATTTTGATAACATTTCCTCCACATCGGATTTCCTTTCTTGATATTGAGCTGGTTGTTGCTGATTCTAAAATCCTGGTGGATATGATTGTCGTGAAGCTTAATTTTTCTGGTTGTTGCTCCATGAGAAATTCGGATGATTCCTATTTCCTTGATTGTAAGTGTTCTGATATGTGTTTTCATGAATTCTCATTTGAAGTTGTTAGATGAATCGCATACATTTCTTTGGATTAATCACACATTGCTCTGTTGGGTGCTCTCCCACGCACAATTCGCATATTATTGCCACTTGTTGTACTTGTTGTGTTTGTTGTGCTTGTGCTGCTGTTACCGACTCCAACATCTTTGGAAGTGCAGATATCTATGCTTGCATCGCTGTCATACTATCTACTTCTAACACCCCAGCTGCCTTTGCTTGTGTCAATCTTGCTGTGGGCCACTGGTAGTTATTAGCCGCCATGGTTTTAATCAACTCGTATGCTTCCTCGTAACTCTTAGACATGAATTCTCCTCCCGACGCTGCATCAGTACTTGTCATGAGATTCCCATGTAACCCGTTGTAAAAAGTGTTCATCTGCAGCCACTTGGGCAATCCATGATGTGGGCATTTTCTGAGCAATTCTTTGTATCTCTCCCAAGCCTCATATAACGACTCCCCATGTTGCTGTTCAAACATCGTTATCTCGTTCCTCATCTTTGCGATTTTCGCCAGTGGAAAGAATTTTGCGAGGAATTTCTGAGCTAAATCCTCCCATGTAGTTATCAAATCGGATGGTAAAGAATGTAACCAGCTCTTTGCCTTGTCCCGTAAAGAGAATGGGAACAATCAAAGTTTCACAGCTTCATCCGACACCCCATTGAACCTAAAGGTGTCGCACAATTCCAAAAAACTGACTAGATGCTTGTTCGGATCGTCATTTGCCAATCCGTCAAACTGAACTAAATTCTGAATCATTTGTATCATCCCTGGCTTAATTTCAAATGTATTTGTCGCTATTGTGGGTTTGGTGATGCTTGATTGCTGTTCAGTCACCTTAGGCGTGGCATAGTCCCTTAATGCTTTCCGTTCTTCGGCTGTCATTTC
Source organism: Panax quinquefolius (assembly GCA_020205615.1). Classification (NCBI taxonomy): domain Eukaryota; kingdom Viridiplantae; phylum Streptophyta; class Magnoliopsida; order Apiales; family Araliaceae; genus Panax; species Panax quinquefolius. The sequence continues at coordinate 21,489,528 of CM035162.1, forward strand.
CTCTTCTTTCTCAGGTGTTTCAAATTCGTGTCTCGTTTCCTTTATCCACTTGCTCAACCTCTGAAACCTTTTATCAATGTCGTCAAAAGCGAGATCTGGATTTACGGGCCGACCGAGTTTGCATATACTGCTTCCACACCTGAAATAGAAGAAGCAAAACAAAAAATGAAAATGTCTAAGTAAAACTAGATTAATTAAACTGATATTGTAGAACTATTAAGATTTATACTAAATAGTCCCCAGCAACGGCGCCAAAAACTTGTTGGGTAAAATCGATACGCGCAAAACACGCAAGTGTACGTGGTCAACAAGTAATAAAGTGATGAATAGAGTATCGTTCCCACAGAGACAATTTAGTAAGAAACTTAACTTCACAATTATCAATTTCCTATTAATCCTAATTTTATTAAACTATCCAATTCAATGATTAAAAATTATAGAACCTAAATTAAAAACAAATAAAATACCACAAACCAAATCACCAATATCAAAATCTGGAATTCAAACAATTAATGGAGAATTAGACTTATGATTTCACCCTGAGCTTCACTCTGATTTTAACACCTTTATTCCAATTCAATTCACTATCTCAGTTTATTAATCAAGAACACGAACGTAGTATTAACCACCTCTCGATGCACTAATACCGTATTAACGTCAATCCACAATTAAGATATAAATCTGTTAAACACCTAAATCAACCAACTCACTATATCTCTATGTGAACTGCAATTAAAGAAGGTTTAAGCTTAAGTTCTCTACCCGATTACATGTGATGTCAAGCATATCTCTACCTTAACAATAATCAAAAATCTGCTATTCACAAAATTCATGACATATGCTACATTAACTAGGTCTAGATTTGAATATCCTCTCTCGATTCCATTCAAATCCACGAGGATTTGTTGATCAAGCAATTCATAAGTTCACGCTCGAATTAATATACATAAACTGAAAATACTTTATTGAATTAGAAATCAAAGTTATAAAATCATCGTTTCACCCAAGGATCCATCACAAGTCTAATAAGCTAATTAGTTCATAACGAATGAATTAAAAACTGAATAATCTAATGAAACCATCCTTTCAATTACAAATAATGACTAAAGAGAAGAAGAATAATGAAAACCCCTTCACGTAGCCTAGATTTGGAACCGTCACGATAATCTCTTCAAATTATTCCTCCAAAGCTCGCACTTGAATCCTAGAATTAATCTCTGTAGTATGCTCCTTATGTTATATGATTTGTTGATTGCAACGTAATATTTAGCTCTCCCTATGTTCTAGCCGAAATTTGCCTTTTTTAGAGTCCAGACGCCTAACAGAGTCCCAAAAACCGAGTACCAGCCGACATCAAAATGCATCAGGAGAGTGCAGGAATCGGGGACCCCCGCCTCGGCGGGGGGTACATGATTAAAAAGGCCCGCCTCGGCGGGCTAGGCTACTGTTAAAGAAATTTTCCCACTTCAAGCATTTTTGTAATTTCGCTCCAAAACTCCGTCTTTCTTCACCACTCGCATCCACAACCACCCTACACATAAAATGACATGAAACAAATGAAAACGAACACAAAACAAAAAGAAAACTACGAATTTAAACTTTAAATGAATATCGATTCGTGTACATTAAATCCACTTATCAACTAGTTGTTCTTTGATTGTGAGGAAGGCCTTCTGTCACTCATCATTCCATTTCATGGAGGAGTTCTTCCTTAATAGCTTAAAGATTGGCTCACAGGTTGCTGTGAGTTAAGAGATGAACCTGCTAATGAAGTTGATTCTTCCCAAAAATCCCCATATTTCTTTCTCTGTCTGAGGAATGGGCATTCCCGTAATGGCCTGAATTTTGGTAGGATCCAGCTCAATCCCTTTGTGGCTGACTATGAATCCTAGCAACTTGCCTGATTTAATGCCAAAGGCGTACTTGGCTGGATTCAACTTCAAGTTATACTTACGCAACCTGTTGAATAGCTTTCTAAGATGGTCTAGGTGGTCCTCCTCTTTCTGGGACTTGACAATGATGTCATCCACGTAGATCTCGATCTCTTTATGCATTAAGTCGTGGAAGAGAGCCATCATAGCTCGCTGATAGGTGGCTCCGGCATTGATGAGGCCGAATAACAACCGTCTATAGCAAAAGGTTCCCTAAGGTGTGATGTAAGCAATTTTCTCACAATCTTCCTCAGCAACCATGATCTGATGGTACCCCACAAAGAAATCAGCAAAGGAGTACATGCAGTATTGAGCAGTATTGTCAATGAGAATGTGGATAAAGGGCACGGGAAAGCTATCTTTAAGGCAATCTTTGTTCAAGTCTCGATAATCCACGTAAACTCGCACCTTTCCTCTTGGTTTAGGCACGGGAACGATGTCGGATATCCACTTAAGATATCTAGATACTATGATGATGCCAGCTTGAAATTGTTTCACAATTTCTTCTTTCACCTTTAAACTCCACTCAGGTTTCAATCGCCTGAGCTTCTGCTTGACTGGCTTGAATCCCTCTTTAATAGGAAGGGGATGAAGGACAATGTCAGTGGACAAACCCACCATGTCTTCATGACACCATGCAAACACATCCTAGAATTGGGTTAGTAGTGTAACCATGTCATTCAGTTGGTTTGGGGTAAGGTCTGAACCAATCTGGATTAACTTAGGGCTTTCTAAGGTTTCGAGATTGAATGAAGTGGTTTGATCAAGGTTAGGTTTTGGTTTGTCTTTGACCCATTCTTGAATTTCTTGAGGCACCTCAATGTCCTCATGTATTTCCATCAAGGCTGAATTCATCTCTACATCAAAGTTACAATCTTTGTGGAGAAGAGGCACCATATTAGCAAGTACAGTCACATCTAAATTCAGGGTCCTGAAAAAAAATATGCTTTAACTTAGTATATATGAAAAGGTTTGATCATATAAACTGTTAGCATGTACTGGCAAAACGACTGCTAATACTGTACAGAAAAGTAAGCACTTATGATATCTACAAGGCAGAAAGAGTTTCTGCCCGTTTTACCCTTGTCGGCTAATGCAAGGAGTGATGCTCCAATTGGTAAGGGCAAAGTCTAGGTGGACTGCAATGATGGAGGGGATGTCATCGTCCTCCTTTTCCCGAATGATGGCCATTATGTCTGGACAATCATCGTCTGGGGTGTGTCTATTTGTATGTTCATCATGGACAATGATGCGTATGCCTGACATCATTCGGATCACGTCTTGTTTAATTCTTTGTTTCTCTTCCTCCACGGCAGGATCTGGAACAAAGACTTCTTTTGCCTTCATCGGTACCGGCTTGGGAAATAACATAGCCATCACGTTGGCTGGCACCTTTACAGGAGGTTGTGCGGACTCAACAGTTGTAAGTGTAGGCAAACGTTGTGTAACTAAAGCTGGAGTAATCTGAGGATGTTTATGTGGGTTCCTGTTACTAGAACTGGCAGAATAGCCTAGCCCAGCTGTCCTAGTTTGACTGATAACTTGGATGGGGTACTGGCAGAATAGCTGCCCAGCTGTAAAAGCGATCAACCACCAAGAAGTAACTTTGGTGGGGGAAATATATATATATATATATATATATATATATATATATATAAACAAGTAAATTTCAGGATGAAAAATTGAGCTCATCGAATGTAGTTCGACAATGCTTAATATATATATATATATATATATATATATATATATATATATATATAAACAAGTAAACGCTCCGGATGTAAAATTCAGGCTCATCGAACAAAGTTCGACATACGTTAATATATATAAGTTTATATATATGTAATAACCCGATATTTTACATGAAAATTAAATCAAAAATTTTAAGAGATAATTTTTTTTTTTTATGTTAAGGATGAGGATTTGTACAAGATATTGTGTATATGTAATTATGTAATAAATAAAATATATTTATTACATGAATGTTTGCAAATAATTTTATTTTAGAATTATTGCACATTATAAACTATATTCTTATAATAATTAATTTTATAGTAGAAATGTTTTTATTAATTATTTTCCAAGAAAATATGATTTTATATTATATAAATAATATATGAAATGGTTATTAGAATTATTATAATAATTATTTTATTTTATTATATGAATTTAATTTAAGTTAATTAAGTTAATTATTTTAACTTAATTAATAAAGGTGAATATGTAAGAAAATCAAATATGGAATTCAAACCCTAATTTTGATTTTTATTAAGGAATAAGAATAATAATATAATATTAATTATATTTTTATTTTTCAGTACTATAAATATGTACTGTATATGTGTGGACGGACAATGGTTGGTCAATTATTGTGTATAATGTTAAAACACTAACATTAATTTGTTTCACCCTATTGTGAAATTCAAACGGGAAATTCGAGACTGTGTTGTGTGAATTATGTCGTGTATTATAGAATCTAAAGTAATTAGTTAAAACCCTAATTATACTTAGAAAACCTAATTAATTAGAAACCCTAATTAATTGAGAACCCTAATTTCTAAATTTGAAAACCCTAATTTGAAACTCAATTATGAGTTTGAGACTGTTATATAACTGTGTTATGCGATTTATGTGTGTATTATATGATTCTATGATTAATTAGGTAAACCCTAATTAATAGTTAGAAATATTAAATTTCTAGAAATCCTAATATTTATATTAGAAACCCTAATATTTAAATTATAATTAAACCCTATTTGATTTAAAACCCTAATTCAAATGCCATGTACAACTTTATGAATTTGTTAAGTCGTTATGTAATCGTGATAAGGTGATTAACGATCGGAGTCATAGATATTAACTCAAATTAGGGAAACCCTAATTTTTTTTTTATAAACACTAATTCCTATTTTTGAAACCCTAATTTTCAAATGGAAAACCCTAATTGCTAAATGGAAAAGTTAATTGCTAATTTAGTCATTTAATGCTAATTAGTAAGACTTTAAACATAATATGTAAGTGTATATAATTAGAAACCCTAATTACAATTTTAGAAACTAAAATTTATTTATTTTTGTACAAAACCTAATTGGAAATCCTACAAATTATTTATGCTAAACCTTAGGGTTAAACCCTGAGGGTCAAACCCTAAGAGTTTGCCAAAAGACAAAAGTGCCATTAAAATCATAAGGCCATTGACCATTTTACCCTTTTGTGCATTATTGGATTTTGCCAAGTGTTGGAGTTGTTGGAGTGGTTGGCTAATTATTGACATAACATACTGACTTAGTACACCATAAATCTCCACCAATCAGCCAAATCATGCCAGCCAAGTTCATTTTATTAGCATATAAATAGATTGAGAGAGAGAAAAAGTCATATTGCTAGCTCATTTGATTCACAACTCTCTACCAACTCCCTCTCTCTCCAAGATACGAATTCTTGTAGTATATCAGTCCCTTAGACAAGCCTTACCACTTCCCTTAACAGATCATTAACCCAGAATCCAGAAATTATCCAAGAAAGGTATGAACCCTAGCTTGAAAATCTGACCATTAATCGGTTGTTAGATGTTATGATTATGTGTTAAAATATGTTGGTTATAGTATATAATGATGATCTGGGTTGCTAGATGTTAGATCCATAACATCTAGAAGCTCGAATTTGATGATTTTGAAAATCTGGAAAAATTTCAAAACGAGTCTGACAACCAAATGTCAGACCCTTTAAATCTTTGGTAGTTAATTATTTTGTGTGTTTTATGTTTTATATTTGTAGTATGTCATGAGGTCTTTGTTCTGGAGTTTGAATCAGGACCAAATAATGCCTGGATTGAAAGTTATTCTTGGTCAAAGTAGGTTGACCGACCATGACCAAGTGATTTCTGGGTAACCCAGAAATCCTTTAAACGTGTCTGACAAGATTTTTAAAGACCCATAATTGTCAGGTTTTATGTTTATTGATGACGTTTTTGTATCTATGTTGTAGCCTGGTATGTGGAATTTAGATAAGTGTCTTTATATTACTCAAATCATAAACATATTAAATATAGTGGATGGTCAAAGTGACTGAAATGATCACGAAATGCACTTTCTGGAATTTCCATAAAGTCATGAACATGGTTCTGACAAGGTTTTGACCGGGTAAGATCTAGCGATTGTGTTGTTATTAGGGTGACATTTTGTATGATAATTGTACCTTGTTGTGTATACTACAATGTGAAACCATTATAATATTATAACATCAAGCAGAACCTTTATAATTTTAAGCCACAAAGTTCCTACTCGGAATCGCCTCAGGTTTTAGGTTACCCGAGAAAATCCGTAGCACTACGACATTTATTTTAGAGACTTAGATCTTGTACGTTAATGCTATTTAGACATTATAAATGATCAATAAAGATACCCCGGTAGTTCTTTTACAAGGCCCGACGTGTAGAACACCTGTGACGTAAACCGACAGCCACTTTGGACGATTAGATCTTTTTCATGCTATGTTGTTTGTTCATATTTGTTCTTGGATCATGTAGTCTGACACTATTACTACACGCTCTGCTCAACATCTAGCCTAGAAACACTTTACACAGTGCACGATTCTTGGCCAAACAAGGCATCTCGTACATTGCCTATGAATGTTCTTGAGCCTTAAGAACACCTAAGGCGACGGTTTCTGTCGCCAAAGGGCTTTAGCGACAGACTTAATTAAAATTAATTAAATTAATTTCTAAAAATTATTTAAAAATAGTAATAAATTCTGAAAATTACAAAAATAATTTTAAAAATTATTTTAAGTTATAAAAATTAAATATTAATAATTTGAAATATTTTTCATAAATATTAGTATTTATTTAAATATTATTGATAATTAATTTATTTATTAAATGCATTAAATAAATTAATTAAAAATGATTTTATTATATTAAAATCATTTTAAATGATAATAAGTTATTTAGAAATATTTAAGTTATAAAATATAACTTTTAATATTTTAAAGCAAATTTCAATAATTATTTAATATTAATGATCATTAAGTTATTTACTAAATGAATTAAATAAATTAATTAAAATTGATTTTAATATATTAAAATCATTTTAAATGATAATAAGGTATTTAAAAATATTTTAAGTTATAAAATATAACTTTCAATATTTAAAGGTAAATTTCATTAATTAATTATTATTAATGATATTAAGGTTATGTAATAATTATATTAAATAAATTAATTTAAAAATGATTTTAATATTATATAAATCATTTAAAATGAAAATAAAATGTTTAAAGATATTTTAATTTATAAATTATAACTTTTGATATTTAAAGGAAAATTTCATTAATAATTTAATATTAAATGATATTAGATTTATTTAATAATTATATTAAATAAATAGTTTAAAATGGTTTTATTTATTTAAAAAGGATATAAATGAATTAAAAATATTTTAAGTTATAATTAATGACTTTTAATATTTTGATAAACAATACATTAATACTTTAATATTAATGATAATTATTTAAAATGATTTTAATTCTTTTAAAAATCATTTAAGTGTAATATTAATACTTTAAAAGTATTTTGAGTTATTATAAATAACTTTAACATTTTGGCAATGGTTTCATTAATAGTTTAATATTAATTAAATATTAATGATAATATAATTGATTAATATTTAAATCATTTAATAATGATTCTGGTGTTTGAAAAATCGTGATTAATTATAATAAATGTTTAAAAATTATTATAAGTCATTTAAAAATAATATGACTAATACTTACAGATATTGAACTACAGGATAGAATCTTAGACTCGATAATTACCCGATAAAGCCGTCAGTACCCCGACATGTTTCAAAAAATTATCTAGACAAAGATAATTTGATTAGATATGTGTTTATTTGTGATTCAATGGTTGTTAAACATATGTGACAATGTGATTAGGTTATGTGTTCGATCGCGAATTAGCGAAGATTTATGTGTTATCAGTATGTTGTTCTAATCAAACGAATGATCTTATTATCGATAGGTGTTATATAAAGATAGAACTAAGTTACTGAATCGTAGCGGCAAGATCGAGCAAGTATCTTACCTTTTTGCATTTCCTTTTATGCAATGGACATGAGTAAGAAGTTTGTAATTATATTATTATTATACTATATTATTAATCCTATTATGATATATTCTATATCAGATCATTGTTTATCAACATGTTAGTATATTGTAATTCGGATATAAATTATGTTCGTTAATTTCTATATATGGTTATACAAGTGTCCCCACTTGGATAATCATCATATTTAATCAGATGTTGAAAATATATATATATATATATATATATATATATATATATATATATATATATAAGTCGTCTAAGCTACTTGATCAGCTAGACACTGATTTAGAAATATTGTTGAATATGATAAAACCTTTTTGTATCCAATCAAATTATTTTGGTTCGGATTCCAGACTAAGTATGAACATATCGATCACGGGAAAACTTTTATGCACCCAAGGCGGACAGAGTGAACGATCATATCATTCTTGTAATATAGTATTGATCAATACAGGGCCCATGGGAAGTACAACCTAAAGCCCGTAAGTTATGATGGTTTGCAGATGAAATTCTGCTAAACCTTAGCGAAAACTAAAAATAATGTTCATAATCTGTCGACTAATACTTATATATATATTCAATACGTAGTTTCAAAAATTTGAGATAGAATTGTTATGTTGTTATTATCGGTTCAGTTTACTTCACAACTATAAATTTGTTGTAGAAGTGATGTACAAAGAAAACATTTATTTCTTTCAGCTAATTATATTTATAATTGTTATTACTTGCTGGGCACCCAAATGTTCATCCTTGCTTAAATTTAAATGTTTTTTCAATTAAGCATGATGATCAAGAAGGTTCGCATAAGAACAAGTGAAAAGGAAAGCAAACATAACATGTTTAATGGTATCTTTTGTAATAGTTAGACACTATATAGACAATGATATGTATTATATATCATGTAAAGAATTATAGTAAAGGTTGTGTAATTGGGATTAGACTCTGATAAATGTAAGTTAAGTTTGATATTCATGTTATTGTTATTATTATTAGTATTATTCCGCTCATAGAAATGGTATCGTGAAGCACCGAGTTCGGGTTTCAAGTACCCGAGTTTGGGGGCTTTGCAAGTTGGTATTAGAGCTTAGGGTTAAAAACCTTAGGTGGGTTAGACCTTAGGCTATAACCTTGGAATAGAGGGAAACGTTGAAAATATAATTAACTCATATAGAGTTTAAAAAGGAGATGAATTGAATTAGTTCATCGTCAAACAAAATAAAAGATAACTTGTATAAAACTATTATTTGTTGTGTGTATATATTAATTGATAATCAAGATAGATTATGTGTAGATGTCAGATAGAAAAGGATTAGGATACCCATAAATCGTAAAGAAGGAGTCGATCTCCATAATCGAGCCAATATCAAAGCCAATAGTTGAAATAGAGGCTCACATTGAAAACTACCTCAATGAGGTGGTTGATTTGAAAAGTGTAGTACCAGACCCAGAAATGATAGTATAACTGATAGGTAAAGTATAGTTAAAGAATATTTGGTCAATGTCGAGTTCTTAAACTCATATGTTTGTGGTGAGTTCTTAAACTCATAATGTATGGTAAGTTGGACGAACTAGGTGTCGTTAGGTGTGAATGGATTATTGAGGATAATGGGAATAGACAGATTACTAAGCAATTGATTATTAGTGGAGGCGTAAGAAATAAGTAGTACTAGTATTACTTGAATAGGTATGATTCTATGTTATGTATATGATAGGTATGTTTGTATAAGGTAATATTTTTTATATTTTGTATAAGTTGTGGCAGCGATTCCCGACTTTTGAGTCACAAAGGGATAGCGGATGATTAAAGCAATATGTGCTATGGTATGTCAAGTGATATGAGTATGAATTTTTATGGGATTAATGAAATAAGTTGGTATAAAGATAGTAGTTAATTATATGAGTATTGCTTAATGCAGAAAACCAAATTTTCAAAATCTAATATTTTGAGTACATGATTATTCGAATAAAAAGTTTTGTGTTATATGATTATACATATACGATAAGGCTTAGAATAAAGAATAAATTATGATAATGCCGCCAAGGAGACGAAAATGAAATACACGGACAGAAGAACCTGTCAACAAAGCTGGAAGACAACCAGACCCGATACAAAATTTTGTGAATATGGACGATCAAGCTATGCAAAACGGAAAACCAGCCACCGGAAGATCAGCCAGATAATCGATCGACGAACGTCAAAGACTTCAAGGCAATCAAACCGCCAGGATTTAGAGGATCAACTGACCCGATGGAAGCATTTGTGATAGCTAAGATAACGAAGGGGCAAAAGAGAGTTTTGTCACCTATACAATAAAAGGAAAGGAGATAAAGGGAAAGTCTGTGTGTTTTAAGTGTGAATCAATGGAGTATAAGGTGGAAGACTGTTCAAGAAGGAGAAATGAGGCAAGGAATGCGAATACGGAAAAAAACAGCAGGACATTGGCGACAACGGGACCAACATCAACAATCAAACCAACGAAATCAACTGCAAGTGTCTTCAACATGACCGTTCAAGAAACTGTAGCAGCCGGGGATGCAACTCCAGGTATTACTCAAACCAATTTTATTTCTTATATACTATTTTCTTATATATAGTAAATTATTTTATAAATTATTTTGAAGGAGGAAATTGAGTTCTATTAGAAATTAATTTTCCGTATAAGCAGATAGATAAGCTTTATGCTGAATAGTTAAAGATTAGTTCGATCAATTTTGATCGAGATCTACTTGTAATGATTATGTGCTATGTACCCTGGTATGTATAGGTTTTAAAACGGATTAGGGGACGGAATCTTTATAAGGAGGTGAATGTAATAAACCCGATATTTCTATAAAATTAAATCGTAAATTTTGCGTATAATTTTTTTTTTTTTTTAAGGATGAGGATTTGTACAAGATAATGTGTATATGTTATTATGTAATAAATAAAAATATATTTATTACATGAATGTTTACAAATAATTTTATTTTAGAATTATTGCACATTATAAACTATATTCTTATAATAATTAATTTTATAGTAGAAATGTTTTTATTAATTATTTTCCATAAAAATATGATTTTATATTATATAAATAATATATGAAATGGTTATTAGAATTATTATAATAATTATTTTATTTTATTATATGAATTTAATTTATGTTAATTAAGTTAATTATTTTAACTTAATTAATAAAGTTGTATATGTAAGAAACTCAAATATGGAATACAAACCCTAATTTTTGGAGTTTTATTAAGGAATAAGAATAATAATATAATATTAATTATATTTTTATTTTTCAGTACAATAAATATGTACTGTATATGTGTGGACGGACAATGGTTGGTCAATTATGGTGTATAATGTTAAAACACTAACATTAATTGGTTTTACCCTATTGTGAAATTCAAACGGGAAATTCGAGACTGTGTTGTGTGAATTATGTCGTGTATTATAGAATCTAAAGTAACTAGTTAAACCCTAATTATACTTAAAAACCCTAATTAATTAGAAACCCTAATTAATTGAGAACCCTAATTTCTAAATTTGAAAACCGTAACTTGAAACTCAATTATAAGTTCGAGACTGTTATATAACTATGTTATACGATTTATGTGTGTATTGTATAATTCTATGATTAATTAGGTAAACCCTAATTAATAGTTAGAAATATTAAATTTCTAGAAATCCTAATATTTATATTAGAAACCCTAATATTTAAATTATAATTAAACCCTATTTGATTTGAAACCCTAATTCGAAGGCCATGTACGACTCTATGAATTTCTTAAATCGTTATGTAATCGTGATAAGGTGATTAACAATCAGAGTTATAGATATTATCTCAAATTAGGGAAACCCTAATTTTTTTTTATAAACCCTAATTCCTATTTTTGAAACCCTAATTTTCAAATAGAAAACCCTAATTGCTAAATGGAAAAGTTAATTGCTAATTTAGTCATTTAATGCTAATTAGTAAGTCTTTAAACCTAATATGTAAGTGTATATAACTAGAAACCCTAATTATAATTTTAGAAACTAAAATTTATTTATTTATTTATTTATTTTGTACAAAACCTAATTGGAAATCCTACAAATTATTTGTACTAAACCTTGGGGTTAAACCCTAAGGGTCAAACCCTAAGGGTTTGCCAAAAGACCAAAGTGCCATTAAAATCATAAGCCATTGACCATTTTATCCTTTTGTGCATTATTGAATTTTGCCAAGTGTTGGAGTTGTTGGAGTGGTTGGCTAACTCTTGACCTAATATATTGACTTAGTACACCATAAATCTCCAGCAATCAGCCAAATCATGCCAGCCAAGTTCATTTTATTATCATATAAATAGATTGAGAGAGAGAAAAAGTCATATTGCTAGCTCATTTGATTCACAACTCTCTACCAAGTCCCTCTTTCTCTCTAAGATACTAATTCTTGTAGTATATCAGTCCCTTAGACAAGCCTTACAACTTCCCTTAACAGATCATTAGCCCAGAATCCAGAAATTATCCAAGAAAGGTATGAACCCTAGCTTAAAAATCTGACCATTAATCGGTTGTTAGATGTTATGATTTTGTGTTAAAATATGTTGGTTATAGTATATAATGATGATATGGGTTGCTAGATGTTAGATCCATAACATTTAGAAGCTCGGATTTGATGATTTTGAAAATCTGGAAAAATTTCAAAACGAGTCTGACAACCAAATGTCAGACCCTTTAAATCTTTGGTTGTTAATTATTTTGTGTGTTTTATGTTTTATATTTGTAGTATGTCATGAGGTCTTTGTTCTGGAGTTTGAATCAGGACCAAATAATGCTTGGATTGAAAGTTATTCTTGGTCAAAGTAGGTTGACCGACCATGACCAAGTGATTTCTGGGTAACCTAGAAATCCTTTAAACGTGTCTGACAAGATTTTCAAAGAACCATAATTGTCAGATTTTATGTTTATTGATGACGTTTTTTGTATCTATGTTGTAGCCTGGTATGTGGAATTTAGATAAGTGTCTTTATATTACTCAAATCATAAACATATTAAATATAGTGGATGGTCAAAGTGACTGAAATGACCACGAAATGCACTTTCTGGAATTTCTAGAAAGTCATGAACATGGTTCTGACAAGGTTTTGACCGGGTAAGATCTAGCGATTGTGTTGTTATTAGGGTGACATTTTGTAATGATAATTGTACCTTGTTGTGAATACTACAATGTGAAACCATTATAATATTATAACATCAAGCAGAACCTTTATAATTTTAAGCCACAAAGTGCCTACTCGGAACTGTCTGGGTTTTTGGGTTACCCAGAAAACCCAAAACAGCCCTGACAATTATTTTAGAGACTTAGATCTTGTACGTTAATGCTATTTAGACATTATAAATGATCAATAAAGATACCCTGGTAGTTCTTTTACAAGGCCCGACGTGTAGAACACCTGTGACATAAACCGATTGGCCGAAATAAGGCCACCAAGGTCGTTGACCAGCATTGACCAGATTTTTCTAGGCAGCCCAAAACTTAAAGAACAGCTCTGACAGCCACTTTGGACGATTAGATCTCTTTCATGCTATGTTGTTTGTTCATGTTTGTTCTTGGATCATGTAGTCTGACACTATTACTACACGCTCTACTCAACATCTAGCCCAGAAACATTTTTTACATTGCGATTATCTTGCCAAACAAGGCATCTAAATATAACGCTTTATTAATGTTCTAAAAATCATTTAAAAATAGTAATAAATTCCGAAAATTATAAAAATTATTTTAAAAATTATTTTAAGTTATAAAAATTAAAAATTTGAAATATTTTTCATAAATATTAGTATTTATTTAAATATTATTGATAATTAATTTATTTATTAAATGCATTAAATAAATTACTTAAAATGATTTTATTATATTAAAAAACATTTTAAATGATAATAAGTTATTTAGAAATATTTTAAGTTATAAAATATAACTTTTAATATTTTAAAGCAAATTTCATTAATTATTTAATACTAATGATCATTAAGTTATTTACTAAATGAATTAAATAAATTAATTAAAAATGATTTTATTATATTAAAATCATTTTAAATGATAATATTGTATTTAAAAATATTTGAAGTTATAAAATATAACTTTCAATATTTAAAGGTAAATTTCATTAATTAATTATTATTAATGATATTAAGGTTATGTAATAATTATATTAAATTAATTAATTTAAAATGATTTTAATATTATATAAATCATTTAAAATGAAAATAAAGTGTTTAAAGATATTTTAAGTTATAAATTATAACTTTTGATATTTAAAGGAAAATTTCATTAATAATTTAATATTAAATGATATTAGATTTATTTAATAATTATATTAAATAAATAGTTTAAAAATGGTTTTATTTATTTAAAAATCATTTAAAAAGGATATAAATGATATAAAAATATTTTAAGTTATAATTAATGACTTTTAATATTTTGATAAATAATATATTAATACTTTAATATTAATGATAATTATTTAAAAATGATTTTAATTCTTTTAAAAATCATTTAAGTGTAATATTAATACTTAAAAAGTATTTTGAGTTATTATAAATAACTTTAACATTTTTGCAATGGTTTCATTAAAAGTTTAATATTAATTAAATATTAATGATAATAGAATTGATTAATATTTAAATTATTTAATAATGATTCCGGTGTTTAAAAATTCATGATTAATTATAATAAATGTTTAAAAATTATTATAAGTCATTTAAGAATAATATGACTGATACTTACAGATATTGAACTACAGGATAGAATCTTAGAATCGATAATTACCCGATAAAGCCGTCGGTATCCCGACATGTTTCATAAAATGATCTGGACATAGATAATTTGATTAGATATGTGTTTATTTGTGATTCAATGGTAGTTAAACATATGTAACAATGTGATTAGGTTATGTGTTGACTGCGAATTGCAGTACTATGTGTTATTGTATGTTGTTCTAATCGAATGAATGATCTTATTACTGATAGGTGTTATATAAAGATAGAACTAAGTTCTTAACTCGAGTAGTAAAAGATCAAAAGTATCTTACCTTTGCATTTCCTTTATCTGAATGGACATGAGTAAGAAGTTTCAGAATTATATTATTATTATAATATATTATTAACCCTATTGTGATATATTCTATATCCGAAAATTGTTTATCAACATGTTAGTATATGGTAAGTTAGATATATATTATGTTCGTTAATTTCTATATATGGTTATACAAGTGTCCCCACTTGGAAAATCATTGTATTTAGTCACATGTTGATATATATATATATATATATATATATATATATATATATATATATAAGTCGTCTAAGCTACTTGATCACCTAGACACCGATTCAGAAATATCGTTGAATATGATAAAACCTTTTTGTATCCAATCAAATTGTTTTTGTTCGGATTCCAGACTAAGTATGAACATCCCGATCACGGGAAAACTTTTATACGCCCAAGGCGGACAGAGTGAACGATCCTATCATTCTTATAATGTAGTATTGATCGTCACAGGCCCATGGAAGTACAACCTAACTACTTGCGTAGTAAGTTATGACGGTTTCTGAGATGAAGTTCGCTAAACCTTAGCAAAAACTAAAAAAAATGTTGTTCATAATCGTCGACTAATACCTATATATATAGTCAATACGTAGTTTCAAAAATTTGAGATAGTATTGTTATGTTGTTATTATCGGTTGATTTACTTCACAACTATAAATTAGTTGTAGAAGTCTTTGCACAAAAAGAAAATATTTATTTCTTTCAAACTAATTATATTTATAATTGTTATTACTTATGGGCACCCAAATGTTCATCCTTGCTTAAATTTAAATGTTTTCATTTAGGCATGATCGGCTTAGAAGGTTCGCATAAGAACAAGTGAAAAGAAAAGCAAACAGAACATGTTTAATGGTATCTTTTGTAATAGTTAGACAATATATAGACAATGTTATGTATTATATATCATGTAAAGAATTATAGTAAAGGTTGCGTAATTAGGATTAGACTCTGATAAATGTAAGATAAGTTTGATATTCATGTTATTGTTATTATTATTAGTATTATTCCGCTCATAGAAATGGTATCGTGAAGCACCGAGTTCGGGTTTCAAGTACCCGAGTTTGGGGGCTTTACAATATATATATTAAAGCAGTAAACGCTCCAGACCGAAATCTAGGCTCATCAAACAAAGTCCACACATACGGTTCTATATATATATAAGTATATATATATATATATATATATATAAGCAAATAAACGCTCCTGCATCAAGTTCAGCTCAATCGAGGCATAACTCGATAATGTTAGTCCATATATATATATATATATATATATATATATATATATATATATATGTGTGTGTGTGTGTGTGTGTGTGTGTGTGTGTGTGTGTATACAAACTAAAATAAAACCACAGAACGAAGTCCGGGCAAACACACGCAACACGACTCTCAACGTGAAGAAGGGTGTGTGCAAAGATGAAGAGAAAGGCTTTAAAATGTGTGAGAAGGCATATAGTGGGCTGTCAAAGAAGACTTTTATATCTTTAAAGGGATGAACACTCGGCTCCCACCGGTATAAAAGTATCTATATTTGAGCTCATAAGTGTTTAAAATGAGAAAGCACTCAATATATTGTAAGTACAGAGCAAATTTGACAGGGCTTCCTCGCCTTTTTTTCTCTTACAAATGGCCACCCCAAGACCTCTATTTATAGAGGGGGGCAGTACCTACGGCTGTGCCGCAGGTGTACCTGAGGCTACCCAGGTTGCCCCGGGTTTTGTGGGTTACGTCGTCTTGTAGTACGTGCACGTGGGCACTGTAATGTCCGCTCGAACTTTTAAAATTACAATCAGGGCATCCGACTGAGGTATATAGGACCTATATCGGACCGCTGTTGTCAAGTGTTATGAAATGGCATGGGATTAGAGGTTGTACGAAGTCAAGAAGATGGGACGGTGCCCTCCGGTCTTCAAGCTTCAAATTCCATCTGTTACCCAGCGTAATAGTCACTCGGGATTGGTTTTCCTTGATTCTTGTGGGACATTATCGTGTAGAAATGTATGTATGAAATGTTGAGATGACTCAATGTGGCATCAAGTTGGCGAGATGACGACTTTGCCCCTCACTGGGGTTATTGCCGGTTTGGGCTGGTAAAGCAGTCGTTTCTCAGGGTTATCTCTGAGATTGGACTGCTGCAAGTGTTGAAGGTCCTTAGTGTCATCTCTGAGGTGTGCATGTTTTCCCGGTGTCATCTCTGGGTCTAGTCCTGAGTACCTTGGTGTGAGTGTCGAGGTTGAAGCTAATTGCATGCCTTTGAAACAAGCATTTTTGGAGTTATCGCCAGAACTGCATCCCTTGAGGTTATCACCAAGGTTGGTACATGCTACTCCCAGTGTTGGGACTGAGACTGGATACCTCGGGGTTATCTTCGAGATTAATCGGTCTTTTCCGGTGGAATTTCTGGTATTGGATCTGCATGCCTCGGGGTTATCTCCGAGGTTGGAACTGTTACTCCCGGTGTATGTTTCGGGGTTGAGATAGAACTTCCGGTAGTATCCGGACTGAATGTGAGCTGTCTTCCAGGGTTATCTCTGAAAGACGAATCTGTACTCCTACAAATTTAGTGATAGGTATGCAGAAAATTTCGAGTGTCTACAGGTGTCTTTGTAGTTTGTCTTCCCTTTGTTCTTTAATTAGAAACAATCTTTCTTGAAGTGACCAGGACGTCCACATTCGAAGCATGTCTCTTCAGTTTGCTTTCCTTTGAACTTATTCGAATTGAAAGTGTTTCTTCTCTTATTCTTCCTTTGTAGTAGCCCCTTGAGTCTTCATGACATCATGGCTATTTCTTCATCTGAGTTATCATCAAGCTCTTCCTCATTATCTGCAGTAAGAGTTAAGACCTTTCTTCGAGGAGTTTCCTCATCATCATCATATCTCTTTAACTGATGTTCATATTCTTCTAATTCACAAAACAGAGTTAAAGTGTCCATGGAAGAAATAGTAGTTGAATCTTGAAGAGTAGTGATTTTAGAAGAAAACCTTTTGGGCATAGCCCGAAGTAACTTACGGTTGATCTCACTTTGAGGAATAGTCTTGTCTAGCAATTTCAAGGAATTTATTAGGACTAGAAATCTTGCTTGAGCTAGCTTAATGGTTTCATCTTTTTCGAGCTTGAACATTTCATAATCGTGTATAAACATGCTTAGCTTGACTTCTCATACTTTGGAGGTACCTTCATGACTTACCACTAAAGTGTCCCATATCTCTTTGGATGTGTTGCATGAAGAGACTTTATCTATCTCGAATTTTACCATGCCGCTGAGAAGTGTGTTCATGGCCCTTGAATCATATGAGACCATGTAGGTTTCGGTTAAGTCCATTTCTAGTAGAGTCTTTGGTGTCCCATCATCTTTTCATGGAATAACCGGTCCGTTCTCAACGACCTACCATTCCCAAGGATCTTTTTTAAGGTAGATCCTCATCCGGAACTTCCAAAAATTGTAGTTATCGGTTCCATGTAGCAGTGGTGGTCGGTTGGTTGATTGACCTTCTTGATTGTTGTTCCCGAACTATGCCATGTCAGAATCTTTCCCTACAAGTCACCTTTAAGACCAAGATAAGTAGAGCCAAGCTTTGATACAAAATGAAATTTAAATAGGCACACTTAAAAGGGGGGTTGAATAAGTGTTCGAACAACTATGGTCGATTTTTATTTTACTTCAAAACTTTTGATTATTTCAGCTTACTGAAATACTTAATTCGGTTTCCTTAAAAAAATTGTTTAAATACTATAGAATTTAGTATGCTGAAATAATCAAATATATATTTTAAGTTTCAGAAAATCTTGTTCATATATTAACTTATTATATTAACCTTAATTCTTGTTATCAATAAAATTAAACACAAATAATTAAATGAACACCAAGAATTTTTTACGTGGTTCAACTACTACCCTCTATAATAGTAGCCTAATCCACATCCAATATCAACTAGTATTAGAGACTCACTTTATTTATTTCTTTATAAATAAACACCGATTAAAAAATAGATTCTTACAACAATTAATAACAATTAATTTTTCTTGAGCACTCTTGCTCCTTGTGCACCTATGCACTCCTTAAGCACCTTTTGCTTCCTTTAACCTGTTTATAAACCTTTTCTCTAATCCACCAGGATTAACACCTTTAGACTACACCTGGTCTAATTAGAAAATCAAATACAAATATAGATGTCTATGATCAATGCAAGAATAATCAATTTAACAGTTAAAGGCTCAACTAATTGCAATGATCAATTAGCACAAAGAGATAATCAATTAAATCTTACCAATTACCAGCTAAAAAGATATCAGAAATATAATTGCCCAGCTGATCAAGATTGCACCAATTAAATCAAGTTGCTCGATAATATCAGTAATTAATGAAAATAGTATTATATGAGTCGTATCCATTCCATACATGACTTACGATTTTTATAACCCAATTATTAAAGTTACCATTGTATATAAAGTTCAGTTGTAAAACAATTGTCTATATTGCCAACAAAGTCATCAAGATAAGTAATGTTTTACGAAAAAACTGTTGAGAAATAATCTCCAATTTATCTTCAGTTATAAGAATGAATGTTTGTTAGACTCAATCAAAAGTAATCCATTTAAGATAAAAACTTTTGACTTTATCTCTCTCTCTTAGAGTGGTGTGTAGCAGCAAACATCCAATCTTTCTTTATCTTTCCAATATTCAAGGTATTATAGTTCCAAGAAATCTATAATCAATTATCCCTTGAAAATCGTACAAACATCATATCATAAAAATGTGTAGCCAGCTTCCTTTTAGTTACTAGGCATGCATACATGTGACAAACATAATTCAAAATATATCACCCATTAATATCAAGTAACGTTTTATAAAATAAAGCTTTTAAAAACCATTTGTACTTGATAACATATATTTAATCTAATCTCAAGTATATTATTTTGAAAAACTTATTAGAATTAAATTATTTTTCATTTAAGACATATGAAACTAAATACCAATGATATGTCCTAGAGCCTTTAAATGAAAAATCAATTATTATGCAATTGACCTTACACTTTGTTTCCTAGTGAAGAAAAACTATTCAACCACTTGAATATCCCACCAATGTTCTTTATCATTAGATACCTGAAATGCCATAAAACAATTTAGCATACGAACAATTCATCATCAAAAACTTAAGGATGAAATATGACTAAGTCAACAACTCTTCTTCATCGGAAGGGAATTTCATAGCCTTAAATACGTTTTCTTAGTCTTGGACCCGCATAGTCGGCTCTCCCTTCTAAACATCTATAAGAGTCCTCCCAGTAGCTAGAAATGACCTCCCAAGTATAATGGGGATGTCCTTTTCCTCTTCATAGTCTAGAATTATGAAATCGACTGGGAAGATGAACTTATCAACCTTCACCAGAATGTCCTCCACAATCTCTCTCGGATAAGTAATAGACCAATCTGCAAGCTGAAGAGATATGTTTGTTGGTTTTGGAGTAGGAAGTCCCAACTGAGTGTATATCGATAGAGGCGTGAGGTTGATACTTGCACCCAAATCACACAAACACCTATTGAATGACAAGATACCAATAGTGCAAGGGATGGTATAACTACCAGGATCCTTTAATTTGGGAGGTAGCTTTCTTTGTAGTATTGCACTACACTCTTCAATTAATGCTACTGTTTTAAAATTTTCTAACTTCTTCTTTCTAGACAGAATTCCCTTCATAGATTTTGCATAGCTTGGCATCTGTTCTAAAGCCTCTGTAAATGGTATGTTAATTTGTAACTTCTTGAATACCTCAAAAAATTTAACAAATTATTTGTCCAATTTTTTGCTTTTGAAGTCTTTATGGATAAGGAACTGGTGGATATTGTAAGACCCCGAATTTTATGAAATAAAAGTATTCAATTTTTTTAATTACTATTCATGAGTTACTATTCACGAGTTACTATTCACGAGTTACTATTCATGAGTTACTATTCACGAGTTACTATTCATGAGTTACTATTCACGAGTTACTATTCACGAGTACTATTCATGAAGCATGATAATTTTTTTTTCTTAAGAAGGCATTACTCAATAATTGTTACAGTAATTACTGTTCAATATTTTATTGATTCAATAATTGCTACGTTGATATTTTATATTATTGTTGTTTCAATAATTGTCACGGCACAGTATTTTCCATTATCGGAGCAATAATTCATATTATCTGAATAATATTATTGGATAACATTATTGGCAATATCTAGAAAGTCTTGTCTAAGGAGAGGTTTGGTCACCTAATCATGCAAGGCCAAGAAGGAGAAATTCTTATTGGAAAGCCCCCTCTTTCCTGGGAACTGCCTGGTTGTTAATATTGTGATTCTGTAATATTATTTGTGAATAATTAATTATTGATTTATATGATGAGAAAAATATTGATTTTATGTGAATATAGATGGAGAAAATTTTTAAAATGACAATTGTTGAAAATTAATATTTTATCTTTTTCTGATAAAATAATTCATTTAAATATATTATTTTAATAATATATTAACGGTGATATTTTTACAACGAATGTGGGATATATGAGTATACGAGGAGGAAGAGTATTTTTGTTGCAATAAATGTTTAAAACATGTTAAACATGTCGGTGGACCCCATTTATTGACTGAAATTTGATTATAGCCTGTAAAATCGCCCGTTTGTGGATTTCGGTCAATTTCTATTTGGAATTTGGAAAAACTTTCTTCTGCAAAGTTGTAGAGAATTGAAATTCCTATAAAAACTCGCGAGATTTGAATTTTCTGATAAAAGGGCTATTTATTATGAATTATTGAAGTTCCAGAATATTGGGTCTGAATTAATTTTATTACAAAAAAATGCTAAAAACATGTTTCTCATGTTAGTTGGCCCCATAAGTGTACTTTTGCATGTGAGAATTGCTGGAATCTGAATTCAAAGGAGGCGTATGACTTTGGTTATTAATAATAATATTTAATAAATTTTCTGCTTTGGTGTTCTAAGCATTTTCCTATAAATAGGGTGCTTAGGTTAGAATTGAAAATCACACCAGAAACTGAAGTTTTCTCTCTCTATATTATCGAGCGTATTCTTGTGAGTATTTTGAGTATACTTTGAGTATTGCTATACGGTGCAAGTTCGTTCAGCGTTATTCCAATGTAAATCGCTTTTTTGAGGTAAGGGATAATAAGAGATTTTAAGGGTTATTATGTTTTTAGTTTCAAAATTTTTCTGAACCTTCAAAAATTCTGGAAAAATTTGAAATAATATTTTGATGAGTTTTGTAGATTGTGTCCAAAAATGGAGATTTTTGGATGTATAGATTAGAAGTTATGGATTTTATGAGAAAAAGACTATTTTAAAAGTAACTATTTATAACTCCTTGTGATTAACTCCAAAATTGATGAAATTTTTATTGGGAGTACATCTATATAATATCAGTATACCGTGTAAATTTCAGAATTTTGGGATAAAAGTATAATTTATGATAAATGTTTAAATATTCGGTGGTGTTGGCTATGTGAAAAATAGTAAATGAATTTTAAAAATTCGAGAAAATATATATTCAATATGGAACTATATTCTCGCCAAATCCCTTAAAAGAAATATTTTGGAACTGATTTGGTATTTTCATGAAAATGTTCTAGTTATGAGTAAATGAATTAAATATGTTATGTGAAGTAAGAAAATTATAAAATATGATTTATTGGCTTGAGAATCATATATGAGGTATATGCTGATTTTTATGAGGGTTTTGGTTAATAATGATGAAATCTTATGAGTTTGGCATTTTAGATGATTAAATGCATTAATTATTAAAGTGTAAATAATTGGATTAAATTGTTTATAAGTTTTAGAAATGATTAAAATATTATTATAATATTAATAATATTAGATTATGAGATTTCTAAGTGATTTATAACATTTGGATTAAGGTGTTATAAATATGGATATGAATTTTATTATGAAACTTTATCTTTTCGTGTCGAGATTACTATGCTGGCGTATACGATACTATGTATTTAATCACGGGTACTATTCACGACAAATTGGTTTCTTCTCTGACCAAATTATCATTGATTTATGAATCTTACTCTTGAAATTAAAACTATGTTTTGATTATATTGTTTTTATATAACATTCTTATAACCCTAATGATGATATTTCTCTTTGACTTGAGTGTAAAGATGGGTAGATTATTGGTATGATCGTGACCATAGGTTCTCTTTGGCCAGTAGGGCAAAAGTTGAATTGTTGACTGGTATGATCATGACCATTGAATTTACAATTGAATATTTTTAGCTTAAGTGCAAAGGTGAATATATCAACATGGTTATAATTATTGTTATATAACTTCTGAAATGATTATGTATTTCTTTGATATATGAATATCTTTGGCTTGTAGTGCAAAGATGACTTGTTGATGAATATCTTAGCCTGTAGTGCAAAGATGAATTATTGATGAATATCTTTTGCTCGTAATGCAAAGATGGCCTGTTGTTGAATATCTTTAGCTTGTAGTGCAAAGATGAATTATTGATGAATATCTTTGGCTCGTAATGCAAAGACGACTGTTGTTGAATATCTTTTACTCAGTGCAAAGATGAATTATTGATGAATATCTTTGGCTCGTAATGCAAAGATGACTCGTTGTTGAATATCTTTAGCTCAGTAGTGTAAAGATGAATCTGTTGATGAATATCTTTGGCCCGTAGCAAAAAGATGAATTTATTGGTATGATTATGAGCAGAACCGTGATTTGGTATAACCATGATATTTGATGTTTCAGAGGTAAAGGCAGTGTGATGAAAATTATCTTCGCCCCTAGATGAGAAGAGGAATTTAGAATCACAATTATGATTATGAGTTATTCATATGATTGTGGAAAGGAACTGTTGATTGATGTTCTGAGGATAAAATATTGTTGGTGGACTTTTAACGTGGAGAAGACAATAGACTTTATAGTCTATTTGACTCTTTTTAATGGATTGCTCGTTCACGCTTAACTATGGTTGAAAAGTTTTATCATCTACCATATGTTCTAAATCTCCGATTTATTATTGATGAAGACTATTGATAATTTATGTATCTTTAGTTATAATATTCTTTATTGAGCTAGTCAGGCTCACCCTTTTGTTTCACAATTCCTTTCGTAATAAAAGTGTAGTTGGGTTGAAATGGGATAACAAGGGAATAGAACGGAGGTCTATAGTTGTTGAGGTTCTCCCTAAAGAGGTGAGGCGAACCCAACTTTGGAAGGGTGTTTTGTCACTATCATACAAGATGTCTAATGACATACAAACTCGTGTTATCATAAGACATGGTTGTGCTCATCCACTTGCTGAGTATATTTACAAGCACTACCTATATAATCTTGGTGTTTGTTTGGAGTATAATACCCAATTAGAGACAGTGGAGATAATGATATGTCAAGAGAAGACTCACCATTGGGAAGAATATGATAGTAATCTTCTCGTTTTTCTTTGGGGTCTATTGGGTCAACCAAGGATAATTCTGTGGCCATATGATATCTACTATAACCTAAAAGCATGGCCTCCCATGTACGAAGGTTTCTTTGAGCACTTCCCAAAGATTCTAATTTCTAAAACAGTTTTTGACTATACCTTTATGTAAGGTGTCATTGTGACGTGCTACAGTTGGTATATATTTATATCCAAACTCACAGTATATGTGTTGTTGTATTTTGCACGATAATTGTTGTAATAAAGTTGTAGTTGTTTTTCTGTACCATGTATTTGGCAACTCAGAATGGGTTGGATGGAATGGACCTATTTTGGGGTCGTTACAGATATGTTCTTGGTGGATTGACATATGTTTTCTCTATTGTTTCTCTCTTTTCTGGCTCAAGTTCTACTTTCCCATCCTTTCCCTCAGAGTTTTCTACATTTTCTGAAACTGGGGTAGGGCGCAGCTGCGCTAGTTTTCTTTGTATTTCAAGCGCAGTTGTGCCTACTTGCAGGGTTTGTTTCTTACTTCTGAGTGTTACAGCATGACATTGCTCTTTTCATTCTCTCCTTCGGTTAGCTTCTGTGTTACTAGGAAGAGATCCTTGTAGTCTATTTGTCAACATGATATCGATTTGTCCCACTTGATCCTCCAAATTTCTAATAGCTGCCACTTGGCTCTTTAACATGACATCGTTGTTGGCCATATACTTCATCATGAGCTCCTCCAAGTCTGGCTTTCTTTCAGGTTGTGGAGGTGGTGCTGCATGTTGTTCTTGGTTTTGGAATCCCGGGGGATAATGTGGTCTTAGATCTTGTTAATGGTTTTGGTTGTTGCTCCATGAGAAGTCGGGGTGGTTGTACGGACCGAGAATTTTTAAACGATTATATACGTATATTTGTACGAATGAATTTTTATTATTATTATTATTTTATTAATTATTATGATTATTATTATCATTAATATTTTGAACATATGCGATATGATTTAGCAGGTTAGTCAGTTTATTTATTTTAAATTGGCTAAGTAATGAAAATGAGGTAAAGATGGATAGCAGGTCAAACCCAAATTTGAATAAGAATTTGATTATTAATACAATTAATATTATAATTGTATTTCTAATTAAGTGTATGTGCAGTATGTGATTAATGTTACATGTTGATTAGTTAAGATATAACATTAACAACCATAATGTTAAATTTACAAACTCTAATGATTAGTTAAGAAACCCTAATTTGAATTTCAAATAGGGATTTGAAAATTAATACATTTATTAATTTAAATTGTTTTTAAGAATGATATGTATTTGTATTTATGTGATTAAGGTTAAGTAATTGATTAGATGATATGTAATTAGTAAACCCTAATTTCCAATTTGAACACCTTAATGTAATTTGGAAACCCTAATTTGCAAAAATTGGCAAAACCTAAGGGTTAAAACCTAAGGAACATGAGGAATTACAAGTATGTCATTAAATTATGTGGACAATGACCAAAATGTCCATTTTTATCTTTCTTTAATAAGGTGGAGTGCAAATCTTGCCAAAATATTTTGACTCACCAACTTTAGATTCACCATGTGCTTCAAATCCATTCCAATCAGCCAAATCTTGACACCTATACCAGACAAATTCATTGCATCAAAAGATTAGAATTGTAAGAAAGAGTAAAGTAAAGAAAATCCTTTACTTTATTTTTCCACAGCCAAGACTCTTTCTCTTTCTCTCTCCTAAACCCACGAAATCTTGAGAGAAACTAAGTCCTAAGATCATCCAAGAACACACCATACACCCTCCAAGATCATATCAAAGAAAGGAAATCAAAACTTTGCTCAAGAAGGTATAAACCCTAACCCTAAGCTAGATCTTGCCACTACAAGGAAAAGCCTTATTTCTGACGTAACATTCCCTCGGAAATAGGCCTATTCTGTCAGAAGTAGATTATTTCTGACGGGATGTTCCGTCGAAAATTTATTTGTATATATACGCGTCGAAGATTATGTATGTCACAAATTTCGTCGTAGCTATCTAATATACGACGAACTTATCTCTGACAGAATTGCGTCGAACATAATGTATTTACGACTGAACAAATACTATGAAGTAGTATTGTCAAGTATTAGGTTACTTTATTTCTAACGGATAATTCCCTCGGACATAGGATATTTCCGACGAAGAATTAAAATATGCTAATAATCATTGAAATTTGGCTGATCATTATTTCCGACGGAAATTTCGTCGGAAATAGCCTATTCTGTCGGAAATAATTTTTTTTTTTGAAATGTCAATTTTAAAAGTGCAATTTCCAGGTTTTTAAACCCTTTTTTGTACATGTAAACTGTTTTATCCCAATACAAACAGTAATATAAACATGTATCACGCATTAAAATATTCAACGTAGCGCTAAAATTAAAATCATTAGTCCGTATATATGTGAAAATTAAAAAGATATTGTTAATTGAAAATAACATAAATATGCAGAATACCTGAGTAGGCGGGGGCTGATGAAAAGCCTCCTCTAGGAGGGTAATCACCATCTGGAGCATCTCGCCGCTGAACACGTCGAACTGCTCCTACGGTAATCTTGTACTCTCTACGGAGGCCCCAGCTATAACCTCCTGAGCAAGCTGGTGAAGACGAGAACTACTAGGCAACTACTGACGACAAAAGACTAGATCGGTATGAAACCTATCCGACACAGCCGCTATCGCCTCTACAATAACTCATCATCCAAGCCAGCGCCCGTATGAGATGCGCTAGCTTGTGCTCTCAGACGCTGGCGCTGGCTAGAGCCTACAAAATGGAGTTTGTCTATTACTAGAAATAATTTATATAATGTGATAAATTATGATAGTTCTGTAAAACATAAACAATATTATTACCTCCATGTAGTGTATATGCGGGTATCCTCAGCAGGCCCACCACTCGATACATGTCGGTACTACTAGTAGGGGGATCCTAAGACTCGACCCATAGCCTCATCTCGAGATACCTCAATATGGGGACTGAGATGGTAGAATCTTATGGCTCAGAACCCCACCTAGCATCCTCTAACTCAGCTATACGCTGGTCCCGAAGCTTCTAAAATTGATCCAGTAATTTATCTTGTATACGTGAGTTAGTTATATCATTTTATTAACAATTGAAGATTATTAAAAGCTAAATAGTAAAATGAGTTTTACCCGTATATCTAATGTTGCCTGAGACAAAGGATGCTCGCCCTTAGGCGTGAGGGCTCCATCCCAAAACTCTAACATGGTCGGATCTCAGCCCAAGGTCCTCCCCAAGGCCTAATAAAGACATTTATTAAATAGATATTAAGTATTTGTGATAGAACTTGCTAACTAAACAACTAAATAAAGCGCACTTACCGTCTTCGCCTCCTCGAATGATTGCGAACCAGTGGTGTGTACTATACAGAGCTGGCCACGATTCTTCTTCGCTTGCTCAGACTTCTTCTTGAAGTCATCAGCATCCCAGTGCGCACACATAGCCTGCCATACGGGGTCAGAGACTATGCGGGGCTGGTGATCTCTGATGGTGGTCCCGGGATGGTCCACAACTGCCCTGGTTTCCCTTTGTCGCATCTCATACAGCCAGCCAGAGTAATTCTTAGTGACATGTGCCATAATCACATCATCGCCAGCTGTCTGAGAGATACTCGGGTCATATCTATAATAAGTCTATAACAAAAATTTAAAAGTTAAGAACAATGAATTTCGTAGGCAATAACTATGTACTAATATATAACTGCCTAAGATAAAGTTATTAACTTACGTGAAAATCTTGCAAGACAGTTTGCATAAAAGTGGCATCGTATCGCGCGTACTGGCTGTAGCGCATGCACCCGGTCCAGAGGTGCGTCAAACATATAGCGTGTAAGGTGTGCTTAGCTATCTGGTCTAGTATATTATAGTACAAATAGAATAATATGTGTTACGTTAATTGTGTCATGCAATAAATGACAGAAATATTAAATTGTTAATGCAATAATGGATTAACATTTACTGTCCATAATCGACAGCCACCGGTACTGTAAGTGGAGCTGTCGGCGAACGACCAAAGATACCGAGGTTAGTCCTTCGATTTCATCGACGAGGCGCATCTGTAATAATTAAAAAAACTGAGTCAATAAACATAATCTGATACAACTTTAGATATATTTAAATCCTACTTCAGACAACTTACTAGCTCCTGAAGACGAGCCTCCATCATGGCTAGCGTCTCCCGATCCGGATCGCCCACCACCGTGGTGACGTCCACTGCTATGTCTAGCCATGAATATGCTACTGTAATAACCAATTGTTAGATTACAAATTTGAATGTATATTACTTAATTAGAAATCATTTTAAATTATATACTTCATCAAAACCGTTAGATTCAACGTGTATATCATTGTCGAATTCGGTAACTTCCTCATCCTCAGTTTCGAGATCATTTTCGTCATCGTTATCATCCTCAACGACTACATAATAATTCACTATGACGTTTTCCTCGACATCCTCATCGTCAGGTACGTCAATGACATCAGGGTTCATCACATCTTTAGCATTTAACACTACTTTCCTGGGATTGCTAACATCTTCTTGCAGCGCCTCATCAATCCCAAACACATTATCAACATCAAATGCACGTGTTTTAGTTGTGACTACTGTATACCAGGGGCTTCGACTATTTACGACATTAGGAGGGTAATATACTTGAGTTACTTGACTGGCTAACACGAATATGTCATCAGATCTTAATACGGACTTGATATGTACGGTTGTGATTCTATTATGATCAACTTTAACACCCTTTTCAGTATCAAACCATCTGCACTTAAATGTTACTACCTTTTTACCCCCTTGATAATTGAGCACAATCACATCCTGTAAACGACCATAGTAATTGGACTCAAAATCTTGGTAACAGCTTCCCAACACCACAACCCCAGAATTGAC
This sequence comes from Panax quinquefolius, assembly GCA_020205615.1. Classification (NCBI taxonomy): domain Eukaryota; kingdom Viridiplantae; phylum Streptophyta; class Magnoliopsida; order Apiales; family Araliaceae; genus Panax; species Panax quinquefolius. Next base: position 21,519,033 of record CM035162.1, read on the forward strand.
TGAAGTGAGTTCATTCAAGTCATCGACCCTAAATCTATACCCATTCACGATGCAGCCGGGAAAAGAACTAACAACTTTGTAAGGTCCTCGGATGAAATCTATAAAACGCTCAAAAATGTTCTCTTCTTTAACCCTTTTCTTAAACCATTGTTGGAAATTAGCATTAGTGAATGCTTCCAACTCTGCTACAGTTAAAGCTGGGTTAGAAGCATATGCTTCCTCTTCGAATGAACTGAAAAAACATTAAACTGACTTTAACATATAGATGACTACACTTATATAAATTATGTTAGATGCGACAAATAATTACATACATGATGTATGATGATACTTCGGGCATATTTAGAAGCACGTATGTAGATATAATCTTCAAATCTTTGTCACTTAAGTAAGTCATCGTCACTTGGCCAAATGGCTTAGCTGGATATGTGAATACAGCTAACTCATCATCAACATGAGCTTGCGGACTGATGACTTCATTCCTACTTAAACGGCTATGCTTCGTTGAGATAACATCGTCAAAATACAATGAGAAGAAGTTGACAAGCTCTTCTTCCGTATAGCGTTCAACAATAGAACCCTCTAAATGAGCTTTGTTCTTAACTTTCTGTTTTAATCGACGCATATACCTAAAATACATTTTGAAGATATATTATTTTATTATTTATTTGAGCAACATAATGTAATTTTTTAGTATGTATTACCTCTCAAAAAGATACATCCATCGATATTGTACCGTTCCTCTAAGTTTAAGTTCATACGGTAAATGAATAGGTAGATGTTCCATCGAGTCAAACAATCCTGGAGGGAAGATCATTTCGAGCTTGCAAACGGTAAGAATAATATTGTTCTCCATATACTTCACATCACTATACTTTATTATAGTTGAGTAAAGATCCCGAAAGAAATTTGAATGTTCGGTCAATGCATCCATAACCTTTTTGGGTAACATCTCACGAAATGCAATTGAGATCAACTTCTACATGAATACATGACAATTGTGGCTCTTGAACCCATTAAATTTCAACTGTTCTACCTTACAACATCACGATATGTTTGAAGTATATCCATCTGGGAGTTTCAACCCACTAACCCATTTGCACACCTCTTTAACTTGTTGCTTAGTAAGACAAAATGGAGCTTTAGGTTTCATATTGTTAGGGCGAAGCCACAATTCTGGCCTTATGTTCAATTCCTCCAAATCTTTTCGTGCATTATCATTGTCTTTGGTTTTACCACTCGTATCTAACATGGTGTAAAATAAGTTCTCGGAAACATTCTTTTGCGTATACATGGCATCTATACAATGACGAACTAAAAGTGTGACCCAATACGACAACTCAAACCATATGGGCGAGTGTGTCCAATTATGAGTCTTCCCATACCTTACTGCTCTCAATTTACTTTGCTCCTTCCCTGGCAAAGGAAAATCCAGATCGGTCAGCCAGCCCAAGACCTCACTGCCCGACAATCGACCAACAACCTCCTTCTTCTCTGTCTTTCTATTCAACTGTGTAGACATCTTTCTGTAATTGTGATCAAGAGGCAAGAATCTACGAGTATTTCCAAAGAAACTACATTTCCGCCCATACTTCAACTGATTGCCTTACACATCCCCCATACACACTAGACATGACAAATTCCTGTGAGTTAACCATCCATTAACCATCCCAAGAGCCAGAAAGTCAGTGATTGTCCATAACAAGGCTGCCTTCATCAAAAAATTCTCGCAGATAAATTTATCGTACGTCCAGACCCCTATTTCCCATAACATCTTTAGTTCATCTACTAACGGCCTGAGGTACAAGTTAATGTCTTTTGTAGGACTTTTATACCCCGGTATGAGTAAAGTCAAGAACAAATACGGATCCCTCATGCACATTGACGATGGAAGATTATAAGCTACCATAATGACTGGCCAAACAGAGTAAGGCTAGATAAACTTATTAAAAGGGCAAAATCCATCTGTAGCCATGCCGAGCCTAACATTCCTGACTTCCTCCGTAAACTGTGGGAAACTTTTTATCAAATCTCTTCCATTCATCTCCATCCGCTGGGTGAGTCAGCTGACCAGGCACGACATCCCTTGTTCTATGCCAACTCATATGCTGAGTCGTATGGGACTAAATGAATAGCCGTTGGAGTCTTGGCACAAGAGGAAAGTACCATAAGATCTTCTTGGGCACATGTTTCTCCTTCCCCCCATGTTTTGTCACCTTATATCGAGGCAAGTTGCATATATCACACTGCCACTTATCTCTATCCGCCCCCATAGTATAACATGTAATCCTGCTCACAAGCATTAATTTTCTGATACCCCATATTTAACCCCTTGACAATCTTCTTCACTTCGTAATAATTCTCGGGAAGATTATGATGCTTGGGTAAGATATGTCCAATTAGAGCAAGAAAATCATTGAAACCTCTCTCACTACAATCGTGATCATTCTTGAAGTGTAAGAGTTGAGTCACTGCAGAACGCTTGGTGTGCTCGACATTTCCCAAATACAACGAGACCCCCGATTCAGATAGCAACTTGTAAAAGGCAGTAGCTGTATCATTTAGCACTTGATGAGCATTGCTTGAAGAATGCTCATTTTTAGCCCAGTCAATATTGGTAGGGCCATAAGCATCGACCAACATCTCCACGTTATCATCGTTCTCGATGTAAAAATTCCATTGAATTGGTTGTTCTACAGTACTGTCGATCAATTCTCTCAACTCAGTTGATTTCCCGTGATGAGTCCATAGGAAGTAATCATCCACAAAACCACGGGAAAATAAGTCAAATTTAATCTCGTCGGCTTTCTTCCAAATCATGTTTTTACACTTGACACACGGGCATTGCATCTTTTTGTTCGGATCATCAGCATGTTTTATTACTTTGTTCAAGAAATTAGAAACCCCATCACGATAAGCAGAGACTAATCCCCTCCCATCACTGGGTATCCAATGGTACATCCAACTCCGGTCGGTTGACATCTTTAATTGAAGATAAATACCTGTATTAGAAAGGGAATATTCATGTATGTGGTCCATGCATGAATTATATTTCCCTAGTATATATCTCCACTCTACAGGGGTTAGACTTTTATCCCGTTCCGGGATGTGTTTCCTCATTAGTGCCAATCTTGAGCACGTTTCTTCTGTTTTAAGAAATTTTTAGTAGCACCTCCCCATGGTCTTCAAGTACATGACATAGACCATGACAACTTAGTCTAAGTATACACTCGGAGAACATGTAGAGATAACTAGCTGAAAAATCGTCAAAACAAAAAAAACGTATCCTGTGAATTGGCACTGACCTAAGTGAGAGACATAACATCCAGTAACAGTCCCAAACTGGGGACTATTCGACATTCACTCCTATTGAGTGAATGTCAAACGGGTTTCTATGATTTTATTAATACTACATGCACAGGAAGTATATATGCAGTTTACTACAATTGTGGAAAACTAAGTAAGTGTTACTCAATTTATGAGAAATATTGAAGATTGAAGAGAGAGTATTATTGAGTTTATTAAAGATTGTGACAAACTAAGCAAATGCTACTTAGTTTACTAAAATTTCTAATAAGTGTACTACATATTCAGTTTACTTTAGAAGTAGATCACTAAGCAAATACTACTTAATTTAGTAAAGGTCATACGTATTTACATGTGTCAAACATATTCAGATATAATTTAGTAATGGAACACTAAGCAAATACAACTTAGTATTTGTTTTGTTTTCATTCATTTAATTTTGTTTTATTTTTATTATTGATTTTAACTTTTAAATTTATTTTTTTTTTTTTTTAGCACCGTAAACTTTTTATTTTGGTTTTTTTTGTTTTTTTTATTTTATTTATTTGTTTTATTTATTTATTTTATTGTAATTTATTATATGTTAAATTAAATTTCTTTTTATTTAATTTCTTTTTATTTTATTTATTTTATATGTTTTATTTTATTTTTATTTTATTTTATTTTATTATAATTTATTTTATTCTAATTTATTATTTATTTTACTTTATTTTATGTTATTTTATTTTATTTTGTATTATATTATATTATTAAAGTAAATTAAATTTATTAAATTAAATTATAATTTATTTTATTACAAGTAATTTATTATTTATTTTATTTTATTTTATATAATTTTATTTTATTTTTATTATATTTTATTATTAAATTAAATTAAATTTATTTTATTAAATTAAATTAAAATTTATTTTATTACAAGTAATTTATTTTATTCTAATTTATTATTAGTTTTTATTTTATTTTATTTTGTATTATTTTATATTATTATATTTTATTAAATTAAATTTAATTTAGTTTATTAAATTAAGATTAATTAAATTTAGTTTATTAAACTAAATTAAATTTATTAAATTAAATTTAGTTTATTTAATTAAATTAAATTTATCTTATTAAGTTAAATTAAATTTATTAAATTAAATTACAATTTATTTTATTACAAGTAATTTATTTTATTGTAATTTATTATTAATTTTAATTTAATTTAATTTATTTTATTTTGTATTATATTATATTATTATATTTTATTAAATTATATTAAATTTAGTTTATTAAATTAAATTACAAATTATTTTATTCTACTTTATTATTAATTTTTATTTAAATATTTTATTTTAGTTTGTATTATATTATATTACTTAATTTTCTAAATTGTTTATATTTTATTAAATTAATTTAAATTTATTAAATTAAATTAATTAAAATTAAATATATTATTTTATGTTATCTTATATTATATTATGTAAATTTTATATTGGCCAATTGAAGAATTTTGACAATTTTTGTAGGGTCCACAAATTTTGGAATTGAATAATTCTGACAGAAATTCTGTCGAGAATTCCCTCAAAAATAGTAAATATACCTACATCACCACACATTTACTGAATAACATAAATCAAACCCAAATTTTAGCAAACCCAAATAACATAAATCAAACACTTACTGATTAACATGTGTAGATACTCAATATCAAACTCAATTCAAAACACATAATATATATCAGCCCAAAATGATCACAAAGCAAAATATGTATTAACAGTATCACAAAATCAAATTAATAGTATCACAAAATCAGAACATGTAACAGTCCCAAATATAACTCCTCGATTCATCCCAATTTAAATTACATAACTCCTCATCAATTAATAGTATCATAAAATCAGAACATGTAACAGTCTCAAACCCTTTCTTCAAATATGTATTTTTTCTAAATAGGGGAACATTAGGGCATAAATTATCAATAATTATTATAAGAAAAATTATTTATAATTACTGATTATGACAGAAAAACTATATTTTGACAATTATTATGGAGTTAATTGGGGACTTCTAAATAGGGAGAAAATTAGTGCAGAACCTTAAAGCCTTAAGCTAGCTGATAATAGTAAAGGAGCAGGAGGAAACGGAGCCGCCACGAGCTTTCCCAAACGACCACAACGCCGCCACGAGCTGCGGCCGGAAAAAACGAGGACGAAGAGGCCAGACGAAAGGAACGGGAGGGATGTCGACGTCGGGATTTTTAGATGTCCCTTTCCGTTACTTGTTCTTTGGTGTTCTCATTTTAGGTGAGATTTGTTTAAAAAAACAAGTGAAAAAGGTCCGACATGTATAATGTTGACGATGGGTATTAAGAGTCGCCATTTGTTTTTAAATGGTTGTACCAACACAACCGAGAAAAGGTTTGCACATTAATTCAAAGATGATGTGACATCGCTAAACGAATTCGGTGAAACCGAGATTCATTAGTGGTCTGGGGACTTGGTTATGCGGAGGGAAGGTGTTAGGCACCCCCCGACATCTGTGTTACCATGGTGACCGCCTCTTTTCAAGAAACTATTATCTGAATGTGTGTGTGTATGGGTCAATGTGCTGTTATTTAGAAGTAGTGTGAGGCCTCATTCGCACTTATATATATTGTGGTTTGAATTTATGTAAAATTCGGGTTTTAGCAAGATATAGCAATGATGTTTTATGAAAAGGTTTTTCAAACCATGATGCTCAATAGTAATTGAGACCTTTTACACTCCCATTTTATTAAGTGTTCGGCTTGATTGATTTTATTTTATAGATGCGAGGCATCCATACAAAAAATAAAGTATAAAATAATGCCGACTTCCTCATGGGTATGGAAACCATCTGAGGAAATTCAGACACCGCAGAATAATTTACAAGCTGCTTACAGCTGAAAATGTCCATCACGGGAACCGAATCTAGATCCAATAGGCTGAATTTGTGATCACATGATTCCTAGGTGCACAAGATACCGCAATTTGTATGAAAGCAGTAAGTAGGTATATATATAAAAGCTATATATACAAACATGATCACCAACCACGAAGCACCTCCAAAGGGGATCAGAAATGTAAATAAAGCTGTTAAAAGCTATCAACCGCCACGGAGGAAACTCCAGGCAGGACGAAACGTAAATAAAGTTGTATATATATAATATAATATATATATATATATATATACAAACTAAAATGAAAACCACGGACCAAAGTCTGGGCAAATGCGTGCAACACGACTCTCAACGTGAAGAAGGGTGTGTGCAAAGATGAAGAGAAAGACTTTAAAGTGTGTGAGAAGGCTTACAGTTGACTGCTAAAGAAGACTTCTATATCTTTAAAGTGGGTAAACACTGGCTTTTGTAGGTACAAAAGAGGCTATATGTGAGCTCACGGGTGTTTTAAATGAGAAAGTACACTGTATAGGGTGAGTGCAGAGCAAATTGGGCAGGGCTTCCTCGCCATTTTCTCTTGCAAAATAGCCATCCCAAGCCCTCTATTTATAGAGGGTGGAGCCGCAGGTGTACCTGCGGCTGAGCCGCAGGTGTACCAGAGGCAACCCGGGTGGGCTCGGGTTTCTCGGGTCGGGTCATCTCGTAGTACATGCACTCGAGCACTGTAATGTCCACTCGAACTTTCAGAAGTGCAATTCGGGCATCCGATTGAGGTATACAGGACATATTTCGGACCGCCATTGTCGAGAGTTGTACAATGGCATGGGATTAGAGTTTGTACGAATTCATTGAAGATGGGACGATGCCCTCTGGTCTTTAAGCTCTAACTTTTATCCGTTACCCCGCACAATAGTCACTCGGAATTTGTTAGTCTTGTGGGATATCGTGGTGTATAGATGTTGAGACGACGTGGCATGGCATCATGTTGGCGAGATGACGATGTTGCCCCTCACCGGTGTTATCGCCGGATTGGACTGATAAAGCAGACGTTGCTCAGAGCTTCGCTGAGATTGGACTGCTGTATTTGTTGAAGGTCCTCATTGTCATCTTTGAGGTGTGCCTGTCCTCCCGATGTTATCGCTGGGTTGGTACAGTGTATCTCGTTGTGAGCACCGAGATTAAAGCTGGTCGCATTTGAGACAAGCATTTCTGGGGTTATCGCCAAAATTGCATTCCTTGGGGTTATCATCAAGGTTGGTGGCTATTCCCATGGTTGGGACTGAGACTGGATACCTCGGGGTTATCTCTGAGATTAATTGGTCTTCTCCGCTGTGTGTTCCGGTATTGGATCTGCACGCCCCGGGGTTATCTCCGAGGTTGGAATTGTTACTCCCAGTGTGTGCTCTGGGCTTGATGCTGAACTTTCGATAGTATCCCGTATGGATATGGATTATCTTTCAGGGTTCCCTCTTTATCATACTCATGCATGGCGATGCATGGGTAGGATAAAGAATCCTAGACACTTGAAACGCAACAAGACAAACATGGTACTGTATGTAGCAACATGATGCCAATATATGATACATGTGTATGGGGTTGTAGCCCAACATGCTGGGGATGATTGATGGCTCCCTGTTGCTTCAACTGGGGATTGGCAATGATGACCAGATTTGATGTGTAATCCGAATCTGTTAGGATGTTGATGTTGGAGTTATCACCAAATTCCTGTGTTCTTGGTAATGACTTGATCCTGAAGATGTACCTCTTATGTGTAAGAGATATGTGGGGATAAAGCTTGGTCTGTTTGAGGATGTGTATAACATATTCCATCATCAATCCTCCTTGATAACATTGACTTTTCCTGGTTGGTATCGCCATGACATGTCAAGATTCTGTCAGATTTACTGCCAACAACAAATGTTGTTAGGGATGCCTGACCTTTGTTGACGTGTACTTCACCGACATGTGAGTCAACGGCTGAAAAATCCTATGGGATATACTGTCAAGGTTGCTTGACCTTCGTTGACGTGTGAATTAATGGATGATACTCTGTGGGTAGATTGACAAGGTTGCTTGACCTCCTACCGACGTGTGAATCAGCTAACGTTGACGTTTGTGACTTCACGGGGATCCATTTGGGAATATGAGTAATCGAGCATGCAATCCTCGAATAGCTCTAGAGCTCGATAGGTTTAATCACTATCTACCGAGATAACATCAAGGTCGCTTGACCGACCTTTGATATGATATGTGTCAATGGCTTGAATGTACGTTGTAATCCCCTGTCGGGGCTTCACGTTGTAACCATCACTGATGTGTGTAGCAGCGGCTGGTCATCGGATGGTTTCCAATTCTCTATCGGGTTTGCTTCAAACGATTATCATGATGTCAACGTTGCTTGACCTTCGCTGATTTGTGTGTCAACGGATGAGCATGCGTTGTAACCCCCGTCGGGGATCTATGTTGTAACCCCCGTCGAGGATCACATTGATCTTTAAGGTGATGACCCGGAGTTGGCGGCATTGGACATGTACAAGGTATTTCCGGATGTGATTTGTGAAAATGAGATCACTGGCAGGGTATACCTCATGTTTGGGTGACTACCAATGAGCGATGTACAGACTCAAAGTTTCATCTGAGAAGACCAGGATTGTATGTTGTTTTGCTCAATCGCGTGGGGTTTTTATTCCTGATTTGACCTTTCTAGTCCGCAAGAACTCCTTTGCAACTCGAACAAGACCGAGCCGGAGGGGTGGAGCCCACATAGGGGTGCCACAGGTACATCTGCTGCAGCTGGAGATGAGCATGTGACCGACCGTGGATGATAAAATCCAGCAGGTTGGTCTCACAAGTCATTTTCAACTTGTCGCACGAAGAGAAATCCGTGAGCCTACTTCAGATCTCTTTGAGTTGAGGGCTATTTTACGCAGAATTTCATCCACCGTACAAGTGTTCTACACTATCCTGGTAACGTATGCATGTATTTTTTCCAGTTTCTATCCGTTGGATTTTGAGTTATAGCATGAAATGCATCTAAACACATAGTAGTGATTATGTATGCACAAATGACTTGCTAAAAAATATTCAATATAGTAAATGTTAGTATTAAACCATGTTGAACATAATGATGTAAAAAAATTTAACTTTTGAGACAGTCAAATTGGCACCTTTTTTGCTATTTTTTGTCCTATTTGAGGTCCAATGAGAAAAAGGTAGAAAGGCAAATTACTCCTGATATTGAGGTTAACCTTATGTATGATGATTTTGATTTTTAATGCATATATTGTGTATATAACTTTGGGGTAGGTGTGCTACTGAATGACCTCCTAGTTATGCCTATGTGCATGTGGATAGTCCTATTTTCAAAGGGGACTATGACAAAAAAAATTCAAAATGTAGGCATTGGGTAGTCATGCATTTTAACTCTATTGTATGTTAAAGTAAATGCATGCATGCATATAGTCATAAAATAAATTCTAGAAAGCTCCAGGTAAGGAAATACCACACCCTTTTCTGAGGTGATTTGGAGACTTGTTGTCCAGATATCATGGATCTGGATCAGCCGAGTAGTTCCCGCAAGACCACTTCTGGTATACGGAGGAGGGATTCTGAAGTGCCTCGTCCCCGTTCTATCAAACAGCCTCGTCGATTGGTGGAGGTCGTGATTCGTCTTATCCGGGCAGACGTGCCAGACGTTAAGGACGTGGATGAGGATATTCTGATTAAGGATCCTGCTCCTGCGGCACATGTCCCTCGTAGGGAGCTCCCGAGTATTCCGGTGGCAAACCCAAAGCTTCTGGGTGATTTGAGCAGACATACATCGATGTACTTGCATCCTAACGAGGTATGGCATTAGACTTTGATCTTCCTTCTTTCCCATTGATGAGGAGCAAAGGGTTTTGATGTTGATTTGCATTTCATGTAGGTTCCGGGTTTTACAAAGCCTCGAGGGAACTGGTTCAACATTCACTCCATGTACTAGGCGCTTCATCCTGACTATAGAGCGATAATGCATGACTGGGGATTCGGGGTATTCTTCTCCATCCTTCCCCGTTGTTGTCCCTGGGGTTATCTCAGGACATTGTCTGAGCGATGGTTTCATCAGACTCAATCACTCCATCTACTGGATTACGAGGTGATGATGACACCAATGGATTGGCGATTTTATCACATGTATGGAGTTTGGAGGGGAGCCAGTGCCTTGCATGGTGAATATTACCCCTACTGCCGTCAGATCCTTGTTAGGAGTTCCGGCGAAGGTGCTCAAGGGTAGGACTGCCCGCTCAGGTCCTTTGAGCGTAGATGTTATGAGCGGGATTTTGAGTGAGCCTATGCTTGATGATGTCAGAGTCGGGGATCGCATTCTACGGCGATTGTTCCTGATGATCATTAGAGGCTGCGTCATAGAAGATAACTCCTCCACGGTGTGTTTTGCTTTGATCAGCGCCACGCGTCATGTGGACAATATTGGAGAGTATGATTGGGGCTCCTACACCTTTGCCTATTTCCTCAGGGGCATACGTATGCGCTCACAGGGTTTGACCGAGGCTTGTCTAGGCTTCTACCCATTTCTGCTGGTGAGTATTTCTTTTGTCATTTCCCATTTATAGGTTAAGAGTGTTTACTGATAGCAGATGTTTTTCCATTGTGTTGGTAGTTTTGGGCCTATGAGAGGCTACCATGCTTGCATCATGTGAGTGTGTTAGGTTTAGATACATAACCACGAGGATGACAATGGCATCATTCCATTTTGCCGGAGGTCCTTGTAGCTGAGGGCTTCACTCATTGCCGTATGCAGCTGGAGTTGCTGATAGCTGATACCATCACATGGATTCCCTATTCAGGGGAACACATGACCATCGGCTTTGAGGATGGATACCCGACTGGAGTCGAGTATGTGATTTCCACCAGGAGAGTTCCTCTCTTCACATATGGAGGTTGGGAGCTCTATTTAGGAGAGCGTATATTGGGAGCACCACAGGAGATTCAGATGCCGATCTTGCCTCCCTGTCAGCGTCATTGGCTCAGATCGCGATCACCCATCACTGACATCCCATTGTTGGGGGTTGACAGTTTTGCATTGTCAGAGGGTCCTTGTACTCAGGAGACATTCCAGCGTTGGTGGTTCCCTCGTACTATCGGAGCCCAGTCCTGTGCTACACAATTTATGGGGGATATGGTTCCAGGATCCGTGATGATGACGGATTGGGTAACTTGCGTCAGAGATCCGACTCATATGACACAGATTGATAGTTTGACCCGGTAGTTGGACCAGGCACACATATTTATCTGGCATTTGGGCAGAGATCCGGCAGAGGCGGCTTCATTTGATCCTTCCTGCTCTGGCGCTGGCCCCTCGGATGACCTATTCGGCTTTGTCGGTGCAGATCCTCCTTTATATAGGCCTGACATCCCTGTTGATAGAGATCCAATGACTCAGGAGGAGTTACATCAGGTGGACAGGATTGATGATGTGGACATCGACACCATTGTCTTCTTCTGATGTTTATTCTCATTATATCTTTTGATAGGCCTCTGTTAGTTATTGGGTGGCTGTGCCCCATTCTCGTTATATCTTTTGATAGGCCTCTGTTAGTAGTAGGGCGTATGTGCCCCCATTTCCTTGTATTTGTAGCTGTACAGAGATGATGTATTAGATGATGATATACTTAGGAATGTATGCACAATTTTTCCATTCCCTATATCATATTGCCATTTATTATCTGCTACGCATGTATCATGTTATGCATATGTATGTATGTCCAGAGATATTCGACATTGACCCATGGATGGTCTTATGACACGGCCCACATAGATGTCTTCTTCGACAGTTAGCCATATAGATTATACCCCACCATCATTGGTGGCATTGGGTATGCGATCATGGTATGATAGCATGTCACCACCAGACAGGGTGACTGTAGATCATTTGTTGAAGTATACCATGACATTATTGATGTTTCAGGTTCCCTCAGGGTTTGTGGATGGGATGCTAGAGCATTGGGTACCGGATAGGCAGGTATTCCGATTCGGGACCCATGAGTTGACTCCTACTTTGGTGGAATATGCACGATTGACGATGCTGCCGTTAGACAGACCTTGCATGCATATGGCTTTGGGAGACATGAGTAGACGGTTCATGACTCTCACTGGATTGCGGCGCAGAGTGGTATAGGACGAGATGACGTCTAGCCACGTGATATCCCAGCATTTTCTGTATAACAGATTTGGCTCTGAGGATAGCTATTCACGACATTCAGGGGATTTCACCGCACCGGAGGATCATTGTCGTTTGGCTAGGGTTGACGTAATGTTATTATACATACTGTCATATGTCTATATGCCACGATACATGGATGAGATAGACATTGGTGTCATCATGGCCGTGAGAGATCTTAAGGAGGGTCGTGCCATTATACTGATGATTATAGTAGAGACCCTGCGGTCAGCATCCTATTGCTGCACTTATCCTATTGCTGCACTTATCTTAAGGAGGGTCGTACCATTATACCAAGTCGTGTTGTTTGAACTGCCGTAGCCAGACTTTTTTGTTGTAGGATCTGGAAATCCTTTGTTGATATAACTGACCATGGAAGATAGCTGCGGTTCACCTTTCGTCTATTAAAGACAATTGGTGATACTTGTCTTGTACCCATTGGTCTTCATCCAGCTGAGCGTCTATCAATACTCTGAGGGATTCCATTTCAACTTCTACGGGGAGCACTGCTTCCATCCCATAGGTTAATGCATAGGGGGTTGCCTCAGTGGAAGTACGCATTGAGGTTCTGTAGGCTAACAGAGTCAGAGGCAATAGGTTAGGCCAATCTTTATGGTTGGTGGACATCTTTTGCATAATCTTCTTGATGTTTTTGTTAGTTAGCTCAGCAAAGACCGTTCATCTTCGGACGATAGATGACAGAGTTAAGATTTTTGATGTGGAATTTACTGCATAATTCCTTCATCATTTTGTTGTTGAGGTTCTTAGCATTTTCTAACACAATAACCTCTAGTTGTCCTTATCGACAAATGACATTATTTCTGATGAAAGCAATGATGACTTCTTTGGTAACCCTAGGGAAGGAAGCTGCTTCCACCCACTTGATAAAGTAGTCAATTATGGTGAAGATAAATCGGTGACCATTACTAGCTTTAGGCTCAATGGGCCCGATAACGTCCATTCCCCACATTGAGAAGGGCCAAGGTGAACTCATATTGTGGAGTTCCCGTGGAGGGGCGTGTATATTATTCCCATAAATCTGGCACTGATAGCATCTCCTGACGTGGTCATTGCAATCAGCTTTGAGAGATAGCCAGTAATGTCCTTTCCTGAGGACTTTCTTGACAAGGAGGGGGCCACTCATATGGGGGCCACAGACTCCACCATGGATTTCATCCATAAGCCTTTGGGCTTGATCTTTGTCTAAACATCTGAGGAGACCTAGTCCTGCATCTCTTTTGTAGAGTGCATCTCCACTAAGATAGAATTTCATAGCAAGTTTATGGATCCGCCTTTTCTCAGTCGGGCTCGCTTCAGCGGGTATAGATCCATCTCGTAGGTATTCCTTAATATGCTGATACCAAGGATGTTGGATGGGAGGTAGCTCATCTGATACTTCTCCAACATAATTCCCATAGGTTGGGGCATTGTGCAGGGAAATTGTAACGCTTGGCAAGTGTTCCTTGTCTGATATGCGAATCAAGGAGGCCAAAGTAGCTAATGCGTTCGCAAAGTCATTCCTATTACGAGGAATGTGTAGAAAGGAGATTTCTTCGAACTCCAAAACCATCTTCAAAACCTGCCAATGGTAAGGCAACAAATGTAGTTCCTTGGTTTGATAGATTTCGGTGGATTATCTGATTACCAACTCTGAATCTCCAAAGATGCGATTAATCGCTCGATGCCGAATTGAGCAGGCAAGTTTTAGCCCCATACGAGACACCCCTTCATACTCTCGGTAGTATTGTTGGTGCCGACAAACCGCAATTTGACTGGCGATGGGATATCGCTCCCCGCATGCGGATACTAGAATTTTCTAGCTCCGAACATTCCATATTAATGACTCTATCAAAATACATCTTCCATGATTGGGCGCGATCGATCGATGGTGTTCTTTGAATCGTCATTACTCCTTCATCGGGAAGTATGTCTCAAGGGTTTGAAATCCTCAAAAAAGGCAGACGGTTGATTCGCAATTCCTTGACCTTTGATGGACTTTTGAGTCACATATACTATGTCAAATTGTTGTAGGATCAACTGCCATCTGGACAGCCGGCAATTTAACATGGCTTTATTGAACATGTATTTGAGAGGATCCACGCGGGATATAAGATGGGTTGTATGACCATGAAGGTAAATTTGAAACCTCATGGAAGCCCATGCTAAAGCATAACACGTCTTTTCGATCAGAATGTACTTGTGTTCACTGCTGCTGAACCTTTTGCTGAGGTAATAGATAGCTCGTTTTTGGCCTCTATCGTCTTTCTGTTCCAACATGCAGCCCATGGCATTTTCATTTATGGATATGTACATAAACAGGGGAACATCATCCCTGGGTGGTACCAACACAGGAGCTTTGACTAGCTGTTCTTTAATTGTAAGGAAGGCATTCTGGCACTCATCATTCCATTTCATGGAAGAATTCTTCCTTAATAGCTTGAGGATTGGCTCACAGGTTGCTGTGAGTTGAGAGATAAACCTGCTAATGAAGTTGATTCTTCCCAAAAATCCCTGTATTTCCTTTTCTGTCTAAGGAATGGGCATTTCCGTGATGGCCTGGATTTTGGCAGGATCCAACTCAATCCCTTTGTGGCTTACTAGAAATCCTCGCAACTTGCCTGATTTAATGCCAAAGGCGCACTTAGCTGGATTCAACTTCAAGTTGTACTTATGCAACCTATTGAATAGCTTTCTGAGATGGTCTAAGTGGTCTTCCTCTTTTCGAGACTTGACAATGATGTCATCCACGTAGATCTCGATCTCTTTGTGCATTAAGTCGTGGAAAAGAGCCATCATAACTCATTGATAGGTGGCTCCGGCATTGATGAGGCCGAATGACAACCTTCTATAACAAAAGGTTCCCCAAGGCATGATGAAAGCAGTTTTCTCACGATCTTCCTCAACAACCATGATCTGGTGATACCCCACAAACCAATCAGCAAAGGAGTACATGTCGTATTACGCAGTATTGTCAATAAGAATGTGGATAAATGGCACGGGAAAGCTATCTTTTAAGCAAGCTTTGTTCAAGTCCCGGTAATCCATGCAAACTCGTACCTTCCCTCCGGGTTTAGGCACGGGCACAATGTTGGATATCCACTCAGGATATGTAGACACCATAATGATGTCAGCTTGAAATTGTTTCACAATTTCTTCTTTCACCTTCAAACTCCACTCAGGTTTCAATCGCCTAAGCTTTTGCTTGACTAGCTTAAATCCCTCTTTAATGGGAAGGCGATGAAGGACAATGTCAGTGGACAAAGCCACCATATCTTCATAAGACCATGCAAACACATCCTGGAATTGGGTTAGTAGCGTAACCATGTCATTCCTTTGGTTTGGGGTAAGGTCTGAACCAATCTAGATTAACTTAGGGCTTTCTAAGGTTCGGAGATTGAAAGAAGTGGTTTGATCAAAGTTGGGTTTAGGTTTGTCTTTAACCCATTCTTGAATTTTTGGAGGCACCTCAATGTCATCCTGTATATCCATCAAGGCTGAATTCATCTCTACATCAAAGGTACAATCCTTGTGGAGAAGAGGCACCATATCAGCAAGTACAGGCATATCTAAATTCAGAGTCCTGAAACAAAATATGCTTTCACTTAGTATATATGAAATGTGTTGATCATACACAGTGTTAGCATATACTGACAAAATAAACTGCTAATATTGTACAGAAAAGTAAGCAGTTATTATATCTACAGGGCAGAAAGAGTTCTGACCGTTTTACCCTTGTCGACCAATGCAAAGAATGTTGTTCCAATTGGCGAGGGTAAAGTCCGGGTGGACCACAGCGATGGAGGGATTGTCATCATCCTCCATGTCCCGAATAATGGCCATTACGTCTGGGAAATCATCGTCTGGGGTGTATCTATTGGTATGTTCATCATGAACAATGATGCGTATGCCTGACATCATTCGGGTGACGTCTTGCTTGATTCTCCGTTCCTCCTCTTCCACTGCGGGATTTGGAACAAAGACTTCTTTCTCCTTTACCGATACTGGCTTGGGAAATAACATAGCCATTACATTGGCTAGCACCTTTATAGGAGGTTGTGCGGACTCAGAGTTTGAAGGCGAAGATAAACGCCGCATGGTTGAAGCTGAAGGAATCTGCTGATGCTTATGAAGATTCCTGTGACTAGAACTGGCAGAATAGCCTAGCCCAGCTGTTCCAATCTGCTTGGTTAATCGAATTGGTTACTTGATACCCTGGCAATTTTTACCCAGCCCTTGTCCCGGCTGATGACCTAATGACATCATTTCTTGAGTAGTCGACATTACCTCGACAGAAATCTTGGGTTCGGGTAATGGAATTCCAACAGCATGGTATTGGGTATTGCTTATTTCTAAGGCATGAAAACTGACCGGTTCAACATCTGCATTGGTATTGATGAATGGCATGTCCCCGTGTTGAGGACACTCTGGTTCAGCATTGACCGTGACCAGGCTATTGTTGATAATGTATTTCAACTGTTGATGAGAAGTGGAGGGGATTGCCCCTACCATATGAATCCAAGGTCGTCCCAAGAGCAAGTTGTATCCCGAATCTATCTTGAGTACATGGAAAGATACACAGAATGTATGAGGACAAATTTCGATTGGTAGCTCAATTACTCCGACCGAAATTCCGGCAGCCTCCATCAAAAGCTTTGATGATAGTATGGCTAATCCGAATTCGGTTGAGATTGATATTCATCTTCATGAAGGTAGCGTAGGGACAGATATTAAGAGAGGAACCTCCATCTATCAAGACTCCAGCTAGCATATATCCAGAGGACAAGACCACAATGTGCAACAGCTTGCAATGACCGGTCCCTTCGGGCGATATGTCATCATCAGTGAAGGATATCATATTGTTGTTGAAAATGTGATCAACTAGATGTTGAAATTTTTCCGTATCAACTGATGTCGGTAAATAGGCTTCTTCTAAAACCTTTAACAAGACCTTCCGGTGATTCTCGAAAGTTAGGACCAAGTCCAGAATTGATATTTGTTGTGGAGCTTCTTTTAAGCTTAAAACCATCGTGGCTTTGTTATGACCCATAGTGCGAAGGAATTTTTCAATCTTCTCCATGGGTATTTTCCCCTTTGATTTGGTGGTAGACTTCATCATCCGTTGGGGAAGATATAATGGATTTTCCTTCGACACTGTAGCAGTTGTATGTAAGGTGGATCCTTCACCTTCTCCATAAATCCATGGAACTTTGCGCAAGCTAACAATAGGATATTGTGCTCTGCATGGCAAGTTGATTGGCTCGGGAGTGGCCACTTTCAAAGGATTGTCGGTTCCCTTGAGTTGAATTGTTGGCCTTGTGAATGATTGATTAATCCCATCAGCTTCAGTGGATATGACTGCTACCACACTCTTCCACTTAGTAGGACCTGAATTCTCACTTACACGTAACATATTATCATCGTCCGCTAAGTGCATGACACCACTGTCAATTAGATTTTGGATAAGGTGGCGGAGTGCCAAGCATTCTTACGTCTTTGTGACCATGAGGATCGGGAGTGATATTGACATACTCCATCGAGTTGTATCATACGAACAGGGGTTGATTGGAGGTAAAAGGGAACTGATCCTTCCTTCATTGATTAATATATGAAGGATTTCCTCCATAGGTTGGCCCAGATAGGTGAATTCCCTTTTATTGGCGAAATCCCGATGGGCTTTGGCATTTTCTCTCTTTGTCACTTTGTCTTCCAGTATTTCATTTTTTGAAAGTGATGAGGGAATATTCATGACAAGAGATAGGAGACTGGCATGCTCCTGGCTGATTAATTGACGTGTAACTTGATGCTGATAAGTCACCAGTTCCGCCAATTGCTCAATTTACTTGCATAGAGCTTTCATCTTTCATTCTATTGTGAACTAAAACTTGGCATAACCCCATTTGTCATCACCGTCTTTGAGGGTCTGGGAGGATTCACAGTTGAAATTGGAATTCTGTCCATTGCTCCAATTTATCATGTTGACCTCTTCTTCTTTGTGCTGAGGAAGAGGGTTGTCTTGAACGTGAGGTTGATCTGGTTTGGTGACCACAATCTCACCATTGTCTATCAGGTCCTGGATCTTGTGTTTCAAGGCCCAACAATCATGAGTATCATGTCCAGGTGCCCCGGCATGATAAGCACATTTCTGAGCAGCATTGAAACCCCGTCCATTAGGGCTCGCTGGTGGAAGAAGATGTGTAATTTTCTTCTGTGTTGTCAGAAGAGTGAGAATGTTCTCGAGGGTATCCCCTAAGGGTGTAAACACTCGAGGGCGTTTGACTTCTCCACCTTTTGGTATTGGAGGGTTCGTAGACTGTGCTTGAAAGGGAGTGTAGTCTCTCGTTTGAATAGGCATGTTTTGATTGCCTTTTTGACCCTCTAGTATCAGGGAAACATCTTCCTCTTTCTTTTTATGGACCCTATGGGGGTTATTTCCATAATTTCCAGACTGGATGTGATCAGCAAGAGCTTTAAGGGCAGCTAGGTCTTGAATCTTTCCGGACTTCAATCCCATCTCAGCCATCTCCCCATGTTTGACCATTTCAAAAAATGGTTTGTCGATGCCGGCTAAAACTCTCTCATAGAATGGAGCTTCTTGTATGTCTATGAAAGTCATGACCATTTCTGATTATGTCATGGAAGGACTAACTTGGGCAGCTAGGCGTCTCCACCTTTGAGCATACTCTCTGAAAGACTCGTTAGACTGTTTCTTGATCTCGGTAATTTGATACCGATCAGGAGCCAACTGAGATTGAAAGTTGTATTGAGTGAGGAAAGCATGTGCTAGCTCTTCCCAGCTATGGATCTTAGAGTTGTCTATTCTTGTGTACCACGAACGAGCTTCTCCAGTTAGACTTTTCTGGAACAATTTCATTCTGAGTTTTTCGTAATCCAAGTTCTCCAATAAACACCTTTAAATGTGTATAAGGATCTCCTAACCCGTCATATTTTTTAAAGTCATGAGTTTTAAACTTTTTTGGATAATGAACACTAGGGAAAATGCAAAGATCAGCATATGAAACACTCCCGTGTGTTCCAATTCGTTTGATAGCACGAAGGGTCTCTTCCATTTGAAGGAATTTCTTTTTGATGTCACCAGTGTCTGGATCTCCAGTGGGATGGGCAGCATCATGAGTTTTGTTGGCCGTATCCAACTGCAGTTCAGGTATTGTAATGACCTGGGTTCCCCCTTGGATTCAGCATGTACGGGTATTTTTGGACCCTGGTTGGACTGGTGTAATTCTTTGAGTAGAACAGCCAAATCTGTAATTTGTTTTCTTAATCCATCGAATTCTTTGAGAGAAACTAGATTAAGTTCAGTCTGGTCGGACGACGACATGATTGACTGTAGGCATGTAGCCTTTTTGGACTTTGACCGTGTAGTAGGTCTGATTGGTTCCCTGCGAAAGACTTGCATAGTTTAGTCCTTAGGAAATATGTGTGTAATAACATGCTATGTGATGTGTCCATTTTAGGAATTTTATCCTGCAAAACAGATGTCAGCTGTTTGTAGCATGTTAATTAAAATATGTATGTGTACACATTTCTTCATATTTCTCATTACATGGAGATATATATGGAATGAAATTACAAGTAATTGTGTTTACAAGTAATTGAAATGAGAGAGCATTAAGAGACTTTCCTCTGTTTTGGGTTTATCAAAGGCTAACTTATCTTAGGTTACTCTCGCGGCTTTTTGACATGAAGGTTCCCAAATCATCGTAATTTACTCAACGGGAAATTAATCCGATCTTTCAATTGGAGCGAATTTGGGTGGTGCCTTTCCTGAGCCTCGGAGAATTAGTCTTCTCACGAGTCCAGTAATCAAACACTGACCGGATAGCCTACTGGTGGAGGGACCACACAACATACATTCACATACATCGCATCTCACCGTATGAAAATGATAACATGTGCGAAGCAATAATATCATAAGCAGATATGGTGCGAAGCACTAATATCACAAGCAGTTATGGTGCGAAGCACTAAGTGCAATAAGGAAATGCATTCGTACACAATCATCAAATATAAATACAACATCCACCCACAAGCAGATAACAGTTTTGAAAAGATTGTAATAGCGGCTTAATTCCTCATACTAGAGGTCCCCAGCAGAGTCGCCACCAGTCGACGTCGAGATTTTTAGATGTCCCTTTCCGTTACTTGGTCTTTGGTGTTCTCATTTTAGGTGAGATTTGTTTGAAAAAACAAGTGAAAAAGGTCCAACATGTATAATGTCGACGATGGACTGTTAAGAGTCGCCAGTTGGTTTTTTAAATGGTTGTACCAACACAACCGAGAAAAGGTTTGCACATTGACCCGATGATGTGACATCGCTAAACCAAGTCGGTGAAACCGAGATTCATTAGGGTCCGGGGACTTGGTTATGCAGAGGGAAGGTGTTAGGCACCCCCCGACATCCGTGTTACCACGGTGATCGGCTCTTTTCAAGAAACAATTATGTGAATGTGTGTGTGTGTGCGTCAATGTGCTGTTATTTGGAAGTAGTGCGAGGCCTCGTTCGCACCTATATACACAGGGTTTGAATTTATGTAAAAATTCAGTTTTAGCAAGATATAGCAATGATGTTTTATGAAAAGGTTTTTCAAACCCTGATGCTCAATAGTAATTGAGACCTTTTACACTCCCATTTTATTAAGTGTTCGGCTTGATTGATTTTATTTTAAAGATGTGAGGCATCCGTACGAAAATAAAGTATAAAATAATGCCGACTTCCTCATGGGTATGGAAACCATCTGAGGAAATTCAGACACCGCAGAATAATTTACAAGCTGCTTATAGCTGAAAATGTCCATCACGGGAACCGAATCTAGATCCAATAGACTGAATCTGTGATCACATGATTCCTAGGCGCACAAGATACCGCAATTTGTATGAAAGCAGTAAGCAGGTATATATATAAAAGCTATAAATATAAATATAGACATGATCTCCAACCACGAAACACCTCCTTGTGGGATCATAAATGTAAATAAAGTTGTAAAAGCTATCAACCGCCATGGAGGAAACTCCAAGCGGGACAAAACGTAAATAAAGATGTAAAGCTATCAACCGCCAAGAAGGGAACTCCAAGCGGGACAAAATGTAAAGAAAGTTGTACAAAGCGATCAACTGTCACAAAGTAAACTCCAGGCAGAACGAAACGTAAAGAAAGCTGTAAAAGCGATCAACCACCACGAAGTAAACTCCAGGTGGGACGAAATATATATATATATATATAAGCGATAATTGTAAGACCCCGAATTTTATGAAATAAAAGTATTCAATTTTTTCTTATAATTACTATTCAGTAAATGGTTAAATTGATAAAAGTTTAAAGTTAAGGGTGATATATGAAATTTTTTTAAAATAAGCAAGTGGTTATAAAATATTCTTTCTGTCGAGGAATATTTGTTTGGTCGTGGAATATTCTTTCTGTCGGTGAATATTCGTATGACGGCACAGCCTTTTGTGGGCCCCATAACAGAATAACTGTTGGAGGAAGAAAACGACAAAAGGGAATTTTTATAAATAATGGCGTAGTTGTTACCGTTAACACTGTTAGAATACCCGGTGGATAAAGTAAAGTAATCTGGCGTTGTTGCACAAGAAGACACAGTATTGCACCGCAGTATTTTGAATTATTGATTCTTACGTAAGAAGGCACTACTCAATAATTGTTATAGTAATTCTCGCTCAATATTTTATTTTATTTATTCAATAATTGCTGCGTTGATATTTTATATTACTGTTGTTTCAATAATTGTCACTACACAGTATTTTCCATTATCGAAGCAATAATTCATATTATCTGAATAATATTACTAGATAACATTATTGGCAATGTCTAGAAATTTCTGTCTAAGGAGATGTTTAGTCACCTAATCAAGGCCAAGAAGGAGAAATTCTTATTGGAAAGCCCCCTCTTTCTTGGGAGCGCACTTGTCAAGATTGTGATTCTATAATATTATTTGTGAATAATTAATTATTGATTTATATGATGAGGAAAATATTCATTTTATGTGGATATAGATGGAGAAAATTTTTAAAGTGACAATTGTTGAAAAATGATATTTTATCTTTACTGATAAAATAATTTATTATTATATTTTAATAATATAATAATGGTGATATTTTAATGAATGTGGGATATATGAGTATATGAGGAGGAAGAGTATTTTTGTTGCATTAAATGATTAACACATGTTTTGTGTGTGTTTGGGCCCATTTCGATTTGAAATTTGATTATACTTTTGTAAAATCGTCAGTATGTGGATTTGATCAATTTCATTTGGAATTTGGAAAAACTTTCTTTTACAAAGTTTTAGAGAATTAAATTTCCTATAAAAATTCGTGAGATTCGAATTTATCTAATAAAAGGGCTATTTATTATGAATTATTGAAGTTCTGAAATTCCAGAATAATTGATTTTTGGAAGTTTTAATTATTTTATTCAAGAAAAACGTTTTTTTAATGATTAGTGGGTTGTTAAACATGTTGTAATCTGAATTCAAAGAGGCATAGGAAATTTGTTATATAAATATAATATTTTATTAAATTTTCGGCTTCGGTGTTCTAAGCAATTTCCTATAAATAGGTGCTTAGGTTAGAATTGAAAATCACACTGGCCCAAGTTTTCTCTATTTCTCTCTATATTATCGAGTGGATTCTTGTGAGTATTTTGATATCTTGAGTGTTGTTATACGGTGCAAGTTCGTTCAGCGTTATTCCAGGTAGAAGTACTGCTCTTTGAGGTAAGGGATAGTAAGGGATTGTAAGGGATAGTAAGGGAGATTATTTTCTTCATAAATGATATTATTTCTTCAATATCATTATTCCGAAATATTGGTTTGAACTTTTTTATCAAATTTGGAACTTTTTCATGTCGGGGTTACTATTCATGAGTTACTATTCATGAGTTACTATTCACGAGTTACTATTCATGAATTACTATTCACGAGTTACTATTCACGAGTACTATTCACGAAGCATGATGATGTTTTTTGTGAAATTTCTATCTTTTGGCATCGAATTTACTATTCACGTATACGGCACTATTCACGTATACGGCACTATTCACAAATACGACATTATTCACAGAAAAATTAAGTTTTCTTCTCTGTGTCCAAGATTGTCTGTTATGATTCCTATCTTTGATTGGATCTATGTTTTGGTCTTCATTCTTGAATTTTACTCCACTCTTGTTGTTTATGAAGTATTTTTGAACTTGGGTTGTCTAAAGTACGAATCCTTAATATTTATTCTTTTGTTTCACTGGATTCGTTTTCTTTAAAATATTTTGCATCATCCTCAGTCCTAAATGATGATATAACTTAATATCTTTGGCCTGTAGTGCAAAGATGAATGATTTCTGATGAATATCTTTGGCTCGTAATGCAAAGATGACCTGTTGTTGAATATCTTTGGCTCGTAATGCAAAGATGACCTGTTGTTGAATATCTTTGGCATGTACTGCAAAGATGACTTGTTGATGAATATCTTTGGCCTGTAGTGCAAAGATGACTTGTTGATAAATATATTTGGCCCGTAGTGTAAAGATGAATTTATTAGTAGGATTATGAACATGAACTGTGATTTGGTATAACCATGATCTTTGATGTTTCAGGTGATGAAAATTAACTTTGTCTTGGATGAGGAAAGGAATTTAGAACTACAATTACGATTATAAGATATACACGTGATTGTGGACAGGAATTGTTGATTAATGTTATAAGGATAAAACATTGTTGATGGACTTTTAACATGGAGAAGATAATAGATTTTATGGTCTATTTAACTCTTCTAATGGATTGCTCGTTCCGCTGCAACTATGGTTGAAAAGTTTTATCATCTTCCATATGTTCTAAATCTCTGATTTATTACTGTTGAAGGCTATTGATAATTTATTTATCTTTAGTCATGATATTCTTTACCGAGCTAGTTGTGCTCACCCTTTGCTTCACAATTTCTTTTCGTGTATGTCTGAGTGTAGGTTGGGTCGAGCGGGGGATAACAGGGGAATAGAACGGTGGTCATCATTTAGTAGTTATATTTGGTGAATCAACTAGGGTGAGGCGAACCCAACGTTGGAAGGGTGTTTTGCCACTATCATACAAGATGTCTAATGATATACCACCTCGTGTCATCATAAGACAGGGTTGTGCTCATCCACTTGCTGAGTATATATACGAGCACTACCTATATAATTTTGGAGTTTGGTTGAAGTATAATTCTCAATTAGAGACGGTGGAGATAATGATATGTCAAGAGAAAACACACCATTGGGAAGAATATGATAGTAATCTTCTCATTTTTCTTTGAGGTCTATTGGGTCAACCAATGATAATTTTGTGGGCATATGATATCTATCATAACCTAGACGCATGGCCTCTATAATATCCGAGTTTTATTTTTATTTTTATTTTTTAATATTTTTTTTTATGTAATTTAAGAATTGTTAATAAACGAATTTATATGAAACTTTTGGGTGATTTCATTTATTAGATGTATGTGTGTGGTACATATATGTGTTATTTCAAGATATGTGATGAGATGTATTTAAATGGTTGGTTTAGTTTTATTTAACTATTTAAATAAAATTAAGTAGGGAATTATTCTATTTTATTACGGGATGGTATTAAATCATAAAAGTGGAGTTAGGGAGCGAATTTAGAGATGCGGATTGTGTATTCGAGTCCGTAAGCGTCGAAATTAGTCGAGGATAGACGTAATCACGAAAAAAGTGTCACAGATTGACTTTTTGGTCGAAAGTCAACTTGTTGACTTTTTTGAGAAAAAAGTCAACTACGAATTTCAGAGATGAATTTGACTAAACGGATAGTCCCTTGACGTCCGAAACGTCGACTTTAGTAGGAATCGATATATGGTTCGCAAAGTTTGGTTCTGAAGGGTAAAATAGTCAAATAGCTTATTAATTGATTAATTGATTAAAATAATATATGTATTTTTTTTTAATAGAAATCAGCTGAACTAATGGACCCATGAGACTATTAAATTGGGACAAGGGAGGGAGTATACATATATTACATAATAGCTAAGGTGGAAGTAATTTATTTTATTCCTCAAAATCAAAATTCTTTTTATTTTTCTAACTCCCACATTCATTTTCTCTAACTCCCACATTCTTCCTATTAATTAACTATATTATTGTAGTATTAAGTATTGTGAGTAACTAATCATTAGAGTTAGGGGTTATGGGAGTTGGGGGTTATGGGAATCAAAAGACTCTAACAAAGCTATACATATATACAAACACACTTTTCTTTTAAGAAAATTCCACCAAGTGAGTAAACATGGAGAGAAATTGAGAGCCTAAGAGAGTTAGAACTAATTTTGGAGGATTACTGATGATTTGACAAGCAAGGAGAAGGAGCATCATATTAAACCAAGAAGAAATTCATCAAAAGGTAATTCATGAACCCATTTTATTTTTATAACAAAATGAGAAGAAAATGCATATAAAATTGGTAAATGATTTGTTGTGGCTTTTGTGTTGCCATATTCTTTGTTGTTTGATGATTATAGATCATAAACAACAAAAGATATGGGTTAATTATGCATCAAATTCATAGAAAATCAAAGAATTAAGCAATGCATGCTCTACCTTTGATAAAATGTCTCTAAGGTGCTAAATTAATCAAAAGGTGGAAGTTTGTTGAAGTTTGATGTTGTGAAATGTGAAAACATGTGAGAGTAGATGATCTGGACATTAGGAATATTTTAATTGCATGCTAGAAGCAAAATCCCGGATTTTTGTCAAATTAGGTTTAACTAGTAACTGTGATTTTGGGGTTTTTTAGACCTCGGGATCATGGTGTATATGACTCGATTAACGTATGTAATAATTTTATAAAATAGTATGTAACATGAGGTACAACCTGTCCAAATTTCATAGGAAAGGGAGCTAAATTGAGCAAGTTATGAAAATCGTAAGCATGCATGTTGGTAATAAAAATGCGTAATTTTGGAAATTCCGCATTTTTTTCTAAGTATAAAACTAGTGCTTTTGCACGCTTTTCTATGCAGATTGGTTTGTGGTCTTAGCATGCTAGTTTTATGAATGTTATATTTTTGTAAAATACCTTGATGTGTGAAGGTTATTGTGTCCAAGTATCATGGTCATATCATCTTTAGATTAGCGGGAATAAAAATCGTAGAGTCAGTGAAAATCGTAGAGTCAGTGAAAATCGTAGAGTCAGTGAAAATCGTAGAGTAAAAATCGTAGAGTCAATGAAAATCGTAGAGTCAGTGAAAATCGCAGAGTAAACTCAAAAATCGTAGAGTCAATGAAAATCGTAGAGTAAACTCTAAACATCGTAGAGTCAGTGAAAATCGTAGAGTAAACTCTAAAAATCGTAGAGTCAGTAAAAATCGTAGAGTAAACTCTGAAAATTATAGAGTAAAGTTTATATTATAACTACTATGCGTTGCTAATAGTTGATGTGCATGATTATACAATTGTGTAGGACACGTGAAGTGTAGATAGCTGTAAGATGTTAATCTGTTATTGGTAAACAACGAGAAAGGCAAGTTTCTTACCCTATTTTTCATTATGAATTTATTCAACTCTTATTCAGTTGATTGCAGTGAGGGTAAGTTTGGGCTTGTGAGTAATTAATCATTCGTACAAGCTCCTTTATTGTAAAGTTCTATAACTTCAATTGAGATGCGAAACGTTATTGATGATTATTCAGTTCCTATTGCAACTGCTATACTTTGAAGTTCGTATACACTTAATGAACTATATTCAAGCATGTTTTCTAGCTTTCGTTTCAGCTAGATGTTATTGATGCAAACATAGTATATTGTTTGAACAATTCAAATCCTTTGAAGCTATTCAATGTTTACCAATCCAAATTACTTTGGTGAGGTCCCGCATGAATACTAAGATGAACAACCCGGATAATGGGGTAACTGATGTCGGGCATATAGTCCCATTTACGCTTATGCGTTTAAACTTTATACTTATGCACAATGTAGGGTACGATAAGCTGATCACCTGGAGTACTTGCAGAGACCGTTTATAATCTATTTGATTGTTAAACCGTCGATGGTTTTGATGAAACAAAGTAATGTTCGTGGTATCTAACACCCTTAGTATGTTATTGAGAATTCCAGAACTCTTATCTTGATATTCCAGTTTATCTCTTGATATTTATTTCAACTATTGAAAAATATTCATACTAATGCTTCTACTTCTGATGTATGTTCTCAAACTACTTTATATACTTGCTGGGCAATTTGTGCTCATTCTTGCTTAAACTTTTTAGTTAAGGCTGATAACGCTGAGGGCTCGAGCAAGGACAAAGGAAAGTCTAAGATGAAATGATGAGAGTTATTTATGTAATAATTATATTTCCGCATATGATGTGATGTAGCGATAAACGCTAAGTTTAAGTTTCAGTTTATTAAAGGTTGTAAAGACTTGGGACTTTATTTTGAATAGGTATGTAATAATTAATATTATTATTATTATTATTATTATTAGAGTTACTTAGATAGATGATGATGTATGTTATATCGTGAGCACCATGTCCTGTAATCGATGTTACACGGATTTGAAGGCCATGACCTCCCATGTCTGAAGGTTTCTTGAGCACTTCCCAAAGATTTTAATTTCTAAAAGCAGTTCTAGATTGTACCTTTATGTAAGGTATCACTGTGAGGTGTTGTCCATAGTTGGGACATGAGTCATAGTTGGTATTAAAACTCACAACATATGTGTTGTTGTATTTTGCACGATAATTGTTGTAATAAAGTTGTAGTTGTTTTCTGTACCATGTATTTGGCGACTCAGAATGGGTTGGATGGAATGGACCTATTTTGGGGGCATCACAGTTGGTATCAGAGCTTAGGGATATGATCTCTGGTGGAGATCGGGATTAGAACTAGGAGGGGAGAGATGAGTAAATCCTTCGCTAGTGTGTCCTTCCTAAGCTAATTTATTTGTCAGTTATAATATCGGGATATTATTTGATATGTTAATTTGTTAAATTAACCTTTATTTTTGAAGCTATATTCTAGAATGATATCTGAAATACTGGAGATGAGCAATGGAGAAATCATGATGACAGGAAAGATGGAATCTGAAATGAAAGCAAGGTATTCTCAACTCTTTGAAATACCAGGTATATAAATTTCGAGGACGAAATTTCATAAGGAGGGGAGATTGTAAGACCCCGAATTTTATGAAATAAAATTATTCAATTTTTTCTTATAATTACTATTCAGTAAATGGTTAAATTGATAAAAGTTTAAAGTTAAGGGTGATATATGAAAATTTTTTAAAATAAGCAAGTGGTTATAAAATATTCTTTCCGCTTGGGAATATTAAATGACGACGGGCAAAACCTTTTTATGGGCCCCATAATGTAATAACTATTGGATGAAGAAAACGACATAAAAGGAATTTTATAAATAACTAGCAGTAGTTATTCTGAATTAACATTGTTGGAATACCCGGTGGGTAAAGTAAAGTAATATGTCTGGCGTTGTTGCAGTTACCAGATTAGATGAATATTTTGAATTATTGATTCTTACGTAAGAAGGCACTACTCAATAATTGTTATAATAATTAATTATTCAATATTTTATTTTATTGATTCAATAATTTCTGCGTTGATATTTTATATTATCGTTGTTTCAATAATTGTCACTACACAAAGTATTTTCCATTATCGAAGAAATAATTCATATTATCTGAATAATATTACTAGATAACATTATTGGCAATGTCTAGAAAGTTACGCTCTAAGGAGAGGTTTGGTCACCTAATTGGCCAAGATGAGAGAAATTCTTATTGGAAAGCCCCTCTTTCCGAGAGCCGCACTGGTTGTCGATGATTGTGATTCTCGTAATATTATTTGTGAATAATTAATTATTGATTTATATGATGAGGAAAATATTCATTTTATGTGGATATAGATGGAGAAAATTTTTAAAGTGACAATTGTTGAAAAATGATATTTTATCTTTTCTGATAAAATAATTTATTATTATATTTTAATAATATAATAATGGTGATATTTTAATGAATGTGGGATATATGAGTATATGAGGATGAAGAGTATTTTTGTTGCATTGAATGATTAACACGTGTTTTGTGTGTCGGTGGGCCCATTTCTTGACTGAAACTTGATTATATCTTGTAAAATCGTCCGTATGTGGATTTCGATCAATTTTTGTTTAGAATTTGGAAAAACGTTCTTCTGTAAAGTTGTAGAGAATTGAATTTCCTATAAAAATACGCGTGATTCGAATTTTTCTGATAAAAGGGCTATTTATTATGAATTATTGAATTTTTGAAATTCCAGAATAATTGATTTTTGGAAGTTTTAATTGTTTTATTCAAGAAAAATGTTTTTTTAATGATTAGTGGGTTGTTAAACAAGTTGAAATCTGAATTCAAAGAGGCGTAGGAAATTTTTTATATAAATATAATATTTTATTAAATTTTCTGCTTTGGTGTTCTAAGCAATTTCCTATAAATAGGTGCTTAGGTTAGAATTGAAAATCACACCAAAAACTGAAGTTTTCTCTCTATTTCTCTCTCTATATTATCGAGTGGATTCTTGTGAGTATTTTGATATCTTGAGTGTTGCTATACGGTGCAAGTTCGTTCAGCGTTATTCCAGTCAGAAGTACTTCTCTTTGAGGTAAGGGATAGTAAGGGATTGTAAGGGACAGTAAGGGAGATTATTTTCTTCATAAATGATATTATTTCTTCAATATCATTATGCCGAAATATTGGTTTGGACTTTTTATCAAATTTGGAACTTTTTCATGTCGGGGCTACTATTCATGAGTTACTATTCACGAGTTACTATTCACGAGTTACTATTCACGAGTTACTATTCACGAAGCATGATGATGTTTTTTGTGAAATTTCTATCTTTTGGTGTCGGAGTTACTATTCACGTATCAAGACTATTCACAAAATCGACATTATTCACGGAAAAATTAAGTTTTCTTCTCTGTGTCCAAGATTGTCTGTTATGATTCCTATCTTTGATTGGATCTATGTTTTGGTCTTCATTCTTGAATTTTACTCCACTCTTGTTGTTTATGAAGTATTTTTGAACTTGGGTTGTCTAAAGTACGAATCCTTAATATTTATTCTTTTGTTTCACTGGATTCATTTTCTTTAAAATATTTTGCATCATCCTCAGTCCTAAATGTTGATATAACTGAATATCTTTGGCCTGTAGTGCAAAGATGAATGATTTCTGATGAATATCTTTGGCTCGTAATGCAAAGATGACCTGTTGTTGAATATCTTTGGCTCGTAATGCAAAGATGACCTGTTGTTGAATATCTTTGGCATGTAGTGCAAAGATGACTTGTTGATGAATATCTTTGGCCTGTAGTGTAAAGATGAATTTATTAGTAGGATTATGAACATGAATTGTGATTTGGTATAACCATGATTTTTGATGTTTCATGTGATGAAAATTAACTTTGTCCTGGATGAGGAAAGAAATTTAGAACTACAATTACGATTATGAGATATACACGTGATTGTGGACAGGAATTGTTGATTAATGTTACAGGGATAAAACATTGTTGATGGACTTTTAACATTGAGAAGATAATAGATTTTATGGTCTATTTAACTCTTCTAATGAATTGCTCGTTCCGCTGCAACTATGGTTGAAAAGATTTATCATCTACCATATGTTCTAAATTTATGATTTATTACTGTTGAAGGCTATTGATAATTTATTTATCTTTAGTCATGATATTCTTTACTGAACTAGTTGTGCTCACCCTTTTGCTTCACAATTCCTTTCAGGTAATACGAGTGTAGCTGGGTCGTGCGGGGGATAACAAGGGAATAAACGGTGGTCATCATTTAGTAGTTATATTTGGTGAATCAACTAGGGTGAGGCGAACCCAACGTTGGAAGGGTGTTTTGCCACTATCATACAAGATGTCTAATGACATACCACCTCGTGTCATCATAAGACAGGGTTGTGCTCATCCACTTGCTGAGTATATATACGAGCACTACCTATATAATCTTGGAGTTTGGTTGAAGTATAATTCTCACTTAGAGACGATGGAGATAATGATATGTCATGAGAAGACACACCATTGGGAAGAATATGATTGTAATCTTCTCGTTTTTCTTTGGGGTCTATTGGGTCAACCAAGGATAATTTTGTGGGCATATGATATCTATCATAACCTAAACGCATGGCCTCCCATGTACGAAGGTTTCCTTGAGCACTTCCCAAAGATTTTAATTTCTAAAACAGTTCTAGATTGTACCTTTATGTAAGGTATCACTGTGTGGTGATGTCCATAGTTGGGACATGAGTCATAGTTGGTATTAAAACTCACAACATATGTGTTGTTGTATTTTGCACGACAATTGTTGTAATAAAATTGTAGTTGTTTTCTGTACCATGTATTTGGCGACTCAGAATGGGTTGGATGGAATGGACCTATTTTGGGGGCGTCACAATAAACGCACCGGATGTAAAATCCAGGCTCATCGAACAGAGTTCGACAACAGTTCATATATATAAGTATATATATATATATATATATATATATATATATAATATAGAACGCCCTGGATGTAAAATTCGTGCTCATCAATGAGTTCGACAACAGTTCATATATATAAGTATATATATATATATATATAAAAGCGAGAACGCTCCGGATGTAAAATACAAGCTCATCGTAATGAGTCCGAGACACGGTTATATATATATATATATATATATATATATATTTATATATATATATATATGTATATATATAAAAGCAAATAAATGATCCAGACCAAAGTCTAGGCTCATCGAACAAAGTTCGACACACAGTTCATATATATATATATATATAAATATATATATATATATATATATATATAAATATATATAAGCAAATAAACGCTCCAGACCAAAGTCTAGGCTCAATCGAGGCATAACTCGATAATGTTAGTCCAGATATATAAATATATATATAATATATATATATATACACAAACTGAAATGAAAACCACGGACCAAAGTCCGGGGCAAATGCGTGCAACACGACTCTTAACGTGAAGAAGGGTGTGTGCAGAGATGAAGAGAAAGGCTTTAAAGTGTGTGAAAAGGCTTACAGTTGACTGCCAAAGAAGACTTCTATATCTTTAAAGTTGGTAAACACTGGCTTTTTTTGGTAGAAAAGAGGCTATATGTGAGCTCACAAGTGTTTAAAATGAGAAAGTACACTGTATGGGGTGAGTGTAGAGCAAATTGGGCAGGGCTTCCTCGCCGTTTTCTCTTGCAAAATGGCCACCCCAAGCCCTCTATTTATAGAGGGTGGAGCCGCAGGTGTACCAGAGGCAACCCGGGTGAGCCCGAGTTTCTCGGGTCAGGTTGTCTCGTAGTACGTGCATTCAGGCACTGTAATATCCACTCGAACTTTCAGAAGTGCAATCCGGGCATCCGATTGAGGTATACAGGACTTATTTCGGACCGCTGTTGTCGAGAGTTATACAATGGCATGGGATTAGAGTTTGTATGAAGTCATTGATGATGGGACGATGCCCTCCAGTCTTCAAGCTCCAACTTTTATCCGTTACCCCGCACAATAGTCACTCGGGATTGGTTAATCTTGTGGGACATCGTGGTGTAGAGATTTTGAGACGACGTGGCGTGGCATCGTGTTGGCGAGATAACGATGTTGCTTCTCACCGGTGTTATCGCTGGATTGGGCTGATAAAGCAGGCGTTGCTCAGAGCATCGCTGAGATTGGACTGATGCATTTGTTGAAGGTCCTCATTGTCATCTTTGAGGTGTGCATGTCCTCCCGGTGTTATCGCCGGGTTGGTACAGTGTATCTCGTTATGAGCGCCGAGATTGAAGTTGGTCGCATTTGAGACAAGCATTTCTGGGGTTATCACCGAAACTGCATTCCTTGGGGTTATCACCAAGGTTGGTGGCTATTCCTATGGTTGGGACTAAGACTGGATACCTCGGGGTTATCTCCGAGATTAATCGGTCTTCTCTGGTGGTTGTTCCGGTATTGGATCTACACGCCCCGGGGTTATCTCCGAGGTTAGAATTGATACTCCCAGTGTGTGCTCTAGGGTTGATGCTGAACTTCCGGTAGTATCTGGTATGGATATGGATTGTCTTTCAGGGTTCCCTCTTAAAAGACAAATTTGTCCTCCTGCAATGTTAGTGACAGTAGTACAGAAAATTTCAAGTGTCTACAAGGGAGCTTTGCAAAGTTTCGATGTTTGAGAGATGGAGAGATGGAGAGCTGGAGAGACGGAGACGGAGAGTCGAGAGATGGAGAGACGGAGAGTTGAGATTTGAGAGAAAATAAACGAAATGAGCGACTGGGGCTGATCTGATTTGATATTAGGTTTTATAAGTTAATTCTGACGGAATATCCGTCAGAAATAAGTCCCTCAGAGTTAACTTATCCTCGACGGGCATTCCCTCGTATATAACTATAATTTCGTCGAAGTTAGTTTTCGCGCTGGCGAGAAACTTGGCGCCAAGGAGGGCCTTACTTCCGACGGAATTCTGTCGTGATTAGCTTATTTTCGAGGGAGTTATATTCGACGGATTATTCTGTCAAAATTATATTATTGTCGACGGAATATAATCCGTCGAGGTTAAGTCCGTCGGAATTATCCCTTTTTCTTGTAGTTTGCATGCTTAGGTAGATTTTAAGTTTTTGTGTGTAAATATGTTATATGTTATGTTATTTAGTGATCTAGGTTGTTAGATCATAGATCCATAACATTTAAATGCATGAAAATTAAGATTTAAGAAAACTGCATAAACCCTAAAAATATGGCCTGACAATCAAATGTTAGGGCCTGTAGATCTTGATCTGTTAATGTTTAAATATGTTAAGTGTATCCTTGTTGTAGTATGCCATGAGGAGAGTAAACTGGAAGTGGAATCATGACCATAGCATGTCTAGATTTCAAGTTATTCATGGTCAAACATGGTTGACCAATCATGAAAATTTTTCTGGAAAACCCAGATTCTACCGAGAAGGGTCTAACAGGATATTGGGAGGCTTAGATCTTCTTCGCATGGTATGTTGTTAGCTTGTGTAAGTGTATGACTTTTACAATCTGACATATGGACTACAAAACCTTGACATTAGAACACTAAAATCATAACTAGGATTCAAGTTATTAATAGTCAAATATGGGTTGACCAAACTGAAAAGATGAATTTCTAGAATTTCCAGAAATTTCAAGAACAGTTTCTGACAGGTACTTTGACCAAGCTAAATCTAGCTTATGTGATGTTGTTAGGCTAAGCCAGTGTATCGCTTTTGTAGCCTAACATGTCGACTACAAGAGTGTGACACTTGATCACTTATATTATACACAGAATTCAAGTTATTAAAGCTCCAATATGGTTACTCAACACTGACTGAATTTCTGGGAACAGCCTAGACAGGTGGTTTGATCACTTATATCTTCCTTGTATGATGTAGTTAGACCCAGAAATTGTTATACACTTTAAGTATTACATCAATACTACACTTGCATGCCCAAAAACAAGATCAAATGGAACTTATTAATGGTCAAAGTAGCCCCAGGGCATTGACCAAGAATGTTCTTCATTGCTAAAGAACACATTTAGCAACAGTTTTTGTCACAATAGGCCTTTAGTGACAGTTTTTAATAAAATTAATTTAAATAATTAGAAATAAATATTAAATAATTAATAATTGAGTTTTAAAAATTATTTTAAGTTATAATTAATAACTTCTAATATTTTGACATAATTTTCATTAACATTTAAATTTATTTAAATATTAATGATAATAAATTTATTTAATAATTGTATTAAATAAATTAATTAAAAATGATTGTAATATTTTAAAATCATTTAAAAATGATATTAAGGAATTTAAAAATATTTTAAGTTATAATAAATAACTTTTAATATTTTGATATAAATTTCATTAATATTTACTATTAATGATAATAAATTTATTAAATAATTGTATTAAATAAATTATCTAAAAATAATTATAATGTTTAAAAATCATTTAAAATGATATAAATTTGTTAAAAATATTTTAATTTATAATAAATAAATTTTAATATTTTGACATAAATATTCATTAATATTTTAACATTAATGATAATTATTTAAAAATAATTTTAATATTTTAAAAAGCATTTAAAGGTGATATTAAGGTTTTAAAAAATGTTTTAAGTTATAATAAAAAAATTTAATATTTTGACATGGATTTCATTAATATTTTAAATTATTTAAATATTAATGATAATGAAATTATTTAATAATTAAATCATTATATATGATAATTTTGTTTGAAAAATCATTATAAAGCGATATTAATGTTTGAAAAATTATTATAAATGATATTAATGTTTGAAAAATCATAATAAATAATAATAATTATTTGAAAATTATTATGAGCTTCTGAAAAATATTAAAAATGATAATTAAATTATATAAAATAATATTGAAGCTTTTAATTAGAGTTTTATTGAAAATAAACTCGATAATTATCCGATAACGCAATCAGGACGTCGAATTAATACCGAAATCAAACCAGATTGAAATAGTTTGACTTAATAATTGTTCTTATATTTTCTAACGACAGTTGTGAATACGTGACAATGTGTTTATGTTGTATGATGACTGTAAAATAGCAGTATTATGTGTCATGGTGTATTATTCTAATTGAAAGGACAATCTTATTAATGTAGGTCTTTGTATTAAAGATTAAACTGAATAGTGTAGCAGTAAGCAGCGCTCAAGGCAAGTATCATAACCCTTGCATTTACTTCATGCAATAGATCTTGTAAACAAGTTTCTATACTCTTTTATTGTGCAAGTTTCAAAACCTTGGGCACTACTTTTATCTTGTGTAAACATGTATATGTTTATGCAAATATCATATATATAGCTTTTAATTCTATACAAGCCAGTTCTTGAACTTAGTTCAATTTGTTCACGGTTTACAAGTATCTCATTATTGTCTTCAAATGATTCATATATAATTAAAATTATTTTGTTCTTTGTAAGCTAAGTTTGGTTATGCAAGTGTACTCACTTGTATAAATTATTATATTGGAATACGTTTTGATACATACTATTGAATTTCGGTATGTATACATGGTTTAAATGTTGTCTAAGCTATTTGATTCGGCTAGACATAGTTTGAAAGTATCATTGAATATTATTGTTTATGATAAAGTCATCCAACTAAATTGCTTTGGTTCGGACTCCAGACTGAGTATGAACATCCCATAATTGGGAAATTTTTATGTGCCAAAGGCGATTATGGTGAACGCAAATGTCGTTCCATCATGTTTGATCAATATAGGGCATATGGGCTTATCACCCAACGTGTCCGTAAGTCATGACGGTTTGCAGATGAATTTCTGTAAAAACCTTTTCAAACATGAAAATAATGGTTCAAGGTCTATTGACCGCTCAACATTTATAAGTACTACATCGTTTCAAAAATGTAAACAATTTGATATGTTATTAAGAATTATTTCAAATGGCTTCATAACTATTGATTCGTTGTAGAAGTATACC
Organism: Panax quinquefolius; assembly: GCA_020205615.1. Classification (NCBI taxonomy): domain Eukaryota; kingdom Viridiplantae; phylum Streptophyta; class Magnoliopsida; order Apiales; family Araliaceae; genus Panax; species Panax quinquefolius. Next base: position 21,556,021 of record CM035162.1, read on the forward strand.
TCAAAGAAAACATTTATTTATTTCAACTAATGTCTATTAATTGTTATTACTTGCTGAGAAATTAAATGCTCATTCTTGCTTTAAAATTAAATGTTTCCTGCTAAGCGTGATCGACCAGAAGGTTCTGGCAAGGATAAGGGAAAGGGGAAGCTGAAGGAATTGGTTATAAGGTGTTATTTGTAATAATTGAAGTTATGTATAGTGATAATATATTATCTATCATGTAATAATGTACTTAAAGGTCGTCATACATGGGGATTAGACAACTCTGATATAATTTTTAAGTTTGTAATGTATTAAGCAGTTCGAATGAATGGTATCGTGTAGCACCAAGTACGGGTTTTAAGTACCCAGATTTGCGAACGTCACGGGTTGGTATCAGATCTTTAGGTTAGAAACCTTAGGTAGGGATACCTTAGGCTATAACCTTAGGCTAGATAGAAGTGTTGAAAAACAAATAACTCAAATAGAGTTTAAAGGAGATGAATTAAAGAAATTCATCGTAAAATGAAATAAAAGTAACTTATATGAAACTATTGTTTGTTATGTGTATATAATATGTACTAATCAAGACAAATTATGTGTAGATGTCAGGCGGAAAAAGATTAGGAGACTCCCATATCGTGAAGAAAGAGCAAATCACTCTATTCGAGCCAATATCTAAGCCAATAGCTGAAATAGAGGCTCATATTGAAAGAAACTCAAATGAAGTGGTCATTTTGGAAAATATAGTATCGGAACCAGTAACGGTGGTACTAACAGATAGTGATTCGGACACGGAAGTTGGAGCTGATCAGGCATCAACTGAAGTGTAGAATTTGAAGAATAAGGTTTCTTCTCTGAAAAAGTTATGGGAAATAGAAAAGTTGTTAAATAGTAAATTGAAAAAGGCGTTAATCAAAATAATGGAATAACATGATAAGCTGAAAATTCAAATTGAACAGATGGGAGCCAAATGCATCATATTGTGTGCAGCTCCAAGCCAAAAGGGGAAAAGAAAGATGAATGACCGTGATATAGAAAATTCTGATTATAAGCAAGGGAACTTTAAGAAAATAGGAAAATGTACAAACTGTAAAAGGAAAAATGAACCCGTATGCAGGAAAGAGCAAAATGTATGCTATAATTGTGGACATGGGGGACATATCTCTCCTCATTGTCCCAATCTGAAGCAAGGTGCATGTTTCATATATGGGTTGGTAGGTCACCAGGCGAAAGTTTGTCCAGGATTAAAGGAAGATGTAGGAGACAAGTAGGATGAATAATTTTATTAATATGTATGATGTGTGTATGATATGCATATGTGTGTAATGTAGTACTCCCAACTTTTGTATAAGTTGTAGCAGTGATTCCTGACTTTTGTTGTCACAAAGGGATAGTAGATGTTTATAGCAATATGCGCTATATAATGCAAAGTACTATGAACTAGTTGAATGAATATGGATATATGTTTGACTAATTAAACAAATTTTGAGAATTAAGATAGTAAATGTCTATCTTATAAACTAAATTTTGAAAATCCAACATTATGATTATATGATTGTTTGAGTTTAAAAATTATGCGTTACATGTTAACACTTATACGATAAGGCATATAATGTAAAACAAGAAAGAATAATTTAAGGTTTTCTTTAACCAGATAATGCTGCCAAGAATACGAAACCGAAACCAAAGGGTGGAAGAACCTGTTAATGATGAAGGAGGTAATATGGACCCAATGCAGAATTTTTCTAATATGTTGGCACAAGCAATGCAGACAAGAGCACCAGCAGCAAAAAATTGGATAAACAATCGATTGGCGAACTTCAATGACTTTAAGACAGTAGGATCGCCAGAATTTAGAGGGATAATTGACCCTATAGAAGCCCAAACTTGGGTGAAAGAGATGGAGAAAGCATTTGTTATTGCTAGGGTAGCAGAGGAGCAAAAGTCAGCTTTTGATGCCTATATGATGAAGTGGGAGGCAAATCAAATTAGAGCTGGAGAAGAAGTAGTAGCATGGAATAGGTTTAAGGAACTATTCTTCTAGAATTACTACTCGTCCAATATGAAGGCTAGGATGGAGGTTAGGTTTTTAGAGTTAAAGTAAGAAAATATGACCGTTTCGGAATATGCCGCTAAGTTTAATGAGTTAGCTAGATTCGCTCCACACCAAGTGGATACAAAATTAAGGAAGGCAAGAAGGTTTGAGCAGGGCCTAAAACTTTGGCTCTACAATAAGGTGGCGGTGTTGTAGATTGATTCTTTTGGATCGCTCTTGGAAAAGGCTATCATAGTCGAAGGAAGAAGTGAGGTCATGAGCCTCTACAATAAGGAAAAAAAGATAAGGTTAAGGTCGAAGGAAATGTTAAGGCTGAGGGAAGTAGTGGAAGTGGGAAAAAAATGGTACAATTTTGGGAATACTGAAAATAAGCAAGGAGGTATGAAGAAGCAGGGAGAACAGTGTGGAAATTATGGGAAAAATCACTCGGGTGAGTGTCTGAAAGAGAAGTCTGTGTGCTTTAAATGAGGGCAAGAGGGACAAATATCTCCTAACTGCTCCAATCCAAGAAAGAATAGTGGGTGTTTCATTTTTGGATCAACAGATCATATGGTGAGGGATTGTCTGAAAAGGAGAGCGGGAGATGAAGTTCGAGGCATGATTCTGATAAATGATATCAATATATATACTTAATTCATATATAAGCTAGATCTTGCATGCTTAGGTAGATTTTAAATTTTTATGTGTAAATATGTTCTATGTTATGTTATTTAGTGATTTGAGTTGTTAGATCATGGATCCATAACATTTAAATGCATGAAAATAGAGATTTAAGAAAACTTCATGAACCCTAAAAATATGGCCTGACAGTCAAATGTCAAGGCCTGTAGATCTTGATTTGTTAATGTTTAGATCTGTTAAGTGTATCCTTGTTGTAGTATGCCACGAGGAGAGTAAACTGGAAGTGGAATCATGATCATAGCATGTCTAGATTTCAAGTTATTCATTATCAAACATGGTTGACCAGTCATGAAAAATTTTCTGGAAAACCCAAAATCTGCCCAGAATGGTCTGACAGGATATTAGGAGGCTTAGATCTTCTTCATGTTATATTGTTAGCTTGTGTAAGTGTATGACTTTTATACTCTGACATATGGACTACAAAACCCTGACAATAGAACACTTAAATCATAACTAGGATCCAAGTTATTAATGGTCAAATATGGGTTGACCAAACTAAAAAGATGAATTTCTGGAATTTCCAAAAATTTCAAAAACAGTTTCTGACAGGTACTTTGACCAAGCTATATCTTGCTTATGTGATGTTTTCTGAAAAGGAGAGCCAATAAGGGAAATGCGAATGCAAGGAAAAGAAGTGGAACATTAGCAATAGTTGGTCTAACTCCACCAACTAAATCAACCGCAAGGACCTTCAATAAGATGGTCCAAGATACAGTAGCAGCCGGAGATGAAGTTCCAAGTATGATTTCGATCAATGATATCAATATATATAATTGATTAGGATATAACCTATTTTTCTTATATACCGTGAGATTGTTAAGATAAGTACGTTTACCCTTGTGAACATTAGGAACCCTAGAATATATAAATACGAAAGATAATTTCAGAAAAAGACATATATTATAATAATAACTCGTTAATAAAAGAACTTTGAAGGAGGAATTTGAATTCCATTGGGAACTACCATAATTGGTGCAAGCAGACCGCAAGCAATGGATCAAGACACGCAACAATTCTGGACTCGTATTATGGAATCTTATAAGGAGGGGAGAATGTAATAATTCAATAAAAAAATTGATAAATAAAAGTCTAAACATAAACATAAAATTAAATGAAAGGCAATGGTGATTCCGGGGACGGAATCCTTATAAGGAAGGGAGAATGTAAGGATTGGGAATTTTTAAATGATTATATACGTATATTTGTACGAATAAATATTTTTATTATTATTATTATTATTTTATTCATTATTATGAATATTATTATCAGTAATATTTTAAACATATGCCATATGATATAGTAGGTTAGTCAATTTATTTATTTAAAATTGGCTAAGTAATCAAAATGATGTAAAGATGGATAGTTGGTCAAACCATAATTGAATAGGAATTGATTATTAATACAGTTAATATTATAATTGTATTTACGATTAAGTGTATTTGTAGTATATGACTAATGTTACATGTTGATCGAGTTAAGGTATAACATTAAAACCCTTATTATAGTTATGAAACCCTAATTTGAATTTTAATTAGGGCTTTCAAAATTAATACATTTATTAATTTAAATTGCATTTAAGAATGATATGTATTTGTATTTATGTTATTAAGGTTAAGTAATTGATTAGATGATACGTATTCCAATTAGGAAACCTTAATTTCTAATTAAGAAACCCTAATGTAATTTAGAAACCCTAATTTTCAATTAAAACCCCTAATTTGCAAAAATTGGCAAAATCTAAGGGTTAAAACCTAAGGAACATGAGGAATTAGAAGTATGCCATTAAATTATGTGGACAATGACCAAAATGTCCATTTTTATCTTTCTTTAATAAGCTGGAGTGCAAATCTTGCCAAAATATTTTGACACACCAACTTTAGATTCACCATGTGCTTTAAATCCATTCCAATCAGCCAAATCTAGACACATATACCAACCAAATTCATTGCATCAAAAGAATAGTAATGTGAGAAAGAGAAAAGTAAAGAAACCCCCTTACTTTATTTTTCCATAGCCAAGACTCTCTCTCTCCCCTAAACCCACAAAATCTTGAGAGAAACTAAGTCCTAAGATCAGCCAAGAACACCCCCATACACCATCCAAGATCAAATCAAAGAAAGGAAATTATAACTTTGCTAAATAAGGTATAAACCCTAAACCTAAGCTAGATCTTGCATGCATAGGTAGATTTTAAGTTTTGTGTGTAAATAAGTTCTATGTTATGTTATTTAGTGATCTGGGTTGATAGATCATTGATCCATAACATTTAAATGCATGAAAATAGAGATTTAAGACAACTGCATGAACCCTAAAAATATGGCATGACAGTCAAATGTCAGGGCCTGTAGATCTTGATCTGTTAATGTTTAGATCTGTTAAGTGTATCCTTATTGTAGTATGCCATGAGGAGAGTAAACTGGAAGTGGAATCATGACCATAGCATATCTAGATTTTAAGTTATTCATAGTCAAACATGGTTGACCAATCATGAAAAAATTTCTGGAAAACCTAGATTCTACCCAGAAAGGTCTGACAGGATATTGGGAGGCTTAGATCTTCTTCATGTTATGTTGTTAGCTTGTGTAAGTGTATGACATTTATACTTTGACATATAGACTACAAAACGCTGAAAATAGAACACTTAAATCATAACTAGGATCCAAGTTATTAATGGTCAAATATGGGTTGACCAAACTGAAAAGCTGAATTTCTAGAACTTCTAGAAATTTTAAGAACAGTTTCTGACAATTTTTTGACCAAGCTAGATCTTGCTTATGTGATAGTGTTAGGCTAAGCCAGTGTATCACTTTTGTAGCCTAACATGTCTACTACAAGAGTGTGACACTGGATCACTTAGATTATACACAAAATTCAAGTTATTAAAGCTCTAATATGGTTACTCAACACTGACTGAGTTTCTAGGAAAGAACAGCCTAGACATGTGGTTTGATCACTTATGTCTTCCTTGTATGATGTAGTTAGACCCAGAAATTGTTATACATTCGTAGTATTACATCAATACTACAACAATGATACACTCTCATGCCCAGAAATCAGATCAAATGGAACTTATTAATGGTCAAAGTAGCCCCCAGGGCATTGACCAAGAATGTTCTTCATTGCGGAAGAACGCCTTTAACGATAGTTTCTGTCACTACAGGCCTTTAGTGACAGTTTTAAATATAATTAATTTAAATAATTAGAAATAAATATTAAATAATTAATAATTAAGTTTTAAAAATTATTTTAAGTTATACTTAATAACTTTTAATATTTTGACATAATTTTTATTAATATTTTAATTTTTTTTAAATATTAATGATAATAAAATTACTTAATAATTGTATTAAATAAATTAATTAAAATGATTTTAATATTTTTAAAATCATTTAAAATTGATATTAAGGTATTAAAAATATTTTAAGTTATAATAAATAAATTTTAATATTTTGATATAAATTTCATTAATATTTAATATTAATGATAATAAATTTATTTAATTATTGTATTAAATAAATTATTTAAAAATGAGTATAATGTTTTAAAAATCATTTAAAATGATATAAAGGTTTTAAAATATTTTAAGTTATAATAAATAACTTTTAATATTTTGACATGGATTTCATTAATATTTTAAATTATTTAAATATTAATGATAATGAAATTATTTTATAATTAAATCATTATAAATGATAATAATGTTTGAAAAATCATTATAAATGATATTAATGTTTGAAAAATTATTATAAATGATATTAATGTTTGAAAATCATAATAAATGATAATAATTATTTGAAAATTATTATGAGCTTTTGAAAAATATTATAAATGATAATTAAATTATCTAAAATAATATTGAAGCTTTTAAATAGAGTTTTACTGAAAATAAACTCGATAATTATCCGATAACGCAATCGGGACACCGAATTAATACCGAAATCAAACCAGATCAAAATAGTTTGACTTAATAACTGTTCTTATATGTTCTAACGACGGTTGTGAATACATGACAATGTGTTTAAGCTATATGATGACTATAAATAGCAGTATTATGTGTCATGATGTATTATTCTAATTGAAAGGATAACCTTATTAATGATAGGTCTTTGTATTAAAGATTAAACTGAATAGTATAGCAGTAAGCAACGCTCAAGGCAGGTATCCTAACCCTTGCATTTACTTCATGCAATAGATCTTATAAGCAAGTTTCTTTAGTCTTTTATTGTGCAAGTTTCTAAACCTTGTGCACTACTTTTATCTTATGCAAACAGGTATATGTTTATGCAAATATCATATATATAGCTTTTAATTTTGTACAAGCCAGTTCTTGAACTGTATTCAATTTGTTCATGGTTTACAAGTATCTCATTACTATCTTCATATGATTCATATATAATCAAAATTGTTTTGTTCTTTGTAAGCTAAGTTTGGTTATGTAGGTGTCCTCACTTGTATAAATTATTATATTGGAGTAAGTTTTGATACATACTATTGAATTTTGGTATGTATACATGGTTTAAAAGTTGTCTAAGCTATTTGATTCGGCTAGATATAGTTTGAAAAGTATCATTGAATATTATTTTTTATGAGAAAGTTGTCCAACTAAATTGCTTTAGTTCGGACTCCAGATTGAGTATGAACATCCCGTAATTGGGAAATTTTTATGCGCCAAAGGCGGTTATGATGAACGCAAATGTCGTTCCAGCATGTAGTGTTAATCAATACAGGGCATACGGGCTGATCACCCAATGTGTCCGTAAGTCATGACGGTTTGCAGATGAATTTCTATACAAACCTTTTCAAACTTGAAAACAATGGTTCAATGTCTATTGACTGCTCAGCATTTATAGTCACTACGGCGTTTCAAAATTGTAAACGGTTTGATATGTTATTAAGAATTATTTCAAATGGCTTCGTAACTAATGATTCGATGTAGTAGTAGAAAACATTTATTTCTTTGAGCTAATGTATATTAATTGCTATTACTTGCTGAGCAATTAAATGCTCATTCTTGCTTTAAAATTAAATGTTTTCAGCTAAACGTGATCGACTAGAAGGTTTTGGCAAGGACAAGGGAAAGGGAAAACTAAAGGAATAGGTTATAAGGTGTTATTTGTAATAACTGAAGTTATGTATAGTGGTAATATATTATCTATCATGTAATAACGTACTTAAAAGTCGTCGTACCTAGGGATTAGACAACTTTGATATAATTTATAATGTATTAAGCAGTTCGAATGAATGGTATCATGTAGCACCAAGTACGGGTTTCAAGTACCCATATTTTGGGGCATCACGGTGGTTTCTAGCCCCCAGGATTGTAAGTGTTTTGATAAGGATTTCTTGGTCTCTGGTAGCTATCCACAAACTAAACTACTTCAGGATTGATGGCACATTGTTCGGTGGGATGTGCTCCCGCACATAGCTCACAAACAAAGGCTACTTGTTGCAATTTTGCCTCTATAATATAATTAATCTTCTTTGACATAACTAATAACTGAGATGTTAGAGCCATGATTGCATCAACTTCTAATACTCCGGCTACTTTCTGCTGATTCAATCTAGAATTTGGCCATTGGTAATTATTTGCGACCATGGTCTCTAGCAACTCATATGCATTTTCATAATTCTTGGTCGTGAATGCCCCTCCAGAAGCTGCATCAATGCTTATTCTAGTATGACTATTCAGCCCATTGTAGAAGGTATTCAACTGCATCCACTGAGGTAATCCATGATGAGGGCATCTCCTTAGCAAATCCTTATATCTTTCCCACGCTTCATATAATGATTCCCCATGTTGTTTCTCAAACGTAGATATGTCATTTCTTAACTTAGCAGTCTTTGCAAGCGGGAAGAATTTAGCTAAGAACTTCTATGTTAAGTCATTCCAAGTGGTAATGGAGCTCGATGGTAACGAGTGAAACCAGCTTTTTGCTTTGTCCCACAATGTAAAAGGAAATAGTTTGAGTTTCACTGCATCATCTGATACCCCATTAAACTTGAATGTATCACAAATCTCAAGGAAGCTCACCAAATGCTCATTTAGGTCATCATTAACCACACCCCCAAACTGGATTGAGTTTTGTATTATTTGGATGGTTCATGGTTTGATTTCAAAGGAATTTGCGGCTATTTCTGGCCTTGTGATACCTGATTGGAGTTCATTGATTCGTGACATAGATAGTCTCTCAATGTTTTCTGCTCTTCTACCGCCATGACTTCTGGTGTTTCAATTTCCTCTTGAATGTCTGTAATCCCCTTACTCAATCGTTGAACCCTTCTACTAATGTTGTCCTTGTAAGGCAATAAATCAGGCTTCTTAGATCGAGTTTGCATACACTATTCAAGAGTACCTGAAACAAAAGAAAAATATAAAAAAGAAATAAGATAAGAAAGATTTGTTTAGCTAAGACCAATCTAATTTAAATTGATGACGAAAGTAATAAAAACAATTTATAATCCCCGGCAACAACGCCAACAACTTGTTGGCTTGTTTGGGTATTAATCAAAACAATACACACGCACAAGTGCACGTAGTCAACAAGTAATATAGAATAAGTAGAGTATCATTCCCACAGAGAATATTAATTGCATTTTAAACTAGCACATACCAATTTTATAACTATTTTGGTCTACTTAAATAGATGAACAATTTGTGTTTTATCTGAAAGTGCTGAAAATCAAAAGACAATTAACTAATGAGTAATTCAGTCAGATAAGGGAGATATGAGATTATAACTTCATTTAATGCGTCACCCAAGTTACTACACTTCCTGTTAAGCTTAATTGATTATTTCAGATTGCTAGCCAAGAACACGAAAGTAAAATATGGCCATCTCTCGATGTACCATACCCATATCACAATGAATCCACAGTTGATAGAATAACTGTGAACACCTAAATTACATAACCTACATATCTCTATGTGAATTAAAATTAATAAGGGTTAAAGCACAAGTTCTCAAATGACTATGAGTGGTGCTTTCTCGAACGCTTCGGCCAAACTCTTTGGGTGATTAAACATCAACTTCTTTACCAGTTTCTCCGACTTCATCAAATCCAACCCATTCTGAAAGAGCCATACTGCTTGGAGGTCATTGGGATCTGTCGCCTAACCTACCATGTAAGAACCCAAATTTTATGAATAAAGATTATTTTTCTCGAAATATATTTTGGAATATTATGGTGTGGATTTGATATAATGTTATAGTTGTGGGTATTATTTACAAATTTTGCATATTCGATTGGTCGGGGAATATTCGTTTTAGTAGGGAATATTCATACGATGACACAATCATTGGTGGACCCCACAACGGAAGTTTTGTCGTAGTTAGAAAACGACATAAATATCTTTTTATAAAAATAACGGCGAAAGTTTTACCATTAAACTGTTGAACTACCCGTTAGTAAAAGAACAATAATACGCGTAGTTGTATAGTAGCACACGATATTGATTATTGATGCTTACGTGAGAAGTCACTCAGTTATACTCAATTTTTTCTACAGTAATTGTTGCATAATATCTCTCATATTATTGATTAAATTATTGTCACAGTATCATCTGCATAATATTTATTATTATTAAATCAATAATTGAGACGACAAAGTTATTCATATTATTATTTGCAATATTGACAATGTCTAGAAAGTTCTGTTAATGAGAGGTTTGGTCACCTAATTGCGCGACAATAGGGAGAAATCCTTATCAAAAAGCCCCCTCTTTCCTGGGAATGATCTGGTTGTTAAATATTATGAGTTATAATATTAATGATGAATAAGTTCGTGTTGATTAAAGATGAAATTTATATTTCCATTATGTGGGGATTATTAGTGTTAGTGGAAATCGACATCTATTTCGATAATAATTGATTTTTGGAGGTTATATTGACCAATCAGGTAATTAATCGGATAAATGAGAAATTAATTGCTATTATTTCACATGCTTATAACTATTTGTTCACATGTATGTACTATTGATTCACATGCATGTACTATTAGGGGAGGTGGTGCAGGACTGATAATACTTGCATGACTAAATTAGAAATAGAAGTATAGATGAAGGTACTATACAGTAACAATTTTTTTCACATGTGTGTACTAATGATTCACATGATGTACTATTAGGGGAGGTGGTGAAAGTTTGATAATACTTGCAAGACTAAATTAAAATGAAGGAAAAGATGAAGGTATTATACTGTAATATTTTGAGCCCCAAAACGTGCAATTATCAAAACTATATTTTCCTATAAATAGAAGCTAATTCTTCTTTCATTCTCACCAATTCACTAAGACTCACAAGGGCAATTATAGAGAGAGAAGCTATAGAGAGGAAGAAGAATAGTATTTCACTACTTCACTATTCCAGTATCCAGTCTTCTTCTAAGGTAAGGGATATTATTTTTTTTAGTATTCATAAGGAATAATATTTTCTTCCATACTCTGTAGTATGTGAGTAATATTATTTCGTCTCGTATTCCTGATTATACCCTCATTTTATTAAAGTATTACTTCTATATTCCGTGAAATTAGTAGAATATCCATAAAATTTGCGCTTCATCTAGTATCGTTTCACAAGGATATTTTCTGCACATTCTTGTTAAATTTTAAGTTTTTCATGATGGAGTAATGTCCATGAGTAGTATTCATTTTTATGGTACTATTCACAAAGTACTATTCACGGGTACTATTCACAAAGTACTATTCATGAGTACTATTCATAAAGTACTATTCATGAGTACTACTATTCTATTCAAGTACTATTAAACAAGTATTATTCACTGGGGAATTATTCATGACAAAAATTGATTTCTTTGATGTCCAAATCATTTATGATACAATATTATTCTTGAATTTTACTCCACAAAGCAGTATCATGTTGACAATTTGGACATTATTGAATTCTGGATAAATTAAATTATAAATCTTTAAAAATTTATCATTTGCTTTCTTTTAATTGAATTCTTATATCATTGTCATCATCCTCATGCTTATTTTGTGATTAAAGTCATCTTTGGCTTACGTGCATAGATGGACTGTTGATTGGTATGATTATGACCAGGGATCATTCGGTATAATCATGACCCATAATGTTATAAATGATGTGGTAAAAGTCACCATTGGCCTGTAGTGCATTGATGGACAGTTGTTGGTATGATTATAACCATGGATTATTCGGTATAATCATGACAATTGATGATTACATGAATATCATTGGCCATGGAGCAGGGATGATTCGATGATGTGATTTATTTATTAAGCTGAGTCTCAGCGATAAAGTTGATGAAAAACATTTTTAAATCATAGAAGATAGTAGATATCATGCTCTACTTGACTCTTCTAATGGATTGCTTGTTCCGCTACAGTTAAACTTGATGTTTATTGTATTTTATCACTTTAACACTGTTGAAGGCTAACGATAATTTATTCTGCATTATCTTAGTCATAATATTTCTTACTGGGCTAGTTGAGCTCACCCTTTTGCTTTCATTATTCCGCTGCAGTTAAACTTGATGTTTATTGTATTTTATCAGTTTAACACTGTTGAAGGCTAACGATAATTTATTCTGCATTATCTTAGTCAGAATATTTCTTACTAGGCTAGTTGAGCTCACCCTTTTTTTCTTTCATTGTTCTCTTGAGGAAATGAGAACGAATAGGGACTAGTCGGGGAACAGCAGTGTGATGCGAGATGGTGGCTATAGTAGTCCTCACTATTTTATGAAATAGTGTGATAATAAATGTAATGAGGACTTCATTTGAGTTTGAATACTGTCTATGAAACAATATTCGTAAGCTAAGCTTTTGTCGTATGGTATAAAAGAAGTTTGTATATGAATTATGTACCATGTATCTGGCGACTCAAGATGGGTGATGTATACCTATTTTTGGGGCATCACAGTTGGTATCAAAGCTTAGGGATATGATCCCTGGCTGAGATGTGAGATAAGAACTAGGAGGGGAGAGACAGGGAATTCCTTCGCTAGTATGACCTACCTAAGTTTATTTGGTATTTAATTGGTCGGTAAGAGTATAGGGATAATATGTGGCATGTCAATTAACCCTTGTTTTGTGGCAGTGTTTGAAAATGACATCTGAAATGTTGAGATCAGCAATGAAGTACATTAGACCGTTGAGTCACCAACGATCAATACCCAGGATAATTTGCAATAGGAAGATAATAATCCTCAGGTAAATAATAACACTGATCAAATGATGAACGATGGGATCTTCAGAGGCTTTATGCAATTCATGCAACATCAGGCGAGAGCGGCTCCAATTCAAAATGCAGATGGAAACACTGGCAACTCTCGGACGGTCACCGCTAAACAGTTTAAGGAGCTGGGACCACCGAAGTTTATTGGAGAGCCAAAACCACTTAAGGTAGAGACGTGGATAAAGTAGATCACCAAGACATTTGATGTCTTGGGATGCTCGAGAGCAAAAGGTTCCTTTGCCACCTTCGTATGTTGCGAGGAGGAGAGGCGATTCTTTGGTGGGAATCTGTAAAGCGTACTCAACCTGCCGCACTGAAGATGTCTTGGGAGAAATTCCAAGAACTGTTCAACGACAAGTACTTTCTCGAAAGTATTCACCACATGAAGGAGGTAGAGTTTATCAACTTGGAGCAAAACAATATGACTGTGTCACAATACGAAGCTAAGTTTGCTGAGTTGTCCCGGTTTGCGTCCCACTTGGTTGATAATGAGGAGAGAATGATGCGGATGTTTCTAAGAGGTTTAAAACCTGAGATACGGCAATACCTAATTTCTCAAAAACTGTATTTGTATTCAAATGTTATAAATAGGGCTCAGTTATTGGAGCACGATAATGATTCAACCCAACCAAGAGAGAGCAACCGACAAATTGATAATACCAGTGGTAGCAGTCATCGAAGCGGTGACAACAAACGTGGAGGGAATCAACATGCCGAAAATTGTAACCACTTCGGTGGTAATCATGGCCAAGATAATAGAAGTGGAAATTTCAAGAAAAAGAAATTCAATAATGATGGAAAGACGTCAGCACCAGCACCTGTTGTTAAGGAAAGAGAACGACTAACGGTCGTATGTTACAAATGCGAAGGGGAGAGACACATCAGTCCAAACTGTACGCAACAGTCCAAGGCATGTTACGATTATAGAAGAGAAGGTCACCTAGCTCGATTTTGTCATGCACCAAATTCAAGTCCAGCTGGGATGGAGGCATCAAAGGCCGTCTCGGACAAGATAAAATCGGTAGTTCAAGGGAGAGCGTTTGTCGTAACCTCCCAAAAAGCGAGAAATCCGAACAAGGTGATCACGGGTAAGTTAATCATAAACTCTAGCGAAGTATATACCTTATTTGATACTGGTTCTACCCATTCTTTTATTTCTCCTACTTGCGCTCAATGTTTAAATTTAACTCCAGAGAAATTAGACTTTGACTTATCTGTTGAAACTCCATTGGGAGAAATCTTCATTACATCTACTGTTTATAAGTCGTTTTTGGTTCAACTCAGTACCCTCACATTACCTGTCGATCTTATTTCCTTAAAAATACTTGCATTTGATGTGATTTTAGGGATTGATTGGTTAACTACTCATCATGCAAAAATTGATTGTTTTCGTAAGGTTGTTAGCTTTCATATTCCAAACCAACCTATTATGCAAATTCATACAACCAAACCACTAAAGTTAATCACTGGCATATCAAGCCATAAAGCTATTCGTTTATTGAAAAATGGATGTCAAGCTTTCTTAGCCCATGTCACGGATTTAAATAAAAATATGTCAGATTTAAATGATATTTCTATTGTTAATAAATTTTCTGACGTATTCCTTGAAGAACTTCATGGCCTACCCCTAGAGCGTGAAATTGAATTTTGTATCGACCTTGAATCCGATACAAAACCCATTTGCAAAGCCCCATATCGAATGGCTCCTATTGAACTTTAGGAGTTAAAACCCCAACTGCAGGAATTGTTAGATATCAGTTTCATTCGACCTAGTACGTCTCCTTGGGGTGCTCCTGTTCTATTTGTGAAAAGAAATATGGAAGTATGCGACTTTGTATTGATTATCGGGAGTTGAATCATGTCACCATCAAAAATAGGTACATGTTGCCTCGCATTGATGACCTGTTTGACCAGTTGCAAGGCGCCAAATTCTTTTTAAAGATCGATCTTCATTCTAGATATCATCAGTTGAAGATTAAAACTGATGACATTCCAAAGACTACTTTCAGAACTCGGTACGGGCATTACGAATTCCTAGTTATGTCATTTAGATTGACTAATGCTCTTGCTGCCTTCATGAATATGATGAAACGAGTATTCAAGGAATATTTAGATCACTTTATGGTAGTCTTTATTGATGACATCCTCATTTACTCCAAAAGCCATGAAGATCAGGAGCAACACTTGAGGCTGATACTCCAAAAGCTTCGTGAAAATAAGTTATATGCCAAGTTGAAGAAATGGGAGTTCTGGCTTGAGGAAGTAGCATTCCTTGGGCACGTAATATCAAATCATGGAATATCTGTTGACCCGACAAAGATTGAAGCAATTCAAAGCTAGGAGTAACCTAAGTTAGTGACCGAAGTACGTAGCTTTCTCGGCTTAGCTGGTTATTATCGGAGATTCATTGAAGGGTTTTCTCGAATCACTACTCCATTAACTCAGCTAACTTGGAAAGATACAAAATTCAGTTGGAGCGAGGAATGTGAGAAGAGTTTTCAAGAACTCAAGAGAAGACTCATTTCAATTTGTTACGACAATACCATCCGGCTCGAGGGATTTGTCATCTACAGTGATGCTTCAGGCAAAGGGTTAGGATGTGTTCTCTTGCAACATGGGAAAGTCATAGCCTATGTCTCACGACAACTCAAAGAATATGAGAAGAATTATCCTACTCATGATCTAGAGTTGGCAGATGTCATTTTTGCGCTTAAGATTTGGAGGCATAACTTGTATGGAGAGAATGTGGAGATCTATACGGATCATAAAAGCCACAAATATTTCTTCACTCAAAAGGAACTCAACATGCGGCAATGACGATGGCTTGAGCTATTGAAAGATTGCGATCATACCATTCAATACCATCCTGGAAAAGCGAACGTAGTAGCTGACGCATTTAGTAGAAGATCATATACGGGTACGAGTGCGATATTGTCAATGCAAAGGCCCATTTTATATGACTTACAAAGGATGGAGATAGAGTTAAAGACTCCAGGGACCCATGTGATGATGGTGAATATACGAGTAGAACTGACTTTAATCAATAAAGTTAAAGCTGCTCAAGCTACAGACCTGGAGCTGATGCGTATGAGGAAAAAAGTGCAAGAAGGTGTTATTCTAGAAGCAAGAATCGATGAAGAAGGAATACTTCGAATTAACTCCAGACTTTGTGTTCCTAACGATTCTGACTTGAAGTATAAAATCATGATGGAGGCGCACAACACATCGTTTGCAATCCATCCTGGGATTACCAAAATGTATCGTGATCTTCGACATACATTTTGATGGAGCAATATGAAGAGAGAGATAGCGGGGTTTATCTCAAGGTGTTTAACTTGTCAACGAATCAAGGCAGAGCATCAAGTGCCAAAAGGTCCATTGCAACCACTTGAAATTCCAGAATGGAAGTGGGAGCACATTACTATGGATTTTGTTACTGGTCTTCTCAAGGTTTCTCAAGGCATAGATGCGATTTGGGTCATTGTTGATAAATTGACCAAGTCTGCTCATTTCTTATCGATGCGAGAAACTTATATATTTGAACGTCTTGCTCAAATATACATAAAAGAGATTGTAAGATTGCATGGTATGCCAGTATCCATAGTTTCTGATCGAGACCCAAGATTCACTTCACCATTTTGGGTTAGTTTGCAAAAAACTATAGGCGCGGATTTATGATTTAGTTCGGCATATCATCCTCAAACGGACGGGCAGTCGGAGAGGACTATTCAAACTCTTGAAGATTTATTAAGACTCTGTGTCCTTGACTTCAAAGGAAGTTGGGACAAGTTCTTACCATTGGTGGAGTTTTCCTACAATAACAGTTATCAAGCAAGTATTGGCATGGCTCCATTTAAGGCGTTGTATGGAAGAAAGTGTCGTTCTACAGTATGCTAGGATGAGGTAGGTGAAGCAACGTTGTTGGGACCGGAGTTGGTATGTATAACTACGAAAAATATTCAAACGATCCGATAACATATAAAAACCTCACAAGATCGACAAAAGAGTTATAATGATCTTCATCGAAAGGATGTGGAATTCAATATTGGAGATCATGTGTTGTTACGTGTTGCTCCATGGAAAGGAGTTACGAGATTTGGAAATAGAAGAAAGCTTAATCCTCGATTCATTGGCCCATTTATAATCCTCGATCGAGTAGGAACTATGGCCTATAGACTTGCCATACCGCCAAGTATGTCTCGTGTTCATAACGTTTTTCACATATCTATGTTACGTAAATATGTGAAAGAACCGAACCACATTATTGAATTAGAACTAGACGAGATAGCGGAAGATTTAACGTATGATGAGGTACCTGTTAAAATCTTGAATAAGAAGGATCATATTCTACGCTCCAAGGTTATACCTAAAGTCAAAGTTTTGTGGAGAAACAACGATGTTGAGGAAATGACCTGGGAGTTAGAATCTGAAATGAAGTCAAGGTATCATTACATCTTCAACATACCACGTACGTACCCTAATTTCGAGGACAAAATTTCATAAGAAGGGGAGGTTGTAAGACCCCAACTTTTATGAATAAAGATTATTTTTCTCGAAATATATTTTGGAATATTATGGTGTGGATTTGATATAATATTATAGTTAATGGTATGATTTACAAATTTTGCAAAGTAAGCAAGTTGTTATAAAATATTCAATTAGTCGGGGAATATTCGTTATAGTAGGGAATATTCGTATGACGGCACAATCATTGGTGGACCCCACAACGGAAGTTTTGTCGTAGTTAGAAAATGACATAAATATCTTTTTATAAAAATAACGGTGAAAGTTTTACCGTTAAACTGTTGAACTACCCGTTGGTAAAAGAACAGTAATACGCGTGGTTCCATAGTAGCACACGGTATTGATTATTGATGCTTACGTAAGAAGTCACTCAGTTATACTTAATTATTGCTACAGTAATTGCTGCATAATATCTCTCATATTATTGATTCAATTATTGTCACAGTACAATCTGCATAATATTTATTATTATTAAATCAATAATTGAGACGACAAAGTTATTCATATTATTATTTGCAATATTGACAATGTCTAGAAAGTTCGGTCAATGAGAGGTTTGGTCACCTAATTGCGCGCCAATAGGGAAAAATCCTTATCGGAAAGCCCCCTCTTTCCTGGGAATGATCTGGTTGTTAAATATTGTGAGTTATAATATTAATGATGAATAAGTTCGTATTGATTAAAGATGAAATTGATATTTCCATTATGTGGGGATTATTAGTGTTAGTGGAAATCGACATCTATTTCGATAATAATTGATGTTTGGAGGTTATATTGACCAATCGGGTAATTAATCGGATAAATGAGCAAATAATTGCTATTATTTCACATGTTTATAACTATTTGTTCACATGTATGTACTATTGATTCATATGCATGTACTATTAGGGAAGGTGGTGCAGGATTGATAATACTTGCATGACTAAATTAGAAATAGAGGTATAGATGAAGGTACTATACTGTAAATATTTTTTTCACATTGTGTACTATTGATTCACATGATGTACTATTAGGGGAGGTGGTGCAAGTTTGATAATACTTGCAAGACTAAATTTAAAATGAAGGAAAAGATGAAGGTATTATACTATAATATTTCGAGACCCAAAACGTGCAATTATCGAAACTATATTTTTCTATAAATAGAAGCTCATTTTTCTTTCATTCTCACTAATTCACTAAGACTCACAAGAGCAATTATAGAGAGAGAAGCTATAGAGAGGAAGAAGAAGAGTATTTCATTACTTCACTATTCCAGTATCTAGTCTTCTTCTAAGGTAAGGGATATTATTTTTTTTAGTATTCATAAGGAATAATATTTTCTTCCATACTCTGTAGTATATGTGTAATATTATTTCATCTCGTATTCCTGATTATACCCTCATTTTGTTAAAGTATTGCTTCTATATTCCATTAAATTAGTAGAATATCCTTGAAATTTGTGCTTCATCTAGTATCGTTTCACAAGGATATTTTCTACACATTTTTGTTAAATTTTAAGTTTTTCATGCCGAAGTACTGTCCATAAGTAGTATTCATTTTTACGGTACTATTCACAAAGTACTATTCAAGGGGTACTATTCATAAAGTACTATTCATAAAGTACTATTCATGAGTACTATTTATAAAGTACTATTCATAAAGTACTATTCACAGGGTACTATTCCCAAAATACTATTCACTCGGGTACTATTCACCCAGGGAATTATTCATAACAAAAATTGATTTCTTTTAATGTCCAAATCATTTTTGATACAATATTATTCTTGAATTTTACTCCACAAAGCAGTATCATGTTGACAATTTGGATATTATTGAATTCTGTATAAATTAAATTATAAATCTTTAAAAATTTATCCTTTGTTTTCTTTTAATTGAATTCTTATATCATTGTCATCATCCTCATGCTTATTTTGTGATTAAAGTCATCTTTGGCTTACGTGCATAGATGGACTGTTGATTGGTATGATTATGACCAGGGATCATTCGGTATAATCATGACCCATAATGTTACAAATGATGTGGTAAAAGTCATCATTGGCATGTAGTGCATTGATAGACAGTTGTTGGTATGATTATAACCAGGGATTATTCGGTATAATCATAACCATTGATGATTACATGAATATCATTGGCCATGGAGTAGGGATGATTCGATGATGTGGTTTATTTATTAAGCTGAGTCTCAACGATAAAGTTGAAGGGTTTTGACAAATAAACGATTTGAACGAACTGCGTCTCTACGGTATCCACACGAACGCTCCACGAATCGTCCTATGATCAGCAGAAGAAGGAATCGCGGTACTAGCCACCAAGGATGAGGATTTTCGAAACTGTTTTCTCTAGTCTCTCTCTAAGAGCGGCTAGGTTTTTTGTTTTGACTAACTTTCCAAAGACGCTGATATATCATATATATAGCAATAAATAGGAATTAATCAAAACCCTAATCTAATTAAAATAAAATCCGAATTTATATATATATTATATCTTAATTAAGTCTTACTTAATTAATATATATACATATACAAAGCATACTTTTAATTTAAATTCGTGATTTAAATACTATCAATCATATTGATATATTTAAATCCTTACAATTTAAATTAATTCATTTTTAATAACGTTCTTTGTGTGTGACCCTATAGGTTATTATTACGTTGGCAAAAATTTTAAAATCATATTATAAAATTATAAACAGTGAGCGGCATCTAGTAATGCATCACTGCTACCCAAGTAATAATAAGATCTATGATTTGATGCAACCTTTTCGTTGGCTAAGATTTGAAGGACGAATATGGGTTCCAGCAGTACCAGATATTAAAGAAGACATCTTGACCGAAGCTCATAACTCGAGATATTCGATTCATCCAGGAAGTACGAAGATGTATCAAGATTTGCAACGACATTTTTGGTGGCCAAATATGAAAAGAGACATTGCAGAATGCGTTGCAAAGTGTTTAACATGTCAGAGAGTCAAGACTGAGCATCAAAGACCAAGCGAGTTACTTCAACCGTTGGAGATACCGGAATGGAAATGGGAACATATCACAATGGATTTTCTGCTAGGTCTTCCAACAACTCAGAAAGGATACGATGTGATTTGGGTGATAGTGGACAGATTGACAAAATATGCACACTTTTTGCCAATAAAGATTAGATTCAATCTTGATCAGCTGGCAAAACTATATGTTAAAGAGATCGTTGCAAGACATGGAGGTCCAGTGTCAATTGTGTCAGACAGAGATTCGAGGTTCACATCAAACTTTTGGAAGAGACTACAAGAATGTATGGGAACACAGTTGCGAATGAGTACGGAATATCATCCGCAAACAGATAGCCAAAGCGAACGAACGATTCAGACATTGGAAGATATGTTGAGAGCATGCGTCATGGATTTCAAAGGAAGCTAGGATGAACAATTACCGTTGGTGGAATTTGCCTACAATAACAGTTACCACGCTAGCATCGGCATGCCGCCTTACGAAGCATTATACGGCAGGAAGTGCAGAACTACATTATGCTGGGACGAAGTCGGTGAACGTCAACTGTTAGGACCAGAACTGGTACAACAAACTGTTGAGGTTGTCCAACTCATCAGAACAAGATTGATAGCTGCTCAAGAAAGACAAAAGATATATGCAGATCAACACAGACAAGATATTGCATTTGACATAGGAAATTACGTATTCCTAAAAGTTTCTCCTTGGAAGGGGAAAATTTGATTTGGTAAAAAGGGGAAACTAAGTTTGAGGTTTATTGGACCCTTTGAAGTGCTGAGGAAAGTTAGAGAGGTAGCTTACGAGGTAGCTCTACCTCCAGAATTGCAAAACATTCACAATGTTTTTCATATTTCGGTGTTACGACCATATAAACCCGATTACAAACACGTGATCGAGTACGAACCGTTGCAGTTCGAGAAAGATTTGTCTTATGAAAATATTCCTATCCAGATAGTCGACAGGAAAGAACAAGTGTTCAGGAATAAAGTGATACCTTCTATGAAGGTTATATGGAGGAACAACAATGCTGAAGAAGCTACGTGGGAACTCAAAGAGAAAATGATGAAAGAGTACCCTGAGTTATTTGTTTAATCTGTGTCTTCGATTCTGGGGACAGAATCATTGTAAGTAGGGAATAATGTAAAGAATATGTTGTTTGAGTTGTGATTCTTGGGACAAAATCCTTATAAGAGGGGAATGATGTAACATTCCAGATTATATAAAGGTAAATTATAAATATTTATTGATTTATATAAATATTTATTGGATGTGTTTATTATTGAATAAATAATTGTTCAATTTGATTGAGTTGATTTAGTTAATTATCTATTTGTTAAATAATTAATGTGATTAGTTAATTATTTATTTGTTAAATAATTAATGTGTTATGTGGATTGAGTTATGTCATTAAGTAATTTATTTAATAAATTGTTATTAAATAGAGTGTGACAAATAATTATGTTATAAAGAGTTATTAAAATAAATTAAAGTAATTTAAGTTGGTTTTATCCAAACAATGCTTAAGGTTATTAAGTGTTTAATTATAAATTAGTTAAGCTAAACAAAGCCTACTACTTTTGGATTTTAAAATTTAAATGATTAATAAAATAATAATATAATATATCGTTAGTTTTGTAAGCGATATGTTATTAAATTAGACGTATTAAGGTTAGCGGTTTTATTTTATGCATTATAGCTATCGGTTGTTTTCTTTTTACACATTCTAGTTGCTGAGAAAACAGAGAAGAACACTAAGAGAGAATTTCAGAGAAAGTTTAAGAGAGAAAAGGCTGTGTTTTTCAAAATAAGTTCTGAGTTTTTCAAAGCTATTCTCAATGATTAACAAGTGTTATCGGAACAAATTAAAGGTAGGTTGTATAAACCTTATCATATATATTTACATTGTATAGTTTTTGAGAAATTGTATGTCTCTGTTTTTCTTGAAATAACCGTGTATAAGTTTTTACCAAATTTGTCTGTAAACCTTGTTCTAGGATTTGTTTTGGTATTACATGTTTTGTTGTTATAATTGTTATATGACTGGTATTTTAATCATGTGTTAAAGAAAAAGAAATAGTTTTACTGTGAACATAAACATGTATACTTGTATTGTATGATAATCATGGAATTTAACTGTGATTATATGAATTGGGTAAGAATTAAATAGAATATAGTTAGAATAAATCAAATTGTTTTCTAACTATGATTACAGTGCTTACTGTGTTAACAATGGAGTTTTTGGTTTTAAAATATGCTATTCTAGTATTTAATTTTTCTAGAATTATGGTTTAAGTTGTGTGAATTTAGTATTTGTATGCTTGGTGAAGTTTATGTGTAATTTGCATAAGTTATACATGTTAATTGGTGTTAGAAATTATGATATAGTAGCTTGATTTGGTTTCTGGTTTTGGGTGTTCCGTAGTTCGGAGCCCTAGCGCCAAATTTTGCGCTCCAAGTACCAAAAATAGAAATATAGAAGTTCGCGCTTCAAATTTGGAATTCGAGCCACCTTACGAATTCGTGCCTCGTTATTGGAATTCGGCGCCCACACCACCTTGTCTCGGACAGTTTTGACTTCCTGTAATAAAATAGCCATAACGTTTTCATACAAACTCTGATTGAGTTGATTCTAGATGATTCGGAAAGAGGACGAATAGGTCTATAACTTTTATTCTTTAAGGTCTTCAATTTGAAATCGTTATGAAGGGTCAAAATGCCCATCTTTAGGACTGTTGTGTATTTGGAGCCAATCGAAGGGCGTCGGGATGCACGAATGCAAGTGCAACCCTTTGTGTATTAGTATAACTTAATGATAACAGGTTGGGCATGTAATAGGATGTTGTATCAAGTTGTTAATGTGCATGTGGTGCAATGACATGATCACTTAAGTAGTTGTAATAAAGCTAAAAAGTAATGTTCATGAAAAGATGTGATGTTGTTTAAACTTAAACTTAGTTAGTAGCTATACTAAGAGTAATAAAGTAACTCATAAAGGTAATGTTAGTGTAACTAATGTGTACTGACAATACATATGGTATGTGTAGGACTTGGGGTAAACGTGAGTAGTAATTGTTTAACCTACGCACGAGGCAAGTTCTCTAACTCTACTTTTATAATTGTGCAAGTATCTAGCTATCTTTGAGCAAGTTTTCTAATCTATTATCTTGTTAATTCAATTACTGTTTTCAATTCGATTATAATATAATGATGTAAGTTATTCTGGAGCAAGTTATTCTTGTATTTAACTTGTTGTTTAGCATGCACAACTATATATACTAATGTCGAACATTTCTATCGTTCAAATTGTTATGCATGCTTAGTATTCAATTCTAATTAACCTTGGCTTAGTATTGTTCAAGCAAGGTATGCTATAGTTATTCAAATTGTATGCTATTAGATTATTCCTAAAGCATGATTTTAGTTTACTATGATTGATTCAATCACGATTATTCTATAGTATAGTGTTATTGGTTTTATTCAACTACTCCTTAGTTGATGTTTGTTGAATTCCAAATTACCTTGAAAGCTTATCCAAACCAAACTTCCTTTGGTGCGGACTTGTACTCTAAATACTGAGATGAACAACCCTATTATTATGATTAGGGGTTAACTTACGCATAACGTTAAAATGTTTATGCACAATACATTGTACGAAGGGCTGATCCCCCTAAGTACGAGGTCCTTATAGTCTTATGACTGTTAAAGTTGGAGTTAAAAGATTACTTGCAATTGTGGACGTAGTTCATGGTCTTACGACCCTCAATGATGTATATTCTCCATATTTTGGGATTTTAGTTTCTGATTATTGTTGATAGAGTACAATTCACTTTTGATGAGCCTATTTCGACAATTATTATTGTTATACTCCTGTTGATTCCATGTTATATCCAGTGAACAATTGTTTTGCTCACTCTTGCATATTTAAAAACTCATTGTAGGTAAAGAAGAGAAGGTAGGTGAACCTTCGACTAGCAAAGGAAAGGGAAAAATGTACAAGTGATGAAGACTTGTAATAGTTTTGATAGTTTTATTATCAGACTTTGATTTAAAGATTGTAATGAAGTTTGTTTAATTTTCCGCATTTGAATGTTTGTAAGTAAAGGTTAGATACCCTGGGAGATTTTTATTTAAGTTTAATCCTGTATGTGCAGGTTTTCTTTTATTATTCAATTCTATTATGATTGGGTAGTTAGAAATGAATGTTTGATCAAGTGAACACCAAATCCTATGGGAATGAAGTACCTGGGTTTGGGGGTGTCACATAAATTCTCGTGTAGAAATATAGTGATTTCAGGTCGGAGAACCATTACATCATTGTCACTATGAGAATCGCTAATTACACTTCGATGCTCCACATAGAATTCTCATGGTAGGTCTGTCCAAGTACATCGTTCTCTAAAACATACATATGCATTGACTTAATATCTCATATATTTATGACCAATGAGATTTGGTCATCAGTCAATCCACATACTAGTCTCAATGCATCATTGTTATCCTATCAACAATGGTACTCGACTAGAGACATTTAAGAGCAATGATACTAATTGTAATTATATAATCTCATGTTCAAGTCACATACTTGAAACTATATAAATTGTATCACTATTCTAAGGAATTTTATTATGTTACATTTATATAACACAGTAAATAAAACAATAATAAAATCATTCATTTATTTAATCAAATATAATATCAAAATGTTAAGTAATTATATCAAATAATTGGCCTCTAGGGCATAAACTCTAACAAAAGTTGATGAAAAACCTTTTTAAATCATAAAAGATAGTAGATATCATGCTCTACTTGACTCTTCTAATTGATTGCTTGTTCCGCTGCAGTTAAACTTGATGTTTATTGTATTTTATCAGTTTAACACTGTTGAAGGCTAACGATAATTTATTTTGCATTATCGTAGTCATAATATTTCTTACTGGGCTAGTTGAGCTCACCCTTTTTCTTTCATTGTTCTGCTGCAGTTAAACTTGATGTTTATTGTATTTTATCAGTTTAACACTGTTGAAGGCTAACGATAATTTATTATGCATTATCTTAGTCATAATATTTCTTACTAGGCTAGTTGAGCTCACCCTTTTTCTTTCATTGTTCTCTTCAGGAAATGAGAACGTAGCCGGGACTAGTCGGGGAACAGAGTGACGGTCCGAGATGGTGGCTATAGTAGTCCTCACTATTTTATGAAATAGTGTGATAATAAATGTAATGAGGACTTCATTTGAGTTTGAATACTGTCTATGAGACAATATTCGTAAGCTACGCTTTTGTCGTATGGTATAAAAGAAGTTTGTATTTGATTTATGTACCATGTATTTGGCAACTCAGAATGGGTGATGTATACCTATTTTGGGGGTCACATACCACCTCCCTGAATCTTTTCACGCACTGGCCTAGTGTCTCATTGGAATATTATCTAATCTGTGACAACGATCATGTGGGCTTTCCCCTTCTCATGTTACTCCCGAACCGGGCGTGGAACTTGTCACACAGCTCATCCCATGATGAGATTGAGTTTGGGACCAAATTCATCATCTACTACCTGACATCTTTCCTCAAAGTCGTCATGAAAGTATGACACTTGGCCGCATCTGAGTAATCATAGTAATCCATTAATCTATCATACGCCTGACTGTGTTCGTACGGATCTCCTGAACCATCATAAATTTTAATATAAGGGAGCTTTTTGTTGGGGTCTGCCTTTTCTCGAATGATCTCGGGAGAGAAAGGGGACGCCTTTTTTCCCGAATTCACCTTCCCTTATTTAACTTCGACCAATTCTTTTTAAAGCTCCTCTAATTTTCTGGACAACATTTCCATCCCATCCGGCTTTGTGGGCTCTTCTTTCATGGGAGAACCCTTCTTTCCATGGTCGGCTCGACCCCTTCCATCCGAACTATCCGCCCTCGAAGGGCTTCGTCTGCCACCCTTGCTGTGTCGGGAACCCTTAGGGCGGTGTGCCCTCTAGGGGTGTTCAAAAAAAATGATATATTCTATTTTTAAGGAAACCGAACATGTTCGAACCAATCGGTTCGGTGCAAAGATGAATCGGTTCGGTACCGGTACATGAAACCAGTACATACTGGATTTTCAGTACCAGTTTCGGTAGGGAGTTTGACTTGGTCGGTATATACCGAACCAAATCGGTTGTACCGGGTTATTAAATAATATTATTAAAAATTAACTTGAAAGTCCCTTTCTTTAGACTTTTTTGCCTAATCATGTAAAATTAACTTAAAAGTCTCCTCTATTTATAGAATAGAGGTAAGACAATTGATGGCATACTAGACAATGTGGGATGTATTTGAAATTTTGTGTGGCTTCCTTACATGCAGTAGTGGTCATTCAATGTGGGACTTATTAGATAAGATATGGCATACTACATTACTACCAAGTGAAGCCCTTAGTATTTGGTTGTCTCCAAGTCCCATTGGTTAAATTGGTAAAACTTTAAGGAAATTTTCCTTATAAATTGATTACCATGTAATAATGAATTCAAGATAATAAGTAATCAAAGCATTATTACTTAATATAGGGATGTAAATACCAACTTAAACTCTCATTAAATCCACTACATAATTTATTTCTAAGTCCTATATTGATCTCCAATGGTTGTTTGCAAGTCCCACGTTGATTAATAAAAATTAAAAAAACCTTAATAGTCAAGTCCCACATTGGTTATTTTATAAAAGTCTAAGGACGTTTTCCTTATAAAAGACTATCAAGTGAGACCTTAAAAGTCTAAGGAAGTTTTCCTTATAAAAGACTATCAAGTGAGACCTTAATAGCCAAGTCCCACATTAGTTATTTTATAAAGGTCTGAGGAAGTTTTCCTTATAAAAAGACTATCAAGTATCAAGTAAAGTTTTTTTTATAAAAATAGTACTAAGGGAAACATTAATAGTTCGTGGTTTACAAGTTCTATATTGATTAAATTGGTAAAGGTAAAAGTAATTAGATAAACTTAAATTATTTATCAATAAGTTGGGAAAGATTTGCTCCAAAGTTAGAATAAAAGTCTTGTTTGCAATTTAAGGAAGGCCTTAATACTTGGTGGTCTCCAAGTCCCACATTGGCTAATTTATAAAAAGTCTAAGGAATTTTTCTTATAAAAAAACTACAAGTGAGACCTTAATAGTCAAGTCCCACATTGGTTATTTTATAAAAGTCTAAGAAAGTTTTACTTATAAAAATACTATAAAGTGAGACACATGACCTTAATAGCCAAGTCCCACATTGGTTATTTTATAAAAGTCTAAGGAAGTTTTTCTTATAAAAAGACTTCCAAGTCTTTTATTTTTTATTGGGTCAGATTTTGGCTTAAAGAAGACTGGGCCTTGTACAAGTCTTGGGTTTCTTGACCTTGGGCCGAATTTTGGCTTAAAAGCAAGTCTTGGGCAGCTTATTCTTGGCCAGTTTTGGTTTAAAATTGGGCTGAGTTTTGGTTTAAAATTGGGGTCAGTTCTAATAAGGTAAAAATCGGTACTGATCTGGTACCGAACCGGCTAATCGGTCAGGTATACCGGTTAAACCGGTACCAATATTGGTACCATATTTTGGGTACTATCGGTATTCGGTCCGGTTCGGTTCTATTTTTTACCGATGAACATCCCTAGTGCCCCTCTTTTGATTCTCGGGTGTGTAACCACCCGATCTGTTTCAATCACGAGAGCGGCTCCGAAGCCTACTCTCAGATCGCCTTGTAACTTCAACTTTTCGTCCCCGAATTATCTGTCTAGAGACCTACCCCACATTCTGGTTTGGTAGTGGCTAGAGGCCTTGTTTTCCTGTTCGACCACAAGGACCATCTGTTTCGCAATCTCGTATTTCTGTTGCAGCGGCACCATCAGTGCTTCCTCTGTCTCATGCACCTTTTTAGCCAGAACGGATTTTTTATCCTCCTGATCATCTCGGTGTCGGGTTCAAGGCGGTGTGCCTCCTACCCTCCTCCGATCGTTCTTAGTCCCTTTACTGGCTGGCGAGAACAGCCTCCTCCTGACATCATCACGATCCCCACTTTTGGATCCTACTGAAGTACTCTATGGACCGAGTCACTCATGGATACTCTTTTATGGCCCCATCCTATCTTTAACGGACCCCCTCTGCTGAGAAGAACCTCCTGCCGTTAATTGTCCCACAGCTGAAACCGTCTTGCTATTCACCATGGTTTCAGTCACAGGGAGTTGATGATTATGATTGTGAATCCAACAACACTAAAAAGCCCTCCTTCTAGCGCCAATGTTAACACCAAGATCTGTCAACGTGCTCCAATCACCAAAGCGCATTCAATCCTGCACAAAAATGAGTAAGCAGCGAAAGTTTGACGGCCTGGGCCGTCGGGGGATAGCTCTGGTGTGAGAATAAGTACAGGCTGATATAAGATTAACAATGGAGGCTTAATGCTCTAGTGCTGGAAAGTAATAATTTGCATGTACCTTAGAATCAGAGAAAAGCCTTGTATTTATAATGTCCTCATGACCTACATGAAATCCTTCTCCGAACCGGATCAAGGTTCCCATCCAACCAGTAGACTCTTGCCTAGCCTATAAATATAAGATGATTTGTTAGTTTTTATTCATAAATCATCTAAAACATTTAACGAAACAAATATTGAGATATAAGTGGGAGAAAAAGCTTAGCAAATCAAGGAAGAAAGGCTTGCAACTAATCAAGATCATCATCTAATTAAGAACACAAGAGGTATTTCATCATAAACCTATCTAATTTCTTCATCTCAAGTCTTTAATGGCTTTCTAGAATTGATATAAAGTGCTTGTTGGTGGTTGGTTAGGTGATTCATGATGAATCATTAGCAAACTGGTGGAATAAGGAAGATTTAGTGGTTTGAAATCACTAAATTATGCATGCTAAGTAAAACTATACTCCTAAAAATAAAGAACGTAGGAAACTATGTTAAAAGTTGTTGGTGGACAACTTTAAAACCACCATATTTGTGTTGTTGATGGACAAATTGAAAACCATCATATGTTAGTGTAAGAATTGTGGAAATGTTTCCTTCGAAACGAAGTAAAAATATGTTATAACGAAGTTCTGGCGAAAATTTCAGAAAAGTATATCAAGTAATGAAAACCTAAGTTAAAATGATTTTTGTTTGTAGTTAGTCAATTCCGAGGATTAAAATTTCTAAGGAATTAAGTAATTCACGAGAATAAGAAGTCGTGGACTCGAGAACGACCTCGTTCCGACTTCGGATGTGAAAGTTACAAAGAAACGAAAAATATACGTTAAGTGTGATAAAACTACGCGACATGGTATTTTTGAGTCGTTTAAACTTTTAGTTAAAATGTCTAAAATGATATTATGTTCGGGGGATTTAAAGTGTGTTGTGAAAGCTAGAAAATAACTCGATAAGATATGAATTTCCAAAGTAGACGACAAGATTGAAGTTTTTAACTTAAAAAAATTTCAAAGAAAAAGACTCGGCGCCGTAGCACCCATTATGCCTAGAAATCAAAAAGTCTTGTGATTGCCATTTCGAACCTTAAGTTACGCTAATTCAAGACCGCTAACGCCTTGAGAAAAAAAAAAGTGAAATTGAAATTAGAAGCCTACCCATATTTTTAAAATAAAAAGATGTTTAATATAGGAAGGAGAGAAAGCATTATAGTTATAAATAAAGGTAAATATTAATTAATTATATTGCCTTATTAAAGCTACTGGAACCTTAATATAAGGTATGAAAGTTCAAATGAAAGAATAAAACAACGTGAATGTAAATACATAAATGAGGTAATTGTTTGGTGTTTGCATAAAGTAAATATGTTTAGCATATCAGTTTGCTTAACTTGAACATTTAAGATAATAAATGTGAAGTATGTCAATGAATGTCAAGAAACGGTAATGAATGATTTCTGTTAACTTTAAAGTAAACTTAGAGTTTAACATATTAAATAGATACGATAGTATAAGAAGTTGAAGTAAACCAATATGTGGTAGCATTTATGTGTCTAATTGCTAGATACATATAATTCGATGTGTGTCAGTTATAAAGAATCAAGTTACCGTAAACTAATATTAGAAGACGCATAAGACAAGTTTCTTAACCCTTGCTCTTATAAAATTTATGTGAATTTTTATACTTACGCAAACCTTTCAAATGATTGTGCAAGTATACGTAACATGTTATGCCATGTTATATTCAAGAATGTGTTACTGCCATTGATTGGTTAAATAAATGATGTATCAATTTCATAATAACTCTTTTTAAATGTTATTTATGAAAAAATTAAGGTATCTAATGCCAATTGCTTTGGTATTGATATAAGGTAAGCCTAAGAATGAATAGTAAAATGTATTTGGTCGAATCTTCAACTTGCACGTAAGGTGTCAAAATTAAACGTAAACATATTTAGCGGATGAGTGTTAATCAACATAGAGTACTATAGGTTGATCACTTAGAAGTGCTCGTAAGATATATCGAATTTACGGTTTTATTACTGGAAAATCTCTTTTTAAAAAGAAAGAATGAATAATTCTTGGTCATTTGACCATTTCAGTTTCAAATACTCTTATTGTGGTTTTAAAAAATGTTTTAACAAGGAAAAGTGTCAGTTTTGATTATTTTTATTGATACTCAACTATTTGTACAGTTGTTGAATATTGAATGCATGATTCTTCATTTGTTGTGGCCATATGCTTTTACTTGCTGAGCAAATTGAATGCTCATTCTTGTCTGAAATTATGCGTTTTCTGCTAAGGTTAAACTTGAAGAAGGGTCTAATAAGGAAAACGGGAAAGCAAAGATGGAGAAGTAGATAGTCATTGTAATAGTAGTAATATTTTTTGTAGTAATTCCTACTATGACTCAACGAACATGTAAAGGTTATTGGGATATTTGGGAAGAATGAATGATAAAGATGTAATAATATAGTAATTATATTCATGTTGTTCAAATATATAGTGATATGTTTTGTATGTCGTAGTACCGTGTAGCACTTTATTCAAGATTAAAGTAACCTGGATTTGGGGGCGTCACAATAACAGTCATTTATTCTGAGTTGGTCAAATGACCACGAACTTTCTTTCTTTCCATTGAAAAGGACTTTCTGGCATTAAAGCCATAAATCCAACATTGCTTATGAGTACATCTAGGTGATCATCCTATAGTATCATATGTTGTACAAGACTCATTCGTTAAATGACACTTTCATTTAAATTTTGACAACCTTGCTTTTCT
Source organism: Panax quinquefolius (assembly GCA_020205615.1). Taxonomy (NCBI): domain Eukaryota; kingdom Viridiplantae; phylum Streptophyta; class Magnoliopsida; order Apiales; family Araliaceae; genus Panax; species Panax quinquefolius. Next base: position 21,587,685 of record CM035162.1, read on the forward strand.
GTCGAAAACTCGACATTTTGATAATCTTGTTTGTCAGTTGAAAACTCGACTAAACCCATTTGTTTATTCTTCCTCAGGCTTACCTTTGAAATATTACCAAAGCAATTGGTTTAGGATAGCATCAATAATATTTTGAAAGACTTATAAATAAATCGACAAAACATTTTAACATTCGTCTAGCCAAAACAAATGGCATCGACACTTCTTTAAAATAGTTCATGTCAAAACATGTCTTGAACACTTGTACAAATACTAAAAGATTTGTATAAGTAATGAATACACATATTCATGCAAGAATTGTGTATATTTAATCTTAACAACATCATACAAACTTCAATTGAGCATAATCAACGAAGTTACAAAACTTTCCTAACATAAAGTATAGACAAGAGTTTATAAAACTTGTATAACACAAAAGCTATACTTCATATAGAAAACTTTCATAACATAAAGTTTATACAAGAGTTATAAACTTGCCACAAGTAAAACTTGTACAAGATTAGAAACTTGCCTTTAACGTTCTATATAATCTCGATGATTTTGCCCGTCAAATGTCCTAAACATTTACATTAACCATAACTGAAATTTAAGTAGGCACACTTAGAAGGGGGGGTTGAATAAGTGTGGGAACAAACGGTGTCAAACTTTTGATTCAATAAAAATTCTTTTGGATATTCAATGCAGGAGGCTGGATTCTAAATCCTTATAGATTAAAATGTTAAGACAAGATGTTGAGTTGATGTGAGACTTTCTAAAACACTTAATTTAGAGACTTAGCCTTTTTCAGAATGTGATTATGTGAAAACAAATTTCTAAATTAGTTTTGTAAATTTATAGATATAGAATGCAACCTGCTGGATAGTTAGCAGAATGATGAGATAATTTAGCACAATAAGCAATCACATGAACACAAGGAATTTTTACGTGGTTCAGCCCCTATCCTCTATTCTAGTGGCCTAGTCCACGTCCAATACCAACTAGTATTGGAGACTCTCTTTATTAATTAACTTTGTTTACAGTTAAACCCCTTTACAAGACAAGTTTCACAACCTTTCAGTACTTATACTCCCGGAGCACCTTTGCTCCCTAGCACCTTTGCTCCCCGTGCACCTATGCACCCTTAAGCACCTATGCTTCCTTGAACTTGCTTGCAAAACCCCTAATCCAACCCGGATTAGAAACCTTAGACTAACAACTTAGTCTACCAAATGTTTAGAGAATTGATAAAAGATATGACAACAAAATAAACTATGATCAAAGCAATAATTATATCAACAATTCAAGGCTCAACTAATATGCAATGATCAATGATGAAAGGATATTACCCGTAACACTTCAAGAACAAAAGCTGAAAATAGTAAGAAATTCTTTTGCACAATCAACTATGATTTCTTCATAATATATATTGATCGTTTGAAGAACGTATTAAGAAAACTATTTTGAAAATCAATATTATAAAGTAGCAACTTCTATTTGTATGTAATATAGATTTTCTATAGTTCGGTGGTTAATATTTAACAATTCCAACCCCTTTTATAGATGATGGCCTTTTAGTATTTCTCTTGCCCGTTGAAAATCAGAGATTAGAATCAACCTTGATATTCTCGGTTGTTAAGGCCATATAGCCGTTACCCGTATACTTAAGTAATTTCAAAACAGATTTTGTCAAATGATTTTATAAACAATATGTTAAGTGATCATATAGCCGTTGGGAATTGATGTCCAATGGGAAAACAAAATAGTCACTTGATGGACTTAAACATAAAATCAGTGTACCCATTACGCATGATTGATTTTTTTTATAAAAGCCAAGGCTCCACCTATTTATAATATAAATCTTTATAATCGTGGAGGATCAAGAAGGATAATCACTATACTGACTATTATGGTGCTTAATTAACTATGAGATATTTAAGGCAATTAATTTAATTGATTCAAGCCATGTATCTGATAAAATCAATTTCCTCAAGATTTTAGTGAATCTTTATTACCATTAATCATGATATACATTCAGCAGTTTCCAAAAAAAAAATCCAATCACGGTAATTACATAATATGGAATTAATTTAACAACTTCAACTACGGAGTTAGTCAAATCAATTTAGTAGCTTTAATTATGGAATCAATTTAAGCACCTTTAAATATGAAATAAAGATATCAATTAGATTTACATTTACTAAATGGATGGCAATTAAGATTTCATCATTTAAAAATACTTCCATATTAATTTCATGCAATTCAAAAATATTTACATATTCATTTTGAAACTCCAATTAATTTGTTCCATAATTAATTACTTTCATGATTATGGAAAACCTAATAATAGATAATCCATGTCCTAATATTTATGGAAACAATCTTGGTTAGAGATATGAAAGATAATGATATTTTTAAAACATATTTACTAACCAACTCCATCAATTATGGGAAGTATCAATATTTAAAAAATATTTCCATATTTATTTTGAAATCCCAATTTATTTAGATTTGCCCTCGCTAATTAGCTTTCCAAAAATTACTCCAATTAATTGATACATGCTAATTGATTCTAAAGATATGAATATTGATTTGCTAAATCAATTTTAAGGAAAGTTCAATCAACTCATGAATAACTCAATCTCAAGATATCTATTTTAAATTAATTCCTTTAATTATGGGAATGTTTCAAAATAAACTTTTCAAAAATTACTCCAATTATTAATCCATGATAATTGATTCTGAAGATATGAAAATTTGATTTGCTTAATCAATTTTAAGGAAAGTTCAATCAATTAATAAATCATGGAAATCATAATGAATAACTCAATCCCAGATATGTGGTATAAATTTATTAAATCCTTTAATTGTGGGAAGGCTTCAAAATTAGCTATTCAAAAATTACTCCAATTTAATTAATATTTGATCCTTATTAATTTTGAAAGCTTAATTAAATATTTTCATAATTAATCTTTAATTAATTAATCATTTTAATTTATTCCATAATTAATTAATTATGCAATGCAATGCAAATCCTAGAGCTTTGATTGAGAAATAATTAAAGCTATGATCTTACATTTATTTCTTAATAACTCAAGCAATTCTTCAAGCCTTCATGTCTTCAATCCTTTAATAAAACAAAGCTTCAAGAATTCTTTTAATATCCTGTAAATGCATGAGTAAACATTTTAGCACAATAGGAAAGTCATCATCAAAACCTAAGGTTGGAATATGACCATGTCAACAATAACACACCAATTAGGCACATAACGACACCAAGGTTTGGTTTACATTAACTCTAATTATTACTTTTTATGTATGTTTCATTAGACTCGAAACACTTTTCAAGTTTATTATTACTTGTTATAGTGTTTCGACGCTCATTTTTCGTACGCCCATCACCACCTTCGCAAATGCTCAAGCCATATGCCTATGCATATGCCTAGCACGATCTCATAATCTTTTATAACACTCGTTAATTTAAATAAGTGTATTACATTGTCTTTACTTGCGATCTTATTATTAAAATCGTAACTTCATTCGGCTCTTTCCATTCGTTATAGCTTTTTAAAGTTTATACATCATACTTACAATTACGTTATATTAGCGTCCAAGCCATACACTCTCATGTATGCTAAGCACGTCCATTCTACACATATACTAAACATTTACATTGTTTAAAGTATTTTACATTTACAATGCTTTACTTCTCCTTTTATTTAACATTTAACAATTACGTAAAGTTTTAATCACTCTTTATAGTGTTACATTATTTCATTTTCAATGTTCATACTCATATCATAGTTCTTCCCAAGCTTTGAGTTCACAAAAACTCTTCATTGGGTCTTATAGGGTACCGAGGCTGCGACACTCACTTTAGTGCAAATATCGGCGATGGGGTACCTGGGAACAGGAACTCAGCCTCCGGAGCGGTGCTGCGGTGCTAGCATTTTAGATTATAATGGTGTTGCGGCGCCGTGCTTAATACTTAGAAAATTTTGTCCATTTTTCAAATACTGACTTTATCGATCCGTAACTTCATCATCCCAATTCGGAATGAGTCCGTTCTTGAGCTTATTTCTTGTAATTACTACATACTACAATTTCTCTAGGACAGGAAAATTTTCTAAATCCTCTAAAAAGCCTTTCAATCTGCTCAAAAGTTCCTCGTCGCTCAGTTTTTTTCAACTTTGAGTTATTACTATTTATCGTTATTTTCTTCGTAACTTACTCATCTGACACCCGAATGAGTTCGTTCTCGAGCCCATTGCTTATATTTTTTACATTCTCTATCGTTCTTATGAAACCCTAATTATACAGAATCATTAACTAACATTACAAATTCATCTAAAAATCATAACGAACTATGATTTCAACGGCTAATGTCTTTTACTAAAAATTTCTCCATAACTTCGTTATAGCATACTTTTACTCCGTTCTAATTGGAACATTTCCACAACTTACACATGTTTATTTCCTTCTTCTCAGACATTAAAACTAACTTACGACAGATAGTTTTAAACTTTTCCATCAACAAGATACAAAAGATGGTTTTAAATTTGTCCATCAACAGCATCTACTACGCTCTTCGTTCGTTCTTCATTTTAAATTGTTATTTTGATTACGATTCCACTTTACATATATATATATATATATATATATTAGTGTTTAAGTCCACTAATTCTTCTTTATTTCTCCTCAACACTTATATGATTCATACGAATCATCCAACCACCAACAAAGCACTTCGATATCAATCTACAAAGCGTTTTAAATAGATGTGTTAATGCCAAATTTTGTACGCATGAAGAAATCACCAAAATAGCAGGTCAAAATCGTGCTAACAGTTGATTATATTTTTGTGAAATCAAACTCATGAAATACACTCACATAAACATAAACAAAGAGATATAAAATATGAACATAAGAATTTACGTGGAAACCCAATTGGAAAAAAACCACGGAGAGAGAAAGAAATCCACTATAATAATATGGAGAGTACAAAGTGTTTATTTGTGTCATATGTTATTGTGTTCCTGTATCTCCGAACATAAAATAATTGTTCGCCTAAAGGCTGAACACACACCACCGAACCTCCGAAAATACCATAGTAGATAGTCGAAGCCAGAATGAAGCCGATATGACGTAATTCAAAGTATCATAGGCGGACATCTCAGACCGTTGAAGCTTACACCAAGCTTGTGAATCCTGCCCCTAGCCAATTCAGCCCAAATAAATAAAGAAGCCTAAATCAAATACCAAACTTATATATTGCCCAAAAATATTTTCTCCTACTAATTTTGTTATCATGCCGAAGAGAGTGACAACAACCAGTAATCCAAGTCTGAAGTACTCCCCCACCAGTAGCCTCTATATCCAAAGTACTCTCCCACCAGTAAGCTATGTAGACACTCAAAATTTTACGTACTCATCACTAACATTGTAGAGGGATGATTCGTCTTTAAGAGAGAACCCTAAAAGACAATCCAAATCCATACCGGATACTACCTAGGAAGTTCAAAGATCAACCCCGGATCACATTCTCAGGAGTAATAATTCCAACCTCGGATGTAACCCGAGGCATGCGAGATCAATATCGGAACACACACAGGAGAAGAGGCGATTAATCTGGAGATAACCCCGAGGTATCCAATCTCGGCCCCAACCATGGAATAGCCACCAACCTTGGTGATAACCCCAAGGAATGCGCTTTGGCGATAACCCCGGAAATGCTTGTTTCAAATGCGACCGACTTCAATCTCAAGCGCACAAATGATGACATCGCTTTGCAACCCGAAAATAACATCGGGAAGACAGGCACACCTCAAAGATGACAATGAGGACCTTCAATAAATTGCAGCAGTCCAATCTCAACGAAGTCTGAGCAACGTCTGCTTTATCAGCCAGATCTGACGATAACGCCGGTGAGGGGCAACATCGTCATATCGTCAACACGATGCCATGTCACGCCGTCTTAACATCTCTACGCAACGATGTCCCACAAGACTAACCAATCCCGAGTGACTATTGTGCGGGGTAACGGATGAAAGTTGAAGCTTGAAGACCGGAGGGCATCGTCCCATCTTCAATGACTTTGTACAAACTCTAATCCCATGCCATCGTACAACTCTCGACAACGGCGGTCCGAAATAGGTCCTGTATACCTCAAACGGATGCCCGGATTTCACTTCTGAAAGTTCGAGTGGACATTACAGTGCCTGAGTGCACGTACTTCTAGACGACCCGACCCGAAAAAGCCGGGCCCACTAGGGTTGCCTCTGGTACACCTGCAGCTCAGCCACAGGTACACCTGCGGCTAAAATACCTATAAATAGAGGGCTTGGGCAGCCCATTTTGAAAAGAAAAAAAGAGAGGAAGTCATGCCCAATTTGCTTTGCACTCACACCATGCAGTGTACTTTCCCCTTTTAAACACCTGTGAGCTCATATATAGCCCTTTTGTACCTACAAAAGTCTGTGTTTATCCACTCTAAAGATATAGAAGCCTTATTTAGCAGTCAGTTGTAAGCCTTCTCACACACTTTAGAGTCTTTTTCTTCATCTTTGAACACATCTTTCTACACGTTGAGAGTCGTGCAGCTTGTTTTAACCCAGAATTCGGTCCGTGGTTTCATTTCAGTCTGTATATATATATATATATATATATATATTGACATATATATTGATTAACATTATCGAGTTATGCCTCGATTGAGCTGAACTTGATGCGGAGGCGTTTATTGCTTTAATATATATATATATATATATATATATATATATATATATATTTACATTTATATATATTAATGGTGTGTGAACTTTGTTCGATGAGCCTGAACTTGATGCGAGCGTTTATTGCTTTAATATATATATATATATATATATATATATATTTACATTTATATATATTAAGCTGTGTGTAGGACTTTGTTCGATGAGCCTGAACTTGATGCGGAGGCGTTTATTGCTTTAATATATATATATATATATATATATATATATATATATTTTACATTTATATATATTAACTGTGTGTCGAACTTTGTTCGATGAGCCTGAACTTGATGCAGGCGTTTATTGCTTTTATATATATATATATATATATATATATATATATATATTATATTGTGTGACTGGACTCATTCGATGAGCTGCATTTTATATCAGTGCGTTTACTCGCTTTTATATATATATATATATATATATATATATATATATATATATATATATATATATATCCTTGATATATAAGTATATATATATTTTCGTCCCCACAGAGTTTACTTTAGTGGTGGTTGATCGCTTCTGACTTTCTTTTATGTTACGTCCGCTTTGGAGTTTACTTCGTGGCGATTGATAGCTTTATACTGACTTTATTTACATTTTGTCCCACTTTGGAGTTTCCTTCGTGGCGGTGAATCGTATATTCTGACTTTATTTACTTTTTCGTCACTTTGGAGTTTCTCCGTGGCGGTTGATAGCTTTTTAATGACTTTATTTATATTTCGATCCCGTGGAGGTGCTTAGTGGTTGGTGATCATGTCTGTATATATATATTTATAGCTTTTATATATATAAATGCTTACTGCTTTCATACAAATTGAAGTATTATGTGCGCCTAGGAATCATGTGATCACAAATTCATCCCATTGAATCTAGATTCGATTCCCGTGATGGATATTTTTAGCTGTAAGCAGCTTGTAAATTATTCTGCGTTGTCTGAATTTCCTCAGATGGTTTCCATACCCACGAGAAAATCGGCATTATTTTGTACATTATTTTCGTACGGATGCCTCGCATCTGTCAAATAAAAAATCAACCAAGCCGTACACTTAATAAAATGGGAGTGTAAAAGGTCTCAATTACTATTGAGCATCAGGGTTTGAAAAACCTCCTTTATAAAACATCACTACAATATCTTGCTAAAAACTGAATTTTTACATAAATTCAAACCCTGTGTATATAGGTTCGAACGAGGCCTCGCACTACTTCCAAATAATAGTACATTGACCCACACACACACACATTCAGATAACAGTTTCTTGAAAAGAGGCGGTCACCGTGGTAACACGGATGTCGGGGGGTGCCTAACACCTTCCCCCCGCATAACCAGGTCCCCGAACCCTAAATGAATCTCGGTTTCACCGACCCATATAGCAGTGTCACATCACTGGGTCAATGTGCAAACCTTTTCTCGGTTGTGTTGGTACAACCATTTAAAAAACCAACTGGCGACTCTTAACAGTCCCATTGTCGACACTATACATGTCGGACCTTTTTCACTTGTTTTTTCAAACAAATCTCACCTAAAATGAGAACACCAAAGAACAAGTAATGGAAAGGGACACCCAAAAATCCCGACGTCGATAAGTGGCGACTCTGCTGGGGAATCCAGTACGAGGACTTAAGCCGCTATTACAATCTTTTCAAAACTATTACCTACTTGTGTGTGGATGTTGCATTTACATTTGATGAATGTGTACGAATGCATTTCCTTATTACATTTAGTGCTTCTCACCATAACTGCTTGTGATGTTAGTGCTTCGCACCATAACTGGTAGTGATATTAGTGCTTCACACCATATCTGCTTGTGATATTAGTGCTTCGCACATGTCATCATTTTTATACGGTGAGACGCGATGTATGTGAATGTATGTTATGTGGTCCCTCCACCAGGAGGCTATCCCGTCGGTGTTTGATTACTGGACTCGGGAGAAGACTGATTCTCCGAGGCTCAGGAAAGGCACCACCCAAATTCGCTCCAGTTGAAAGACCGAATTAACTTCCCGTCTAGTAGATTGCAATGATTTGGAAACCTTCATGCCAAAAAGCCGCGAGAGTAACCTAAGATAGGTCAGCCTCTGATAAACCCAAAATGAAGGAAAGTCTCTTCATGCTCTCATTACAAATTGCTTGCAATTACATTCCATATCTATATCCATGTAATGAGAAATATGAGGAAATGTGTACACATACATATTTTAAAACATGCTACAAACAGCTGACATCCGTTTTGCAGGATAAAATTCCTAAAATGAACACATCACATAGCATGTTATTATATACATCCCCTAAAGACTAAACTATGCAAGTCTTTCGCAGGGAATCAATCGGACCTACTACCCATTCAAAGTCCAAAAAGGCAACAGGCCCACAGTCAATCATGTCGTCATCAGGACAGAATGAACTTAATCCGATTTTCATAAAGAATTGACGGATTAAGTAAACAAATTCTGATTTGGTCATTTCTACTCAAAGAATTATACCAGTCTAATCAAGGTCCAAAAATACCCGTACATGCTGAATCCTCCACACAAGGAGGAATCCCGGTCATTACCATACCTAAACTATAGTTGGATACGACCAACAAAACTTATGATGCTGCCCATCCCACTGGAGATCCAGACACTGGTGACATCAAAAAGAAAGTCCTCCAAATAGAAGAGACCCTTCGCGCTATCAAAGGAATTGGAACACACGGGAGTGTTTCATATGCTTATCTGTGTATTTTTCCTGGTGTTCACTATCCAGAAAAATTTAAAACTCCTGACTTTGAAAAATATGACGGGTTACGAGATCCTTACACACATTTAAAGGTGTTTATTGGAGAACTTGGATCTTATCACGAGAGGACGAAAAGCTTAGAATGCAATTGTTCCAAAAGAGTCTAACTGGAGAAGCTTGGTTAAGTGGTACACAAGATTAGACAACTCCAAAATCCATATTTGGGAAGAGCTAGCACATGCTTTCCTCACTCAATACTGACTTTCAAACTCGGATGGCTCTAATCGGTATCAAATTACCAAGATCAATAAACAGTCTAACGAGTCTTTCAGAGAATATGCTCAAAGGTGGAGACGCCTGGCTGCCCAAGTTAGTCCTGCCATGAGAATCGAAATGGTCATGACTTTCATAGAGCATCTGAAGCTCCCTTCTATGAGAGAGTATTAGCCGTCATCGGCAAACTGTTTTCTGAAATGGTCAAACATGGGGAGATGGCTGAGATGGGATTGAAGTCAGGAAAGATTCAAGACCTAGTTACACTCAAAGCTATTGCTGATCACATCCAATCTGGAAATTATGGGAACAACCCCCAGAGGGTCCATAAAAAGAAAGAAGAAGATGTTTCCCTGATACTACAGGGGCAAAAAGGCAATCAGAACATGCCTATTCAAAGGAGAAACTACACTCCCTTTCAAGCACAGTCTGTAAACCCTCCAATACCAAAAGGTGGAGAAGTCAAACGCCCTCAAGTGTTTACACCCTTGGGGGATACCCTCGAGAACATTTTTAATCTTCTGACAACATAGAAAAAAATTACGCATCTTCTTCCACCAAACCCGACCCCTAATGGGCGGGGGTTTCAATGTCGCTAGAAATGTGTTTTTATCATGCCGGGGCACTGGAAATGATACTCGAGATTGTTGGGCCTTGAAACACAAGATCCGAGGATCCGATGAGACAAGGGGAGATCGTAGTCACCAAACCCGATCAGCCTCATGTTCAAGACAACCCTCTTCCTCAACACAAAGAAGAAGAGGTCAACATGATCAATTGGAGCAGCGGACAGAGTTCTAACTTCAGCTGTAAATCTTCCCAGACCCTCAAAGACGGTGATGACAGATGGGATTATGCCAAGTTCCAATTCACAATGGAACGAAAGATGAAAGCTCTCTACAGACAAATTGAGCAATTGGCGAAACTGGTGACTTATCAGCATCAAGTGACTCGTCAGTTAATCAGCTAGGAGCATGTCAGTCTCCTACCTATTGTCATGAATATTCCCTCGTCACTTTCAGAAAATGAAATGATAGAAGACAAAGTGACAAAGAGAGCAAATGCCAAAGCCCGTCGGGATTTCGCCAACAAAAGGGAGTTCACCTATCTGGGCCAACCCATGGAGGAAATTCTTCATATGTTAATCAATGAAGGAAGGATCAGTTCCCTTCTACCTCCAATCAACCCCCGTTCAGGACGGTACAACTCTGAGGGAATATGTCAATATCACTCCCAATCTCGCGGTCACAACACAGAAGAATGCTGGGCACTCCGCCACCTTATTCAAAATCTAATCGACAGTGGTGTACTGCGCTTGGCAGATAACGACATTATGTTACGTGCAAGTGAGAATGCAGGCCCTACTAAGTGGAAAAGTGTGGTAGCAGTTATATCCACTGAAGCTGATGGGATTAATACCTTACTCACAACGCCAACAATTCAACTCAAGGGAGGCAAAAATCCTTTGAAAGTGGCAGCTCCCGAGCCAATCAACTTGCCATGAACAGCACAATATCCTATTGTTAGCTTGCGCAAGGTTCCATGGAATTATGGAGAAGGTGAAGGATCCACCTCACATACAACTGCTATAGTGTCGAAGGAAAATCCACTGTATCTTCCACAACGGGCGATGAAGCCTACCACCAAATCAAAGGGGAAAATACCCATGGAAAAGATTGAATAATTCCTCCGCGTTGTGGGTCATAATGAAGCTACGGTGGTTTTAAGCTTGAAAGAAGCTCTACAGCAAATATCAATTTTGGACCTGGTCCTAACTTTTGAGAATCACCGGAAGGTCTTGTTAAAGGTTTTGGAAGAAGCGTATCTCCCGACATCAGTGGATACAGAAAAGTTTCAACATTTGGTTGATCACATTTTCAACAACAATGTGATATCCTTTACTAATGATGACATACCGCCCGAAGGGACCGGTCATTGCAAGTCGTTGCACATTGCGGTCTTATCCTCTGGATATATGGTAGTTGGATTCCTAATAGATGGGGGGTCCTCTCTGAATATCTGCCCATACGCTACCTTGGTGAAGATGAATATCAATCTCAACCGAATTTAGAGTAGCCATACTATCATCAAAGCTTTTGATGGAGCCCGCCGGAATTCGATTGGAGTAATTGAGCTGCCAATCGAAATTCGGGATACAACCTGCTCTTGGGACAACCATGGATTCACATGGCCGGGACAGTCCCCTCCACCCTTCATCAACAATTGAAGTATATTATCAACAATAGCCTGGTCACGGTCAACGCTAAGCCAGAGTGTCCTCAACACAGGGATGTGTCGTTCATCAATGCCAATGCAGACGTTGAACCAGTTAGTTTTCATGCTTTAGAAATAAGCAACACCCAATACCATGCTATTGGAGCACCATTGCCCGAACCCAAAATTTTTGCCGAAGTAATGTCGGCCACTCAAGAAATGATGTCGTTGGGTCATAAGTCGGGACAAGGGTTGGGTAAAAATTGCCAGGGTATCAAGTACCCAATTCGCTTAACCAGGCAAGCTAGAACAGCTGGGCTAGGCTATTCTGCCAGTTCTAGTCATAGGAATCACCATAAACATCAGCAAATTCCTTCAGCTTCAACCATGTGGCGTTTATCTTCGCCTTCAAACTCTGAGTCTGCACAACCTCCCGTAAAGGTGTCAGCCAATGTAATGGCTATGTTATGTCCCAAGCCGTTACCAGTGAAAGGAAATGAAATCTTTGTTCCAAATCCCGCAGTGGAAGAAGAGGAACGAAGAATCAAGCAAGACGTCGTACGGATGATGTCCGGTATACGCATCATCGTTCACGATGAACATACCAATAAATACACCTTAGACGATGACTGCCCAGACGTAATGGCCATCATTCGGGACAGGGAGGATGATGACAATCCCTCCATCTCTGCGGTCCATCTGGACTTTGCCCTTGCCAATTGGGACAGCATTACTTGCATTGGTCGTCAAGGGTAAAGTGGGCAGAAACTCTTTCTACCCTGTAGATATAATAACTGCTTACTTTTACATGCAGTATTAGCGGTTTATTTTGCGATATATATGCTAACAACTTGTGTATGATCAACTCATTTCATATATCTTAAATGAAAGCATATTTTGTTTGAGGACTCGAATTTAGATGTGCCGTGATTTAACGTCGATGCCTCTCTCTACGAGGATTGTACCTTTGATGTATAGATGAATTCACCTTGATGGATATCTGAGGATGACATTGAGGTGCCTCGAGAAATTCAAGAATGGGTCAAAGACAAACCCAAACCCAACCTTGATCAAACCACTTCTTTGATCTCGGAACCTTAGAAAGCCCTAAGTTAATCAGATTGGTTCGGACCTTACCCCAAACCAGCGGAATGACATGGTTACGCTATTAACCCTATTCGGGATGTGTTTGCATGGTCTCATGAAGACATGGTGGGTTTATCCACCGACATTGTCCTTCATCGCCTTCCCATTAAAGAGGATTTAAGCGGTCAGTAAACTCAAAGCGATTGAAACACGAGTGGAGTTTAAAGGTGAAAGAAGAAATTATGAAACAATTTCAAGTTTGGCATCATAATGGTGTCTACATATCACGAGTGGATATCCAACATTGTGCCCGTGCCTAAACCTAGAGGAAGGTGCGAGTTTGCGTGGATTTAAGGGACTTGAACAAAGCTTGCTTAAAAGATAGCTTTCCTGTGCCATTTATCCACATTCTCATTGACAATACTGCGCAATACAACATGTACTCCTTTGCTGATTGCTTTGCGGGGTACCATTAGATCATGATTGCTGAGGAAGATCACGAGAAAACTGCTTTCATCACTCCTTGGGGAACTTTTGGCTATAGACGGTTGTCATTCGGCCTCATCAATGCCGGAGCTACCTATCAACAAGCTATGATGGCTCTTTTCCATGACTTAATGCATAAAGAGATAGAGATCTGCGTGGATGACATCATTGTTAAGTCCCGGAAGGAGGATGACCATATAGACCATCTCAGAAAGTTGTTCAACAGGTTGCGTAAGTATAACTTGAAGTTGAAACCAGCTAAATGCGCCTTTGGCGTTAAATCAGGCAAGTTGCTAGGATTTCTAGTCAGCCACAAAGGGATTGAGATGGATCCTGCCAAAATCCAAGCCATCACGGAAATGCCCATTCCTCAGACAGAAAAGGAAATACGGGGATTTTTGGAAAGAATCAACTTCATTAGCAGGTTTATCTCCCAACTCACAGCAACCTATGAGCCAATCTTCAAGCTATTAAGGAAGAACTCCTCCATGAAATGGAATGATGAGTGCCAGAATGCCTTCCTTACAACCATGAAACAACTAATCAAAGCTCCCGTCTTGGTACCACCCAGGGATGACGTTCCCCTATTCATGTACTTGTCCGTAAGTGACAACGCCATGGGCTGCATGCTGGGACGGAAAGACGATAGAGGCCAAGAACGAGCTATCTATTACCTCAGTAAAAGGTTCAGCTACAGTGAACACAAGTACACTCTGATCGAAAAGACGTGTTGTGCTTTAGCATGGGCTTCCGTGAGGTTACATCATTACCTCCATGGTCACACAACCCATCTCATATCTCGCGTAGATCCTCTCAAATACGTGTTCAATAAACCAATGTTAAATTACCGGCTATCCAGATGGCAGTTGATCCTACAACAATTTGACAACGTATATGTGACTCAAAAGTCCATCAAAGGTCGAGGATTGTCGATCAACCCGCCGCCGCACCACCTTGGGGATTTCAAACCCTTGGAAACATATTTCCACCCCGAAGGAGGTAATGACGGTCAAAGAACACCATCGATACCATACGCCCAATCATGGAAGATGTATTTTGATGGGTACATTAATATGGAAGGTTACGGAGCTGGAGAAATTCTAGTATCTCGACACTGGGAAGCGGTATCCGTTCTTAGTCAAATTACGGTTTGTCAAAGACCGACAATACTACCGAGTGATGTATGAAAGGTTGTCTCATGGGGCTAAAAGTTTCCCGTTCGATGGGCATCAAATGGTTAACTGTCCTTGGAGATTCGGAGTTGGTAATCAGACAATCCACCGAAATCTATCAAACCAAGGAACTACATTTGCTGCCTTACCATCGGCAGGTTGTAAAGATGGCTTTGGAGTTCGAAGAAATCTCCTTTCTACACATTCCTCGTAATAAGAATGACTTTGCAGACGCATTAACAACTTTGGCCTCCTTGATTCGCATATCAGACAAGGAACACTTGCCGAGCGTCACAATTTCCCTGCACAAGGTTCTAGCCTATGGGAATTATGTTGGAGAAGTATCGGATGAGCTACCTCCCATCCAACATCCTTGGTATCAGCATATCAAGGAATATCTACGCGATGGATCTACACCCGCTGAGGCGAGCCCGACTGAGAAAAGGCGGATCCATAGACTTGCTATGAAATTCTACCTGAGTGGAGATGCGCTCTACAAAAGAGATGCAGGACTAGGTCTCCTCAGATGTTTGGACAAAGATCAAGCCCAAAGGCTTATGGATGAAATCCATGGTGGAGTCTATGGCCCCCACATGAGTGGCCCCCTCCTTGTTAAGAAAGTCCTCAGGACGGGACATTATTGGCTATCTCTCAAAGATGATTGCAACGACCACGTCAAAAGATGCTATCAGTGCCAGATTCATGGGAATGCTATACACGCCCCTCCACGGGAACTCCACAATATGAGTTAGCCTTGGCCCTTCTCAATGTGGGGAATGGACGTTATCGGGCCCATCGAGCCTAAAGCCAGTAATGGTCACCGATTTATCTTCACCATGATCGACTACTTCACCAAGTGGGTGAAGCGACCTCCTTCCCGTGGTCACTAAAGAAGTCATCATTGCTTTCATCAGAAACAATGTCGTTTGTCGATATGGACAACCAGAGGTGATTGTGTCAGACAATGCTAAAAACCTCAATAACAAGATGATGGAGGAATTATGCAGTAAATTCCACATCAAACATCTTAACTCTGTTATCTATCGTCCGAAGATGAATGGTGATGTTGAAGCGGCTAACAAAAACATCAAGAAGATTATGCAAAGATGTCCATGACCACAAAGATTGGCACGACCTATTGCCTCGACGACTGTTAGCCTACTGAACCTCAATGCGCACTTCCACCTGGGCAACCCCTACGCTTTAACATATGGGATGGAAGCGGTACTCCCATAGAAGTTGAGATGAAATCTCTCGAGAGTCTTGATGGACGCTCAATTTGGATGAAGACCAATGGGTACAAGGCGGTATCACCAATTATCTCTAATAGATGAAAAAGCGAACCATGGCTATCTTCCATGGTCAATTATATCAACAAAGGATCACCGGATCCTACAACAAAAAAGTCAAATTCTGGCGGTTTAAACAACATGACTTGGTTTTGAAGAAGATTCTTGACAACCAAGATCAAGCTAAAGGAAAATTCGCTCCTAACTGGGAAGGCCCGTTTATTGTCAAGGAAGTATTGACAGGAGGCGCTCTCAGATTGCAAGAAATGGACGGTGATGAATTTCCATAACTCATCAACTCAGACACCGTGAAACGGTACTATGTCTGAAGTAATTTGCAAACACCCTGGTGTCGGACCATCGGATCACCAGTCATCCCGGTTCTTCAACCCTTTGCCACCTACAACTTTTCTATACTTTGCCCCTCAGGGAAACATACTTTTCAAGCCAGCAGCCTGGCTTTCTCCTTTGCGCTCATACAACTTAAGTCATCCCACCAAGGATTAAACCTCTTGCGTTTGCAGTTTGGCTACCCATACCTAGGATCAAACTTCTCATACCTGCAGTTTATCCTCCACCAAGGATTAAACTTTCTCTCCCCACTTTTCGACCGCACATGGGGTTACGCTTTTCTTCTTGCCACGAGGGGCGAACTACGTCGACGATCTCCTCTTCAATAGAATACGTAGGCAACCATGTTACATGGCCGGTCATGATAAAAAAACAAAAACAACAAAAACATTTCTACCCCTTACAAAAAAACAAAACATTCCTACACCATTTCACCATATATCTGACGTTGAACCTCTTACACACGAGTTCAAACTACGGAGACGATCTCCTCTTCAATATAGAGTACGTGGGCGACCATTCATGGTGCGGTCTCACCCCTACCAAAACACAAACCATTGTCAATTTGTCTTTGGGATTCTCTTTCAATCCATTACATTTCATTGACCCGGACAAAGGGATGGAATTACCTGAACTCCTCCCAAATAGGAGATTCATCGACCATCTAAGCTGCGGTCATACCTTGAAGAGCAACACCAAACCATGAGAGGTGGAATTAACTAGGCTTCTCCTAAATAGAAGTACTGGCGACCATCTGTGGTGCGGTCAATCTCAAAGAGGAAAGCCACACTCCTCTCCACATTTACATCCAGAAACCAGTCCCAAGACACCAAAGATGGTAGGGATACACATAGATCGATGATCCATTCTGAACTATCCAGAGACAACTCAATGTCCATCCGCCTAGGAGGAATTCAGAATACATCAAGATCACAAGCCCTGACACAGCAGGCACAATATCAGGCAAATAGCAAGGCATATCTAAAAGGGAAAATATCCAAAAATTTATTTCCCTGTCATATATATAATGTTGTTTGATATATATACAATGTAAACTGTATATGATAAAATGGCTAAACTAGTCTATGTAGGTAAATACAAGCTCATCTACAAGTCAGGATATATGCGAGCTAAAAACCCCAACATGGCGTCTCTCTCAGAAGATAGAGGCGAAGCTGTGGTCTCCTATATGAGAATATCCACACGACCCAACAGATCTGCAGCCATCTGCATGGTGACCATATGATCATCAATATATGCGCTCATCTCTGCGATCATACCGGTGGTAAGGGACCTCACTGCAGTACTATCTGTCACAGCAACATCCCGGGCAGATATAGCACTATCCCGCTCAACTATCACTTCATCTCTGGCTGATATGGCCTCATCCCGCTCAACAACAGTGGCATCTCTGCGATCTAATGTCGCGTCTCTCTCTCTATGAGTGCGTCCCTCCCATCAAGGCGATCGACATCATAGATCGAGAGGCTGATCTCTCTCAAAGGTCATCGGATGAAGACTACGCTCTAAATCTTTGTGCCGAAAGTGCTAAATCACAACAGTACTGGTACTAGGAGAATTCGGAAGAAATGTTGGCAACCCAGCAGCGGGCTCCCCCTTGATATAGGTATCGATGTCCTCCATGGGCTCTACATCGTCTCAGATCGCTTATCTGATGCAGAATCTTTGCTTGACCGATAAAACCTCTGTCTCCATCCATGCAGAATACTCTGCAGAGCAACCTGGACGGCTCACAGAAAAAGAAGCTATCTCGCGTTGATCCCAACAAGCATTCACACGGGATCGGTTCTCTATTGAGAGATATTGGGAAGCGAAACGCTGACCTATCGCCCCCTCGAAAGGATGAAAATCCTTGAACTGGTCGAACTGCGACATCACGCCCAATGGGTGATAAGTGGTCACGCCCCTCAAGCCAGCCAGAGGGAGGAAGTTCATGCCCGGAGCGT
The DNA here is from genome assembly GCA_020205615.1 of Panax quinquefolius. Taxonomy (NCBI): domain Eukaryota; kingdom Viridiplantae; phylum Streptophyta; class Magnoliopsida; order Apiales; family Araliaceae; genus Panax; species Panax quinquefolius. The sequence continues at coordinate 21,606,003 of CM035162.1, forward strand.
GCGTAATGAAGCTATATGGTGAGCAAAGCCCCGAGCACAGCAATATGCTAAATGGATCTCTGATATCTGCCAAAAATACGGACCAAGACAGGGCATCTGTACACTCCGACGGCTGAAAAGAGTATGACATGGCTACATCATGGGTGAACCAATACCCATACCGTCTAAGGGTACCAACCGGTCTCAAGTGTGACATAAACCACACATACAGCATGACCGAACTCCCAGTGAACACCCTTGATGGGTAAGTACAGCAGTAGGATGTTGACTGCAGGGTCTCTGCTATAATCATAGGTACAATGGTGTGACCCTCTCTAAGAGCTCTCAGGGCCATGATAACACCAATGTCTATCTCGTCCATATATCATGGCATATAGACATATGACAATGCGCATAGCATTAGTACATCGACTCTGGCCGAACGCCAATAATCCTCCGGTGCGGTGAAATCCCCAGAATATCGTGAGTAGCTATCCTCTGAGCCAAATCATCGTATATAGAAAATCTTTGGGATATCGCGTGGCTAGATGTCACTCGTCACCCCTTACACTTTCTCTGCTTGCAATCCGTGAGAGTCATGAATCGATCTACTCATGTCTCCCAAAGCCGGATGCATGCAAGGTATGTCTAAAAAGCGGCATCGTCAATCGTCATACTCCTCAAAGTATGAGTCGACTCATGGGTACCAAATCGAAATACACCGCTTTATCCGGTAGTGATGCTCTAAGCATCCGTCGACAAACCTTGCAGGAACCTGAAAAGTTAATAAAGTCATGGTATGATGCAACAACTGATCTACAGTCACCCTGTCTGGTGGTGACATGCTATCATACCACAATCGCATACCCAAGGCCACCAATGAGGGTGGGGTATGATCTATACGGCTAACTGTCGAAGAAGACATCTGTACGGGCCGTGTCATAAGACCATCCAGGGGTCAATGTTGAATATCTCTGGACATACATACATATGCATAACATGATACATGCATAACAGATAATGGATGGCAATATGATATAGGGAATGAAAAAATGGTGCATACATTCCTAAATATATCATAATCTAATACATCATCTCTGTACAGCTACAAATACAGGGAAATGGGGCACAGACGCCCTACTACTAACAAAGGCCTATCAAAAGATATAGCGAGAATGGGGAACAGCCACTCAATATCTAACTGAGTCCTATCAAAAGATATAACGAGAATATACATCGGGAAGAAGACCGAGGTCTCGATGTCCACATCCTCAATCTGTCCACTGATGGAACTCCTCTGAGTCACCTGGATCTCTATCAGCGGGGATGTCGGGGCCTATAAAGAGGAGGATCTCCGTGGCAAAACCAAATAAGTAAATCGAGGGCGGCTTTGAGGTGGAAGGAACAAATGACTCGCCTCTGCTAGATCTACGCCCAAATGCCGGGAATAAATACATGTGCACGGTCCCAGCTGCAAGGTCGAACTATCAATCTGGGTAATATGAGTCGGAGCTCGGACCACAAGCTACCCAATCCGTCATCATCAAAGATCACGGAACCATATCCCCATAAAGCTGTGTGGCGCGGGATTGGGCTCCAATAGTGAAGGGAACCACCAACCTGGACGCGTCTCACGAGTACATGGACCCTCTCGATAATGCAAAACCGTCAACCGCCAATAATGGGATATCAGTGACGGGTGAATGTGATACGGGCCAATGACGCCTAGCAGGAGGCAAGATCGGTATACAGATCTCCCCTATGGTGCTCCTAATAGCACGCTCTCCTAAATAGAGCTCCCAACCTCCATCTGTGAAGAAAGGAAATCTCCTGGTGGAAATCAAATACTCGACTCCAGTCGGGTGTCCATCCTCAAAGTCGATGGTCAAATGCTCCCCTAAATAGGGAATCCATGTAATGGTACTCGCCGTCAGCAAGTCCAGCTGCATACGGCAGTGAGTGAATCCCTCAGTTATAGGGACCTCCGGCAAAATAGAATGGTGCCATCGTCGTCCTCGTGGATAGGTATCTAAACCTAACACACTCATAGGACGCAAACATGGGAGCCTCTCATAGGCCCAAAGCGCTTGACCTGATGGCAAAACATCTCGCTATCGGTAAACACTCTTAACCTATGAATGGGAAAAAGAGAGAAATACTCACCGGCAGAAATGGGTAAAATCCTAGCGAAGCCTCGGTCCAAACCACATGAGCGCGTAGCGCGTGCATGCCGGAGGATATAAGCAAAGGTGTAAGAGCCCCCATCGTACTCTCAATACGGTCCACATCGCGTGTGGCGTGACCAAAGCAAAAGATACCGTGGAAGAGTTATACGCTATGAAGCGACCTCGAATGATCATCGAGAACAATCGCGCAGCGACGCGATCCACGATCCTCGACATCATCGATAAAAAGCCCACTCATAGCCCATTCATAGCATCTACAAAGGACTGAACAGACGAGTCCCCGCTTTTGGCGCCTCCCGCGGAACTCCTAATAAGGATCGATGGCGATGGGGTGATATTCGCCATGCAAGGCCTTTGGCTCCCCTCAAACTCCATACTTGTGATAAATCGCCAATCCATAGGCGTCATCATCACCTCATGATCCAATCCAGATGGAGTGGTCGAGTGCGATTAAACCATCGCTCAGACAATGCCCTGAGGTAACCCCAGGGACAACGACGGGGAAGGATGGAAAAGAATTCCCCAAATCCCCACTCATGCACTATCGCTCTATAGTCAAGATGAAGCGCCTGGTACATGAAGTGAATGCTAAACCAGTTCCCTCAAGGCTGTGTAAAACTAGGAACCTGCATGAAATGCAGATCAACATCAGAACCCTTTAATCCTCATCAATAGGAAAGAAGGAAGATCAAAGTCTAGCGCCATACCTCGTTAGCATGCAAGTACATCGATGGATGTCTGCTTAAATCACCCAGCAACTCTGGGTTTGCCACCTGAATGCTCGGAAGCTCCCTACGAGGGACATGCGCAGCAGGAGCGGGGTCCTCAATCGGAATATCCGCCTCCTTGTCCTCAATATCTGGCACATTTGCCCGAACAGGACGAATCACGGCCTCCACCAATCGATGAGGCTGTCTGACAGAATGGGGAAGAGGCACTTTTGAAGCCGTCCGCCGTATACCAGAAGTGGTCCTACGGGAACTGCTCGGCTGATCCGGATCTATAATATCTGGACAACAAGTCTCCAAATCGCCTCAGAAAGGGTGTGGTATTTCCTTGCCTGGAGCTTTCTAAAATACATTTTATGACTATATGCATGCATGCATTTACTTTAACATACAATAGTGTTAAAATGCATGACTACCCAATGCCTATATTTGAAAAAAATTTGCCACAGTTCTCTTTGAAAATAGGACTATCCACATGCACATAGACATGTCTAGGTGGCCATTCAGTAGCACACCTGCCCAAAGTCATATACATAATATATGCATTAAAAATGAAAATTATACATGCATAAGGTTAACCTCAATATCAGGAGTACTTTGCCTTTCTACCTTTGCTCATTGGACCTCAAATAGGACAAAAAATTGCAGGAAAAGGTGCCAATTTGACTGTCTCAAAAGTTAAATTTTTTCACATCATTATGTTCAGCATGGTTTAATACTAACATTTACTATGTTGAATATTTTTTATCAAGTCATTTGTGCATACATAATCACTACTATGTGTTTAGATGCATTTCGTGTGATAACTCACAATCAGCGGATAGAAAGCTGGAAAAATACATGCATACATTACGAGGATAGTGTAGAACACTTATGCGGTGATGAAATTTCTGAAGCGGCCCGAACTTCAATGAGATCCGAAGATGGCTCGCGGTTTCTCTAAGCGAAGCAGTTGAAAGTGACTTGTGAAGTCCAACCTGTAGGATTTATGATCCACGGTTGGTAGCGAGCTCATCTCATGGTGCGGCGAGTGCACTCTGGCGCCCTATATGGGCCCCACCCTTCCGGCTCGGTCAAGTTTGAGTTGCAAAGGAGTTCTTACGGACTAGAAAGGTCAAATCGGGAATAAAAATGGCACGCGATTGAGCAAAACAGCATACAATCCGGGTCTTCTCAGATGAGACTTTAAACCTGTACATCAATCATTGGTAGTCACCTGAACTCAAGGTATACCCTGCCAATGACCTCAGTTGTCACAAATCACATACGGCAATACCTCATACAGGTCCGATGTCACCGACTCCGGGTCGTTACCCTACGTGACTCCCCGATGGGGGGTTACAATGTGAGTCCCCGACGGGGGTTACAACGTGAGTCCCCGATGGGGGTTACCCGTCAACGTATATCTCCGACGGGAGTAACAACGCATGCTCAGCCGTTGACACACATATCAACGAAGGTCAAGCAGCCTTGACGTTATCTCAGCCGATAGCAGTTAAACCTATCGAAACTCTAGAGCTATTCGAGGATCTCATGCTCGATTACTCATATTACCCTAGTGAATCCCCAGCGGGGGTCACAACGCAATGCTTCGTTGATCTACACAACAGCGGAGGTCAAGCAACCTTGACAATCTACCCATAGAATTCAGCCATTGATCTACACGTCAGCGAAGGTCAAGCAGCCTTGACAGTATATCCCACAGGATTTTTCAACCGTTGATTCACATGTCGGTAAAGTACATGTCAACAAAGGTCAGGCACCCCTGACAACATTTGTTGTTGGCAGTAAATCCAACAGGATCTTAACATATTATGGCGATACTAACCAGGAGAGGTCAACGTGATCAAAGAGGATAGATGATGGAATATGTTATATACATCCTCAAATAGATCGAGCTTTATCCCCACAGATCTCTTACACATAAGAGGTACATCTTCAGGATCAAGTCATAATCAAAGACATGGGAATTTGGTGATAACTCCAACAACAACATCCTAACAGATTCGGATTACACATCAAATCTTGTCAGCATTGCCAATCCTCAGTTGAAGCAACAGGGAGCTAACAATCATCCCCCAGCATGTTGGGCTACAACCCCGTACACGCATAATACATTTGTATCATGTTGTTATCCATTGTACCACGTTCGTCTTGTTGCGTTTTAAGTGTCTAGGATTCTTTATCATACCCATGCATCGCCATGCATGAGTATGATAAAGAGGGACATCTGTAGACACTCGAAATTTTCTGTACTACTATCACTAACATTGCAGGAGGATAGATTCGTCTTTTAAGAGAGAACCCTGAAAAAAATCCAAATCCATACCGAATACTACCAGAAGTTCAGCTTCAACCCCGGATCACATTCTAGGAGTAACAATTCCAAGCTCGGATGTAACCCTGAGATTGGACTGCTGCAATTTGTTGAAGGTCCTCATTGTCATCTTTGAGGTGTGCCTGTCTTCCCGATGTTATTGCCGGGTTGGTGTAGTGTATCTCGTTGTGAGTGCCGAGATTGAAGCTGGTCGCATTTGAAACAAACATTTCCAGGGTTATCGCCGAAACTGCATTCCTTGGGGTTATCACCAAGGTTGGTGGCTATTCCCATGGTTGGGACTGAGATTAGATACCTCGGGGTTATCTCCGAGATTAATTGGTCTTCTCTGGTGTGTGTTCCGGTATTGGATCTGCTTTATCAGCTCAATCCTGTGATAACACCGGTGAGGGGCAACATCGTCATCTCGTCAACACGATGCCACGTCACGTCATCTTAACATCTCTACGCAACGATGTCCCACAAGACTAACCAATCTCGAGTGACTATTGTGCGGGGTAACGGATGAAAGTTGAAGCTTGAAGACCGGAGGGCATCGTCCCATCTTCAATGACTTCGTACAAACTCTAATCCCTTGCCATCGTACAACTCTCGACAACGGTGGTCCGAAATAAGTCCTGTATACCTCAAACGGATGCCCGGATTGCACTTCTGAAAGTTCGAGTGGACATTACAGTGCCTGAGTGCACGTACTTCTAGACGACCCGACCCAAAAAAGTCGGGACCACTCGGGTTGCCTCAGATACACCTGCGGCTCAGCCGCAGGTGCGGCTAAAATGCCTATAAATAGAGGGCTTGGGCAGCCCATTTTGAAAAGAAAAAAAGAGAGGAAGCCATGCCCAATTTGCTCTGCACTCACCCCATGCAGTGTACTTTCCCCTTTTAAACACCTGTGAGCTCATATATAGCCCTTTTGTACCTACAAAAGTCTTTGTTTATCCACTCTAAAGATATAGAAGCCTTCTTTAGCAGTCAGCTGTAAGCCTTCTCACACACTTTAGAGTCTTTTTCTTCATCTTTGCACACACCCTTCTACACGTTGAGAGTCGTGCTGCTTGCTTTTGCCGGACTTGATCAGTGGTTTCATTCAACATATATATATATATATATATATATATTTACATATATATTGACTAACATTATCGATTGCCTCGATTGACTGACTTGATGCAGGCGTTTATTGCTTTAATATATATATATATATTTACATTTATATATATTAACTGTGTGTCGAACTTTGTTCGATGAGCCTGATTTTGATGCAGGCGTTTATTGCTTTAATATATATATATATTTACATTTATATATATTAACTGTGTGTCGAACTTTGTTCGATGAGCCTAGACTTCGGTCTGGAGCGTTTATTACTTTAATATATATATATTTACATTTATATATATTAACTGTGTGTCGAACTTTGTTCGATGAGCCTGAACTTGATGCGAGGCGTTTATTGTTTTAATATATATATATTTACATTTATATATATTAGCGTGTGTCGAACTTTGTTCAATGAGCCTGAACTTTGATCTAGTGCGTTTCTTTGCTTATATATATATATATATATATATATATATATATATATATATATATATATTTATATATATTAAGCGTGTGTGGGACTACATTCGATGAGCTTTGGATTTTATATCCAGAATGCGTTTACTCGCTTTTTATATATATATATATATATATATATATATATATATATATATATATATATATATATATATATTTCGTCCCACACAGAGTTTACCGTGGTGGTTGATCGCTTCTGACTTTCTTTACGTTACATCACTTTTGGAGTTTACTTTCGTGGCGGTTGATAACTTTATATGACTTTATTTACATTTTGTCCCTTTGGAGTTTCCTTCGTGGCGGTTGGTAATATTCTGACTTTATTTATGTTTTCGTCACTTTGGAGTTTCCTCCGTGGCGGTTGATAACTTTTTTGACTTTATTTACATTTCTGATCCTCCATGGAGGTACTTCGTGGTTGGTGATCATGTTTGTATATATATATTTATAGCTTTTATATATATACTTGCTTACTGCTTTCATACAAATTGCAGTATTCTGTGTGCCTAGGAATCATGTGATCACATATTCATCCCATTGAATCTAGATTCGGTTCCCCTGATGGACATTTTCAGCTGTAAGCAGCTTGTAAATTATTCTGCGTTGTCTGAATTTCCTCAGATGGTTTCCATACCCCACGAAGAAATCGGCATTATTTTGTACATTATTTTCGTATGGATGCCTCGCATCTGTCAAATAAAAAATCAACCAAGCCGTACACTTAATAAAATGGGAGTGTAAAAGGTCTTAATTACTATTGAGCATCAAGGTTTGAAAAACCTCCTTTATAAAACATCACTGCATTATCTTGCTAAAAACTGAATTTTTACATAAATTCAAACCCTGTGTATATAGGTTCGAACGAGGCCTCGCACTACTTCCAAATAATAGCACATTGACCCACACACACACACATTCAGATAACAGTTTCTTGAAAAGAGGCGGTCACCGTGGTAACACGGATGTCGGGGGGTGCCTAACACCTTCCCCCCGCATAACCAAGTCCCCGGACCCTAAACGAATCTCGGTTTCACCAACCCGTATAACAGTGTCACATCACTGGGTCAATGTGCAAACCTTTTCTCGATTATGTTGGTACAACCATTTAAAAAACCAACTGGCGACTCTTAACAGTCCCATCGTCGACACTATGCATGTCGGACCTTTTTCACTTGTTTTTTCAAACAAATCTCACCCAAAATGAGAACACCAAAGAACAAGTAACGAAAAGGGACACCCAAAAATCCCGACGTCGATAACCTCCATATCCGAAGTACTCACCCACCAATAGCCTTCATATCCAATGTACTCTCCCACCAGTAGCTCCCATGTCTGAAGTACTCCCCCACTAGTAGCTCCCATATCCGAAGTGCTCTCCCACCAATAGCCTCCTCATCCGAATCATTCTCCCACCAGTAGCCTCCACATCTGAAGTACTCTCCCATCAGTAGCCTCCATATCCGAAGTACTCTCCCACCAACAACCTCAACAAATATATTAAGACCCTCCACCTCCACCGTTATCTCTCCTCGACCAGATTTTGCAATTTGAAAAAAGAGAATCACTTATCTTTTATGCGTAGGATCTCCCCTTCTTGGTAAATCGGTGATTTTAATTCAATATTAGAACAAGCGTTCCCACAGACGGCGCCAATGTTAACGCCAAATTTTGTACGCCTGACGAAATCACCAAAACATCAGGCCAAAATTGAGTTAACAGTTGATTGTATTGTTGTGAAATCAAACTCACGAAATACACTCACATAAACATAAACAAAGAGATATAAAATATGAACACAAGAATTTATGTGGAAACCTAATTGGGAAAAAACCACGGAGAGAGAGAGAGAGAGAAATCCATTATAATAATATAGAGAGTACAAAGTATTTATTTGTGTCATATGCTATTGTGTTCATGTATCTCCCCTAAACCCTTGCTCATTACTGTATTTATAGCTGTCATGTCCTCCATAATCCAATTAAGAGTAGAAGTCATTTGTAGAATCACCTTATAACTGCAATTAATGGATGATAGATTCCTTCCCAAATTAAACCTCCTTATCTGACCAAATAAGAAAACACAATCTTACTTTAATAAGGACTCTCCCACTGTCAAAATAAATATATATGATGAGTCAACACCAAATATAGTCCATTAAATAAATTGGGCTACACATTGGCTAGACCCAAATAAGCACGCCCCAATAAGATGGAAATTTTGAGTTTTTGTTCTTACCTTTTGGTTCTCCTCGCCTTCTTAATTAACGGATGAATTAATCTTTTGTTTTCTTCCTCCGAGACTTAAAGAATCTGAGCCTCTCACTTCTCTCTCAAATTGTCTAGAGTTTCTTCTCTTGGATTTGGTGAATTGGTAAGGAAATGATGAGAAATGGCTTGCTATTTAAAGAAAACCATCCTTATCATATGGCTTATTACTCTTTTACCCTAGCATATTCCGGGGATATTCATTTCTTAGCTTCTTTTAGAAGCTTCGCTGCTCTGTGATATTTTAAATGTCAAAATTTGTTCTACAGTCGAAAAACTGAGTTTCTCGTTTCTAAATTTTTTTTTTTAGATATTCCATATTTCCTCTTCATTTTAACATTAACGCATTCTTCGAAAAGCCAAAAAAACGTAAAAGCGTTTTTGGTGAATAGTGTTTTCGGTGACCATTTATCAGAAAATGGTTAGACGATCAAAAAGCCGATAAAAATATTTTTCATCTTTTCCTTATTTTGTCTTAATATTTTGCACGTTTTTTGAGAAAAACTTTTATTGGATAATACGTTTTTCACAACATATTATCGATAAATCTTGAAATAGAATGTCATTATGACATACACGTCTCTCTAAGAAGCTTAGGTTTTTCCTAACCCTTAGGTTTCTTCGGGTAAATAGTGTTTTTACGTCTTTTTCTCACAAAAAAAATTATTTTCTCATACGAACTCAAATTCGTAAACCCTAACACGTAAACACATTTGAGGTCATAGAATCGACCTTTAAACACATAATACAAATAATATTCATAAAATATTATTTTATTCATTAATATTTTACAAAACTTAATTATAAGTTAAGTAAAATTTTCCGGTCGTTACATCCCCTCACCACTACATATGAATCTACGATATTTGTGTGACCTAAAAATCAATAGCAAACAACTCCCAAGCAAGAATAATTGGTGAAAATGAGTCGAATCAAAGTCAAAATTGATAAATTACGAAATGGATATCATCGGCTAATTAGGAGGAGATTTCATCGGTGAGAAATTCTCTCTAACTATCCATAATCCCAAAAATAAGATCCAAACACCTCTAGATATAACATAAGATGCTAGGAGAGCCTCAAATGAAGAATTAGCTAGAAACAAATAGAGTCCAAGCATAACAATTTTACAAAATAAGCTAGATCTAAGCTAGATTTAGTATAAAGATGAGAACTTTAACCTTGGGAGTGATTGATTATTCCTCTTTAAGCTTTGTATGGAAGGCTTGACTCTAGATTGGAAGGAGATTTGATGGAAAAAAAAAACTTGATCTATATTAGATTTAGAGAAATTTTTCTCTTCCTTTCTCTAATTCTCCTTCTAGATAACACATTTTTTCTCTAAAATGTCTCATCTCCTAAAAAAAATGAGCAAAAATTGCCATATATAGGCATCTTAAGCCTTCCACCGGTCTACCTACAGTTGGCTGCAGGTGGAAGCCCTAGGGTAGGGCCCACCCACCTGCATCGGTTTTTGTACCGCAACGTCGATTTTTCGAGTTGCACGTTGAAACGTCCATAACATTCAAACCAGAAAAAGTTAGCAAACGTGCCATATCAATTCGGAAAGCTCTTTTCGAGAGCTACACCATGGCATTAAGTTTTATCAATTTTGGACTTGAGAATATAGAGAAAAACGGAAAGCCCATCCTTTTGCAAATGTATGCTAGTCACTCGTCTTCATTTGTGTAGTTTGTTACTCGGAAGTCATCGTGGGGGCTTCGAATACTTGTTCTGAGCCTTGTAATTTTTGCTTAGATATCTTAGCCTTAAGGTGAAATGACATTTTTGGCCTTCTGCCACTGTTAGGGAAAAGATACACAAATTTTGGGTGTCTACAGCAGTAAGTTAAAACAAGTAAATGAACTTACTGTGGCGCCAAAACAAGAAAGGAGCCGACATGGAGGAATTGTTAGGTTACTCCTCGAATCCTATCCAGAAAAGAATTGCTATTATGGAAAGAAATGTGTCCTATTTTTAATGGATATTTATCATGTTAGAGTAGTCTTATTATGGGAAGAAATTTTTTATTTTTTATTTTTGGAATATTATTTTTAAAGTGTTCTATTTTGAATAGGAAGATGAGATTTTTAGATACTCTATAAATAGTCTTTTATTTAGTTATTAAAATGTAGCACAACCAAAAGTCGTGTAACATCTTAACAGTGGAAAGAGCATGTGAGTGGATTTTGATTTGTGTGATGGAGAGGGTTTTTACAGCTTTTATATTCTGTGTTAAAAAATTGTATCGTCGAAGTGAGTGTTTTATAGCTTTTATTATGTGCAAAATGTTGTATCATGGATATTATAATAATGTAACCTCAAATTTTAGGGCGTAAAACTTAAAGAGGATTATTCATTATTGTTAACTCGTTATTATTGATATATTAGAGATTCGAAGTTTGGCCCATAGTTTTTTCTTTAAGGCTTTTTCACGTTAAATCTTATGTTGGTTTATCTCTCTTAATTTTATATTATTTGGTTTGCGTCGACTTAATTCTTAACATAAGATATAATTACTTGTATGAACTATTTCGGACTATTTTATTCCATCAATCGATAAGTCCGTTATATAATCTATGGACCATGTTTTTTCATTTCTAATAACATTTTAATGATGAATTATAGTCTCAAATGGAAAGGTGGTATTATATATTCCCATTTTGAGGTATCAAATGACTTTATAAATGATTGTAATAGTCTAAGACTATGTTTGTTTGCAAGGATTACACTTGGGATAGGACTATTAATCTCAAGTGTCTTGTTTGTTTTTAAATTTGAGCTTGGGACTATTAATCCTGGGATTATAAAATAACTTAAGATGTGTGATTATTCAATACCATGTTCTACCTGGTATTATAATCCCTACCATTTGGGATTAAAAATTGCTAAACAAAATTAACCTCAATCTTGTTCTAAAATGACCATAATATCCTGCAATTTCTGTTATTATTACTCGTAACTTAAAACTTACTAGTACAAAGATTAAATATTATTATTTTTTGAGGGGGTGAGGGGGGGAGGGGGAGGAGGAGGGAGGGAGGGAGGTGGGGTGGGTAAGGGGTGGGGATGGGCTAGTGAGAGTGTATATATAATCAATAAAAAAAAATTGGAGGGGGGGGGGGTTAGAGGCTAGGGGTTGGGCGGGGTGGGTGTATACATAATAAGTAAATATCATTTTTGGGGTTTTGGGGTTGGGGAGTGGGCTGGGTGGAGTTGTATACAAAATCAGTAAATATTATTATTTTTTTAGGGGTGGGTGGGGAGTGGGTATATATAATCACTTTGAATATTATTATTTTTAGGAGTTGGGAGGGTGAAGGGTGGGGATGGGGTTGTATACATAATCACTAAATAAATTTTTTTTTTTGTGGGGTGGAGTGGGGTGAGGTGTATACATAATCAGTAAATATTATTTTTTTGGGTTGGGGTGGGGTGGGGTGGGGAGTGCGGGGTGGGCGGGGTGGAAGTGTATACATAATCAGTAAATATTATTTTTGGGGTGGGTGGGGTGAGTGGGTGGGGTGGGGTGGGGTGGGGTGGGGTGGAAGTGTATACATAATCAGAAAAATTTATTTTTTTGGGGTTGGGTTGTGGTTGGGGTGTGGGTGGAGTGGGGGTAGGGATAGGGGTGGGAGTGGGGGTGTGTGGGGTAGAAGTGTATACATAATTAGTAAATATTATGTTTTAGAGAGCGAGGCGGGGATGGGGGTGGGGTGGGGTGGGGTGGGGTGGGGTGGGGTGGGGTGGGTGGGGGTGGGAGTGTATACATAATCAGAAAATATTATTTTTTTAGGATTACGATGGGGGTGGGGGAGTAGGGGTGGATATATGAGTAAATATTTTTTTTAAATGTATAAATAAGTTTAAAATATGTTATTATTGGTAAGGGTATAATAGTCCAAACGATATTTTTTAATCTAATACTTTAATTAATCCTGAAAAAAAATAAACATAACTTGAGATTATTTTAAGTTATCCCATAAAAAACAAACACGTGACTATGACTATTTAATCCTAAGATTAATAGTCTTAAAATTATAATCCTTACAAGTTAATAAACATTACATAAGAGATTAAATAACGGACTAATCATGAGATAAAATAATATAAAATTAGTACAAATATTCATATTTCATCTATCATTTGTGCAAACAAACAATCTTTGGTATGTAATTAGTATGTAATGCTAAGAGCATCCATCCCAAGACTGAATATTTCCATGTAGAAGGCAAGACTACCGGGTATACCTTAATGAGGTGAAGGTTGTCACCAAAATCTTAGTGACCGTAGGATAGGAACTTTTTGATGTTCTCGTGTGGGTTTCTAGACATCAATGCAAATTACTACTTATTTGTAGGCACATAACCAACAAAATTCAGTTAAGTTTGAGTCTTCGTTTCGCAACTGTTACTGCTTTCATGATTCTCGTCCTTATTTTTGTCTGCTTATGCTTCTACTTTTACATGCTTTAACGAGTGAATACGCTTTCACTACTGAAAATAAAAATTAGACAACGTTATTTGATAATTATATTTAAATGTTGATTTAATATTATTTTTTAAAAAAAAGAGTTTGAAAATTTATTGTTAAAGAGATGTGATGCCTGTACCTTATTAGAGTTGAAATACCTCCTTGTATTGTCAAAATTGAATAAACAACTTTTTTGTATTTTTATATTTTTGTTACCAAAGTGAATTTTGCTACCAATTTTTTCAAAATATAAACAGTTAACATACACTACTCCCTCCGTCCCATAGTTATAGACTGATTTTTCATTTTGAGATGTCCCAATATATAGGCTACTTACTATTTATAAAATTTAGTTGGTTCATTGTTTTACTTTTATGCCCTTATAATAAATATTCAAACATTACTTTTTTTTTTGAAGAAACAACATTCAATGTCATTATTTTTATCACCACATTTAATGTTGTTGTATTCTCTTTTGGTTAAAGTTTATGAATTTTAATGGTCAGTACAAGTCAATCGATAAGTTGAGAGTTCAAGTGTGATAAATAAGGAGTAAGCAACTTATTCATTAATTCCATATTAAGGGGTATATGTGAAAAATTTATGTTAAAAATTGTCACTTAATTGATTTTCTTAAATTATGTGCCAAAAAAAATTAACCTATAACTATGGGACGGAGGGAGTATTTTCTATTTCTCATTTCAAAAAAGTAGAAGTAGAAATAAAATTAAAAAGCAAAAAATATTAACAAATGTACCCAAGAATGTTCATGAAGAACGCTCTTCGTTCATCAACTTCGTAATTCGTAAAGCACACCTCATCTCACGTTGTCATTGAGAAGTCTGGATTAGCCGTCTAAAAATCTTCTCCAGACCTATTTGTACCGTAACGAGACACAGAGACAGCATTCCAGCGAAGAGCTTGTGTGGTGTTAGAACTACCATCTTGAGTTTTAAGCAAGTACTGAAGCACCCATTGGCACGATTTCATCTCTAGCTATGTTTCCATCGGAGTAGTGACATGTCTAGAGGAGTCACTACAACTACTCTGAACGGCTGCAATGTTCAGGGTAGCGGGATGAGGAACAATTTGGCTGGGTTTTTCAGAATGGCCGTTCAGAACCAGTGGTGTTGGTGGTGGTGGTTTCGACAGCCTGCTTCCCAACTCTATAGTTGACCACACCGAGAATACCCTAGTAGAGTTTGCCAAAATAGAATGATACTCCCTCCGTCCCATAGTTATAGGCTCATTTCTTTTGGCACATAATTTAAGAAAATCAGTTTAGTGGCAATTTTTAACATAAATTTTCCACATATACCCCTTAATATGGAATTAATGAATAAGTTAATTACTCCTTACTTATCACATTGGAACTCTCAACTTCATTGATTGACGTGTATTAACCATTAAAGTCCATAACCATACAACTTTAACCAAAGAGAATACAACAACATTAAATGTGATGATAAAAATAATTACATTGAATGTTGTTTCTTCAAAAAAAGAGTAATAGTTGAATATTTATTACAAGGGCATAAAAGTAAAACAATGAACTAACTAAATTTTATAAATAGTAAGTAGCCTATATATTGGGACATCTCAAAATGAAAAATCAGCCTATAACTATGGGACGGAGGGAATAATATTTATGCCCTATATTTGGCTTAAATGTTACAAACTAGGCTAAAATGGGAACGTAGCTCCAAAAATGATGAAGGTTAGAACTTAGAACTAAAGCCATACATATATATTGAGAATATAGAGGGGGTCTTGGTAGTGTTGTTTCTTATCAATGCAAACCCGTATTATAATATATTTGACTAAATTCTGCATCCATTTATGCTATATTTAGATTAAAAGAATGAAATAGAAGAAGAAATGGAATGAAAAATAGTGCATTTGGTAATCATTTCGGTGAATAAACTATTCTAATGGAATGAAAATTCATTTCTTTCCCTTTATTTTCATTCCATGGGTGGTGGAATGAGATTCATTTCAATGAAATAGATGTATATTCATATGCAACAATTGTGTCATCCTATCATACTATCCACCACCTCCAACAACCAAGATACTAAAAAATCATCACATTCCTTCAATTCAAACATAGCATTCGAGGAACTGGATATCTGCCCAATAAAAACCAAATACTAATGCAAGCATAAATGAATAATCAAGCTTCAAGCAAGCCCCTTATCCAAAAAGTAAGACCAAACTTCTTGGACTCATTGTGAACAAATGGGGGCCATAAATAAACTGAACCTCAGGATAATTGGAAAACAAATTTGTTCTAAAACATATCAGTAATATATATTATATATAATTACAAAAGAACCACATTAATGATTAATGCTGCTTAGGAACCATGACACTGAATTACGAATGTCAAGATTTACAACAATTAGGCACTAACATGAAATTTTCTTTATTTTTCAGTTGTCTAGTGGAAAAATAGCAAATGGCAAAAGTGTGCAGAGACTGAACAAGGACTGCTACAAAAACCATATACTCTAGATGGTTCTTGACATGGTAAACAAACTTCTACATACATCTGCCTCTTTTCGATTTGAGATAATATGCATTCTATTGTGCTTTCCCAAATTAGAACCAATAATCCTCATAGAACTATCAGTTTTCTATGCAATTGCACTGTACCATCTCCATGTTCATGATCATGATCATGATCATGATCATGAAAGATGAGTGTCAAAGCACCAACTAAACATAACACTGAACCCACAAGAAGCTTGTCATAGCGTTCCACCCAGTGAAACTTAAGCTGACTAGCACCATAGAATGAGAGAGCCACCAGTGAGGTCATCACAGTAATAGTGCTGCAAATCCAATATCATCAACAGAAATCAAATTTTCTCACTTAACAGTTGTCACAAGAATCAAAGGGAAATTTCACATATTGACAACTTCTTGTCATTATTCTTCCATTGGCATGGAAGTATGGTATCATTAGATGTAGCCGAGGCTCAAGAATTTCCCTCAATGCCTACTGAAGAGGAAATCCACAAATGACTCGTGTGTTCCCACATAAATGCCAAGCTAATTGAAAAGGAATATCTTACAGAAAATAAGACAGTTATATAAATGTCACATGAAATATTGTTTAGATTCTTAGAACAAGTATATCTCCACACATAACAAAAACAAAAACAAACCCAACCCAAAACAAAACAACAAAAACTAGAAAAAAAAACTGTGTGTGTGTGTGTGTGTGTGTATATATATATATATATATATATATATATATATATATATATATATATATGTATGTATGTATGTATATGTATATAGGTTAAAATTGTCCTTTCTAGGGTATTTTAGATAAATCTAACTGTTGTAAATTTTCATATTATTTGGTGTTGTGTATCAATGACTTTATACTAGCAAAAAATAAACGATTTCTAAACTGCAAAAGAAATAATTATTGATTACGCGGTTATAGCATTATAATAATGGTGTTCCACAATCTCGAATTAAATAAAAGCTTACATTCTCATATTATTGCATGCTTTTTCCATCCAGATGGTTAGATTTTATTAAAAGGTCTATTATATGTTAAAAAGTGGAGTTATTCTTAAAAACCTAATGGTACACATTAATATTTGTAAACCAATACCTATATGCAGACATCTTGGCTATCATTCGAAATCAATGTTGGGCCTACTGTCCATGGCCACTTCCGACCCACGAATGGCTGCTTCACATGGAGTTTATTGCTCAAAGGTGTATATTTTAAACAAATAGGGTACATACATAATCATTCTTAAAGGAAAAGTTACTTTAATTTGTTTTTTTTCCGCTCATAATACTCATCCTTACATCATAATATGCATCCGTACAATATGCCACAGATACGAGCAACAGACAAGGCACTACGAAAGATCTTATGAAGCTTCCTCTGCAGCCTGCAGGAGTTGCTATTGATTTGGGCCAACAAGAGGCTGAGACCGATGGTGTTCACAGCAGAGGAAGGCAGAGGCCAAATGGTGTTGATGTGGAGGGATGGATCCACAGATTTGGAAGCTTCCAATTCCTCCCAAAATTTAATTGTTTATTTGGAGTTATTTTAAATGCTTTACCCCTAAATTCTAAGCTTGTCAAATTCATTCCTGATGTTGTGGGTTGTGTGAGATTTGACATAATTACTTTTGAAACTAGAAAGTTGTAATGACCGAGAATTCTATGTGTTGCGATAAAGATTATATATATATATATATATATATATATATTTATGAAATGATTTTTTTTTTAGGAATTGTCTTGAGCATATGTGTGTGAATATTGTTATGTGATGTGATTTAAGCAAGTTAGTTAATTTACTTATTTTAAGTTGGCTAAGAAATGAAAAGAAGGCCAAGATGAATAATTAATCAAGTTGATCGAGGAAAAGCAAGATAAACTTATGTTGTGAATTAACATAGCTTGAATGTTGACCTTGAATGGAAAATGAAAAGATTAATGATCATTAAGTGATTAATTAGTATGACTAATATAAAGTTCTTGTATGAATATGAATATATATATATATATGTGTGTGTGTGTGTGTGTGTAATAAATTATTGATTGAACGATGAGTTTTCAAGCCAATTAGGGCTAATTGAGTTAATGAATTGGTGGAACAAAAAGAAAAATCAAGAGATAAGAATTTGCTGAGTTAAGCTTATATTACTAATTAACTAAGCTTGAGATGATAGCCTTGTGATATATATATATATATATATATATATATATATAGCCAGGATCAGGTCCGAGAGTCTGGACCTTGTTAAAATGCGGACCAATTTTTTATTTTTTGCTTTTTTTTTTAAAAAACAACAAAAAAAATTTTATATTTTATGGAATTGGAATTTTTCCATAATAGTGTTTTGGGCGTGATTTGGATATATATAACAAAACAGGTCACAGACTGTTGTTATATGTATCCAAATCACGCTCAAAACACTGTATTGTGGAAAAATTTCAGTTCCATAAAATATTAAACTTTTTTTTAGATGTTTTTAAAAAAAGAAACAAAAAAAAAAGGTCCGTATTTTAAGAAAGTTCGAGAGTCCGAATGGGCAGGACCTATATATATATATATATATATATATATATATATATATATATATAGTGAATTCACTCTACGATCGTAGAGTAGTCACTCCACGATTTGTGAATTCACTCTACGATCGTGGACTACTCTACGATCGAAGAGTGAATTCACTCTACTATCTGGGGATTACTCTACAATCGTAGAGTGAAATCATTGTACGATCGTAGACCGTGTAACTTTAAAAGTTATACGGCTGTGTACCTCCATATTCCCCATATATATATACTGTAGGCATGAGGATTAAATAAACTAAGTGTTATATTTACTTAAGAGTCCAAGTATTTAATACTAGTGGACTAGCTAACAGATTTAATTTTATATTATTTAATACTAATTGGGTTATGTTATTAAACCCATGTGGGCAATTATTTAAAGTCCAATGCAAGTGGACTAGTAACCCTAATTAAATAAAAAGGGTAGTGTGAATTAATGTGTTAGGCTTATGTTGATGGGTGTGGCCCAAATGATTTAATTGGTAGCCCAAAAGTATTTTGTAATTGGCCCAAACCCTAGCCCAAAATGAGATGGACTTTCTAGATAAATAAATGAGCAAATAAAGCATTAAAGAAAATCAAAAGGGGAAACGGGGGGAGAGTAGTCGGGCTACTTAGGAGGGAGCTCATGGGAGTATTAATTGCTTCCTTTCTCATTTTCAAAGGTTGCTCACCAAATCACTAGCTAGTGTTCCCTAATGTAACTAGCTTAAGATGGCAAGGAAAAAATGGATATTTATAGTGATTATGTAGATATATGTATATATGTTATATCTATACATTTTTGGAGCCTATAAATAGGACTCATCTCATTTGTTAGCAAAAGGTTTACTTCATTTTACAATTCGTAAGTTTCAAAGCTAGAGAGCAAAATACTCGAGGGAGAGAAAGAGAGAGGGCTTGTCGAGCTCTAAGAGGAGGAGAGGAGATTTTGTATGTCTTTAAGCTTCACCACATACCTTGGAAGGAAAAGAAAGTGTGCACCCAAAGCTCAAAGGTTTAAAAGTTTTCTAATCTCAAACCCTAATTAGATACGTCAATTTCTATGGTTGTTTTGAAATCAAATGATGAGTTTATGTTTTTAAGTAATATGATAGTAGATTTATATGTAAGATGATGTTTTATGGTTAGATGTAGTCATTTTATGTGTTGATGAGCTTTGATGGCAAAAGAAATCAAAAACAGTTTTTGACCAAGAAACCCTAGAATTTCAGTCCATTTTGGACAACCACCATTTTAAAACCATAACTTATTTTTGAGATCCGTCAAAGCCATGAGTTAAACCTATGAGTTATCTAATGAACCCCACTGGAATCACTGAAAAATATTAAACGAGCCGACCGTAACGCGATTTCTACCAAAACAGTTTTTCGCCGAAAAACTCAAAAACCCTACTGTCCATATTTTTACGTGGGCTGTTTAGGCCAGTTAGAGAGCTTTAAAAATACTGGCCTTTTGTGATATGTTAATATATGAAGTTACCTAGTTTCTGTCCAAAATTAAGCATTTTTCGACTTCGTGAGACGGAGTTATGGCCCGTCAAAAATTTTGCACTTTTTGAAAGAAACTGTTATAACTCAGAAAATTATGAAATTTTTACTGGAGTCGGTGTATGATGTTATGAGACTGCTGTATAAATTTCGGGATTTTTGGATAAAAGTATAATTTTTAATAAATGTTGTAGTTTTGTCGAGAAATGGCCTATTTAAAAATGGGAAATGAGTTTGGAAAATTATAAGAAAATTATTTTGTGACTAAAATATAATATATTAACTTTTTCTAAATGATATAAAAATAATAAGTTGAGTAGGTATTTTAATACCTATAATGAGTTAAGAATAATAGAGGAAATTAAGTTATATTAAGTCATAAAATCATTAATGTGATTTTATTGACTAATGATCAATAAGATAATGTATTAAGACTATACAAGGGTAATTTGGTCATTTTAATAAAATGTTATAAGAATGGCATGGTATGTTTGTTAAATGAATTAAATAAGAGATAAACAATTAAATTAAATTGTTTATAAATTTATAAAATAAATAAATATTATTAAATGATTAATAATATTAGTAAATGATTTAAATATTATTAAATGATTAATGATATTAGTAAGTGAATGAAATATTATTAAATGATTAATAATATTAGTAAGTGAATAAAATATTATTAAGCGATTAATAATATTAGTAAATGCATAAAATATTATTAAATGATTAATAATATTAGGAAGTGAATAAAATATTATTAAATGATTAATAATATTAGACGAGAGTTTAAGATGATTGTTAAGTGATTGAAATATTATCAAAGGATGATAATGTTACTAACGGTTTAAGGTATTATCTAATGTTTACTTATGTGGTTAAATGTTATATAATTTATAATAAAATGGTAGTACTATGAATCAAGATATGTTATGCTAATTGAAAGATTAATCTTATTAATGATAGGTCTTTTCATAAGAAGTTAAATTAGATTGCTTAGCGATAATCAGCGGAACAGGCAAGTTTCCTAACTCAAACTCGAGTTATTATTTTTCAAACATGTTAGTGGATTAATTATTGTTAATTATTCTACATCTATGATAATTATTGATATTAGCACCTAGTGCAAGTTTCTTGAACTTTCTCATACATTACTTTGTGCAAGTTTCTATCTCTTGTATAAACTTTATGATATGCGAGTTTCTTAACTTCCTTTGATGTTCTAACCTTGTACAATGATTATTGCGTGCAAGTTCATATGTTCATTTGGCTTTGTTCTTATAATTGTTTCGCGATGTTGAAGTTCTAAATTGTTCAATATTCTTACATTGAGTAAATCCTAAAACTTATACAAATCTTTTATATTTGTACAAGTGTTCAAGCTATCTTTAAAATTCAATTATGCCTGAATTGTTTAAGCACTACGTCTATGCCACTTCGGCTAGACTAATATTAAATTGTTAAAGCATGAAACGTTCTATTATTTACGAACTGATTTGTTATTGAAGATCTATGTCACTTGTTTCGGCTAGATCGATATTGATATAATATGTTGAAATCATAGCATTTCTTTGAAACAAATCCAAACCATATTGTTGTGGTACGGACTCATGATGTAAGACTAAGATGAGCAACCCTTATAAAAGAGAAACTTTATTGTCGGACATCCGACCCCGCGCACTATGTTCGAGTATTATGCACAATATAGGGTACAATGAGGCTAATCACCTTACGTACTCAAAGTATAATTAGTCCTTGTGATTAAGCTTATACTCTTGAGGTATTCAGTTTTATTAACTGATAATTCCTCTAGAAGTTCACGATCCATAGCGATCACTCAGTATGAAATCTGGGAATAACCCTCTTTATTGAATGTTGTTGCGGTATTGCTAATTCTTCATAATCAAGTGGTTATTGTTGAACCCTCGAAAGAATTTAACTATTTTATTCCTGATATATTATTTGTTGTATGCTTTAAACTTACAGAGCAAATTAGTTGCTCACCCTTACTTAAAATAAAACTTTTCAGCTAAAGTCGAGGTAGCCGAAAGTTCTAAGAAGGACAAAGGCAAAGGGAAAGTGACTGAATAGTGTCTTTTGCGTAATGGTTATTATGTTATATAATGATATAAACCTTTTATATTATTAGACATGTATTGTAAAGGTTAGTTAGACCTGGGATAATGATATGTTTGTATTAAGACAATGAATGAATGATGTAATTCTTAAGGAATGGGTAGATAGATGTGATGCGTATGTTGTATCGTGAGCACTAAATTCGAGGTTCAAGGGACTCGGATTTGGGGGCGTCACAAAAGCACTTGTTTCTAAAATGTAATTTTGCTATGGTTGTCTGATTTGCTTCTATTAGTTTGGAAGCTGAGCAGTTTCCCTATCTTAGTCATCTTCTTGGTTTCTAGTTAAAGTCCAGTAAGGTGAAGTAGGGAGAGGAGGGTTTGTTTTTATGGAATGCAGCTGTATGGACCATATGGTTAGCAAGAAATAATTGTGTTTCCAAGCAAACTCAAGCCAATCCACAGGAAGTTATAGGAGATTTGATAAAATGGTCTAAGGATTGGAGGGCAGCAGCTTACATAATTCAAAATGCTTTCTCTAGTTTTTCTCATATAAATAGCACTAATATCCGTTTTGTGCAGGTAATTCAGTAGACCTAGGATTGGGATCTAGTAATGCAGGGATGGAGTTGTCTATCACCATTCAGGTGGATGGTGGTTGGAAGCATGGATGCCATGTAACAATCGAGAATGTAGTTTATCCTTGTAATTAGGGTTAATAACATTTATTGAATAAAATGAATATTTTAATGAGAATGATTGTGTGTTATGTGGTTAAAGGTTGATTTTTGACCTAGATTATGTGTTATGACTGTGCATAAGTGTTGTGAATTGTAGAAGAAAAATAAAAAAAATTCGAGAAAAAACATAAAAACATTATTTACGCTAAATACGCCTTTTTCGATTTTTCGATTTTTTCGAATCACGTCATAGTGTTTATTCGGAGAATGGTCATCTTTAATAAAATTTACGAAAGAAAAATTTCGCGGGGGGAAGGAGACGTAATCTCTAATAAAATTTACTAAAGAAAAATTTTGCGGTTTTAGCTAATCGAACAAGTTAGGAAAACCAAACAAGAAAGATAATGAGTAACCGACCTAGTTTGGCGTAACCGGAAATGTAACTAGATGCTAACCGAAAGGACAAAAGCCAATTGGGGGTCAAGAAGGGGGGGTTCACCCGGCCATCAAGGCCAAGAGGGAAGAAGAGTTGGCAAGCAATGCATTTAATGCTAAGTTAAAAAGTATTGCATGAAATGATAATAACCTAACCCTAGTTAGCTTAATTGATGATTGATTAGGATAACTTGAGGGTTGATTAGTAAGGTATTGGAAGATGAGGGGCAAGACTTGGTGAAGACCAAGAGTGGTGACCAACTTAGAAGCAAGACAAAACTATGTCCTATACATTTTACCAAAACTATCATCCAATTCATTTCATTTCATTCACAAGTGTAAGAGAGAAAAGAAAGCAAGAGAGAAATAGAAAGGGAGAGAGGAAGCACGGGCAGAGACAAGGAAGAGAAGAAGTTTAACTAGCAAGCTCTCATCTAAACTTAATCAAGTAGAAGAAAGAACCCCAAGAAGGTAAACCTCAAGCCCTAACTCGTCATTTTTTCTAAGCTTTGTAAGCTAGCTTTGTTGGTGGTTGTTGTTTATGTTTATGGAAGATCATGAAAGATCTTGAAGTTATAAGGTGATGATTGATGGTATATATACTTGTAAACTACCAATAAATAACATGTAAAGTGGAGCAAAAACTAAAAACACAAACCTATGCATAAAGGATGGAATATGGACAATTAGTTGACTGTTAGTGGCTGTTTTGGGGCCATTTTTTTGTAGTGTTCCAAAACTGAAAAATTAGTTCCAGGGTGTTTTGTTATGCTCTTATGAGTTACGAACACCACCCAATTGGAACGAGCGTAAAAACTTTTGTAATGAAGTCATGGCGGATTTTTTTTATAAAATTAGTTAAAAGCATGCTTGTCAAGTCGTCGACTAGTCGTCGTCTAGTCGGTAATAATTTTTGAGGCGTCAGGACGACTTGGTGGGAGAGCAGAAAGGCGCGCGCTCAGTCGCCGACCTGGACAACTTGGACGAAAGACGATCGACTTGGACGACTATATTGATAAGCGGTCGACTTGCCGGAGTGGGATTGGTCCGAGCCGAAGCTATTAACAGGGTAAAAAGAAAAAGCCTAAAGTTCGAAACCTAATTGATCCCTCACGAGTCACAACTTTGAAACTTCAGTTCATCAAAGAGGAGAAACGAAAAGAGGCCATACCCAATCGATCAGCGACTGACAACTTCGGCGACTAACTCCGGCGACTCAACTGACTTCGCTTTTGTGTGGCTTCGGCGACTCAACTGACTTCGCTTCGCTTCGGCGACTTCGACTCCGGCGACTAACTGGGTTTTTTTTTATGCTTAGACCATCTATGCTTATGCTTAGACCATCGTACACATCACGCCTCAACTGACTGCATTCTATTCTATGAAGTAGTAATACTTTATTACTTGAGTTAGAGGCATGTGTTGCTGCCTATATACTGTTATTACTTTATTACATAACTTTATTACTTTATATAGTGCATAACTTTATTACTTGTCTGTACTATATTATAATGTAATTTGTACTGTATTATATTATCTATAATACAAGTTATCACTAGTGTCGGCTGCCTATACTGCTATATTATATAATTCTGTCCTTTTTGTAAAATTAATGTAACATCTTAATGTAAAATTATAATAGGATGCTTAATTATAAATTCATGGTATTCTATATATATAATATTAAAACTTAAAAACTAAACATAAATTTAAAAATTATATTGAATTAAACTAAATATTGCAAATGTATCACCATTTAAATAATTTGAAGTTGGTACAAGTTTAAAAAATTACAAGTTTACAACTATAATAAAATTATCCATTTTGACTTGATCTTGTTCAATATTCATATAAATATTAAATATATATAATTTTATTCGTATAAAATTTACATTGTTAACGACTTGTCGACTTGTGGACGACTAGTCGGGCGCCTTGTCGCCTAAGCGCTTAAGCTCCCGGCTGTCGACTCGCCTCAACTTGTCGCCTTGATAACTATGGTTAAAAGATTGAAAAACAGTTTGTACACTGACTTTTGAGTCAGTTTTCTGAGTAGAGTCTCTGAAAAATTCTATTTTTCTGGGTATTGTGTAGTACGTAGAACAAGGAAGCCGTGGACTTAAGAACGAACTCATTCCAACTTCGGATGAGGGACTTGTGGCATTTGGAAAAAGGTACGTCAAATCTGCCTAGGCAGAAAACTAGTCCACGAAGGTTTTTAGCACCACTGTTTTGGCTCGATAAGAAGTCTGGAAAAATTTTCCATTCCGGGGAATTTGTAGAGGATGTTGCGAATAAGAAACTGGCTCAAGAACGGACTCATTCTGACTTGGAATGAACGAGTTATGAGGTTCGGAGGGTTAGGGAGTCAAGGCTTCCAGAGCAGTAAGCTCGCTGCATGGGCAGTGGCTGGGCGAGCGCAGCAGGGCGCTTGGCAGCAAGGGTGTTGGGCGTGCTGGCTGCCTAGGCGCTGCTGCTGACAGCCCTAGGCTGGGCTGTGCACGCTGTTTTCGGACGCCGAACGACGTGGTGCACGTCGAGGCTTGTCAAGTGACGCAGAGCAACGTGGCGCACGTCGGGGCGTGTTGAGCGACGCCAAGCAGCGTTGTGCATGTCGGGCGTGCCATGGGCGTGTCGTTGTGCCGTTTCGCGATTCCATGCGACATTTTTTGACATTGTTCCAAAATGTTCCAAGTTATAAAAGACAAATATTATAAATTGAATAATAATGAATATAGATAATAGTTGGGGATCGATAAGAGGGTCATGGTGTTCCCAAACGCCGCAATGCCGTGAGACGTTTTTGAAGAGTTGTCGCGTTACTTACATTTAAAAAAATGCGAACCTGAAATGAGGAATAATGTAACGTAAACCAATATATGGAGTTTTTATGTGACTAATTGGTATGTTATTATTAATTAAATGTGTAGGATATTTGAATGACATTTTCAAAGTTAAATTAAAGAACGCATCAGACAAATATTCTTAAACTTTTTCGCAAGTTTCTAACTTCCACAAATTATTTTATTGTGCTACTTTTTCAGCTTCATTCAAATACTGTATTGAAGTTATAATTTACACAATATTTATATATTGTGTGAACTCTAAACTAATGCAATTCTTTTGATAATTGTACAAGTTATTCAGTTATGCTTTTGCATATTGTTAGAGTTTTACAGTCCGTTATTATATGAATTGTTTTAAAATTATGTTGATGTCTTTTGTTTCAACTAGACACGTGTTAAGATATGATTTGAATTTGATAAATTCTTTAATGCTATCCAAAATTAAATTGGTGCGGACTCCGACTTAAGTCTGAGATGAACAACCCTATTATTAGCGGCAATTTTAGTCGGATATTCCGACAAACCCGTGAGCCAGTCAAAACAAACGCATATAGTCGTTTAAAAAGCTAAAGATTGTGCACAACATGAGTACAATAGGCTAATCCCTTAGCGTGCTTGGAAAAAGACGATTTGTAGTATAAAAATTTGTTCAACCTTTTATGAAAAGAAAATGTTCAAGGTCGTTTGACCACTCAGTATGCCGTTTTTAAAATGTTAAATAAAAAGAATTTCTTATTATTATTCCTATTTATTTGAAATGATTTCACAACTATTGTTCAGTTACTGAAATAGTAACATGATTCTTGATTTTGTTGTTTATTCAACTGTTTATACTTACTGAGCTTTGTAGCTCACTTACTTTAAATTAAATATTTTCAGCTAAGTCTGAGCGGGCCGAAAGTTCAGAAAAAAAGGACAAGGGAAAAGGAAAAATTTCTGAATAAAGAACTATATGTAATAGTTTATATACTATGGATGATGTATTAATTAGAGTAATGTAATATTTATTCATATGATGATGTTTTAAACATGTAAAGGTCGTAGAACCTGGGAATTTAGAGTAATGCATATTGTAATAATTAATAATTACATTTATATCATTATTATTATGTTAAATGGATAGTATCGTGGAGTACCATATTCAGAGTTTAAAGGTATTCGGATTTGGGGGCGTCACATGTCATATGGCTGCTGTGGATTTTTTGGCATGATAATCACGAAGTAGATTGGGGTTCTCTTTGTTGGAGCTCCTCTCCTCTTCACTCTGAAGCTCTAGGTCTTCTTCTTGGCCTGTTGTGGTGCTTTGTGCATGGATAGAGAAGAGTTTGCTGCATTACGGATTCCAGTCCCTTGGTTTCTTAGGTAGCCCTCAATTTTTGTCTAGTATTAATGGAGTAATTGAAGACATTAGATTATTAGGTTCTTGGTTTGATGTTAGTAATGTAACTAAGGTTCCTAGATGCTTTGTCCAACAAGCAGCTTGTTGGCCAAAGAAACTAGAACAAAAAACAGCCATATTTATTTTTGGATGCATGTTTATTTCTACCAAAAAATTAAAGAACTAAATCTGACGTCATATGAAAATTATTAATTTTTGTAACATCATATAACTTCATCATATCATAGATTGTGTCATTTACGAAGCATAATAATCAATTTTACATGCTATGTCAATAGCAGTGAATGTAAATATGCTTGCAAATGTATGGACATATATTTAACTAACAACAGACATGTACATAAAAGACACGCAAGTATGAAGATTACTCTCTCAATTTGATGTGGTGGTGGAGGTTCGAGTCGCATGAGCCACCTACGCGGTATCCTTCCCCTTCCCCCCTCCCCCACCTTCCCCATTCCCCCTTTCCCCTTCCTCTTAACGGTTTGCAAAAAGAGAAGTACGAAGATTACTCCCATTTCCATTTATGCTATTTTAGGTTTTTGTTTTCCTTTCCTTCTCCTACTTTTGTTTCAATGAAAAATAACTTTCTTCCCTTTAATAGACCCTATGGTTTCTTGGACATCGATGCAAGTACCTTCTATACATGATATTTAGTTTTATGGTGGACACCTAGAAATGCTAAACATGTGTCCAAGAATGCCTATGAAGTGCCGATGTCTAACAAGTCTTGATACAGACACATCGTAGTTGTAAAAAAAGTGTTCTTACTTCGTAGATTCACTCATAACTTGGTCTGAATAAATGTAACTACAGTATCACATAACATAAGTTATACCATTTTTGGTGTCAGATTTAGGTATACCATTTTGAATGAATTTTTATGTTTGTTGCAAGCACTTACTACAGAAAAACTTAAACACATGTCCAAGAATGTCCCTTAAGTATCAGCGACAAACACATCTCGATAATCAACCTTGTACAAGTGTCCATACTTCCTAGCTTCACTCATTATACTTGGTCTGAATTACAAGAACCTAGAATAACCTTTTCTAATGAAAAGTTACCTAAAGTATGCCACATATTAACCCTTTTTATGATGTAGCCATAATTAAATTAAAAGCAACTCCATCCATCTCACTTTATAAGACAATTTTTTGGGTGTTCTTCCCACAAGGTTTCAAGATGCGCAAAAAGATTTGTATAGATTATATTTTTTATATGCTCAATATTTGTGTATTAAACTTTCATAAGATATATTTTCAAATACTAATACAAAAAGTATAATATATAAACGTATTTCAGCATGTCTTTTACTCCGTGCCAAAAAACTTTCATCTTTTATTTTTTTGATAAAAGAAGAAATTTTATTGATAGAGAAGAAATGATATAATAAGAACAGCCCTCCAATCTCTATATAAATCAATAACAGAGATACCTCTAAAAACCCCCATAGCATAAGCCCAAAGAGATGTAAGAAAAATAACCCTATCATTCAATAACTTTGAGGATAAGAAACTTTCTCTAAACAACCTAGCATTACACTCATTCCAATCCCTCACAAGATAGAAAAGAAGGCACATTTCCATAATATTTTGGCATCTCTCGTACTTCCAAATCCTCTAAAACGAATTAATAACATATATTCCATTGTAGCAGGACATACTTACTCCTCTCCTAGCACTCCAAAGAGAGAGCTCCACAATCCCAAAACAACATGATGAGGACATGCCTAGCCCGGGAATGGTTGGGAACCATGGAGCGGATTCGGTGCAAGTTCTAGTTAGACCCGTGACGAGAGCTCGTGCTAAACGCTTAAAGGGCTTAACAGACTTATTCAAGAAGCTTAGAGTGATAAAGGAACGAGTTCGAAGACAATAGAGTTGGAGTCTAAGCTCATGAATATGATTCAAGTGTTTATTCAAAGCCACAAAGCAGGAAATAGCCAAGGCAGCGATTCTGACCAATTGGAGCGCCTAGCGCCATTTTAATGCTAGCATTGGCGCCCCCCGCGCCTACCATACAAAAGTTAGAGCGCCCCGCGCCGTTCATGCAGAATTTGAGCGCCCCCCGCGCCGTTTCCTTTGTTTTTCTGGCACGGCCCGCGGCGTGCACCGAAATCGAGATGCATCTTTTTACGCGTTTTATTTTAGGAATTTAACATATCTTTCACAATTCTATTGTAATTAGGATGTTTGTTAGATAGATTTTGCTTCCTAATTAGTTGTTATCTAGTATTTCAATTCCTTTAAGAATTAGGGTTTTATTCTATTAGTATAAATAAAATACTTGGATTATGTAATTAAATGATCAACTTTTATTATGAGAATTTACTCAATACAATTGAGAGATTTCTCATCTTTTGGTTTTTTGAGAATTTCTAAGCTAAATTCTTAGTTTTTCTTTGAGATTTTATTTTTTGACTTGAATCATACAATATCACATAGTTGTGTGTAGCGTCTTCTTTACATCAATCGTCGATTGTACCAAGATTACCGCTTACATATAAGCGAGGGGTCAAGGTGTCGTTAGTGTCCATTCAACGCGACTGCATTGCTTGAACGATTTTATCAAGGTTCTCGTCTCTTATAAGCATTGGGTTGAGTTATCAAGAGAGTTCCACCATTATACCTTGCTAGAAACGATCTGGACGACGACCACCTCACGCAAGAATGCCGTGGAGTATATCATTTGGTATCAGAGATAAGTCTTCTAGCTAGTTATCTGTCATTTTATTTTCGTGTTTGAATATATAGTTAAAAAAAATATTTCAGTTATTTGATTCGATTGAATTGCTACCTTTAAGATTCATATCGTCTATAGTTTGTTCTTATAAGTTGTTTTTGAATTGATTGGGAAACTGTGCTTTTGTTGGTAAATTCGAAAAGAACCTATAAGAGGGAATAACTAGAGGTAAAAGGTTAGAATGTGAGATCATTCGAGGGTAAAAGTCATCGAGTGATACACGAGCGATCATTAAATTGAGCGAAACACGTAAGGGAGTGGTGAGAAAACTGTATTGCTACTAACCCTTGTTTTGCAGAAAAAATGTCTAATTCCAAAGATAAAGGTACTATGGAAGAAACTCCAGCAAAATTTGATACGAAGTTTGTTATGGAGGCTATGATGAAAGAATTTACTAAGAAGTTAGATATGGCGATGGAGCAAGTAAATGAGCATTTTGACCAAATGAGTGTCTCCGAAGGAAATCAGTTTCAACATCCTAGTGGGGACGACAAAGGGAAGAACGCAACAAAGAGAGGCTAGAACGGAGGAAACTTATTATGAGGGTAGGTTTAGTGAGGAGGAAGACCGAGAATCCGACTTTATCCATCGGAGGCAAAGAGGTGCTAGGGATAGAGGAGGTAGGAATAGAGAAGATGATAATTTGGATAGTATTAAAATGAAAATTCTAGCTTTTCAAGGTAGGAGTGATCCTGAGGCATACTTAGAGTGGGAGAAGAAGATGGAGTGAGTATTTGATTGTCACAACTATTCGAAGCTTAAGAAGGTAAAACTTGCCGCGACAAAATTTTCAAATTATGCTATTACTTGGGGAAATCAGTTGATGACTAATCGGAGAAGATATGGTGAGCATCCGATTGAGACTTGGGAGGAGATGAAGACTGTGATGAAAAAGAGGTTTGTGCTGAACCATTACCACCGAGACTTTTTTCGGAGTTTACAAAATCTTAAGCAAAAGGAGATGGACATGTTAATGACTAGAGCCAACATGGTCGTCAAGGATCGTGAGGCGACATTGGCCAAGCTATGGAGTGTAGGTTTAACACTCGGTAGCTACCAAACATAATGAGCAAGAATTTTGAGTAATGAGAAGGATGCTATCTCTATAAAACAAATTCTCAACTCTTCTATTCGAAGCTTTTCTTCATAACAAAGAATCATCAAGTTTGTACTCTATAAAGCCATGTCGTATGAAATCTGTTATCAAAGTTCTGTACTTTAGAAGTACTATTAATTTCCAGTACATTTGTAATTAAAGAAGAAGAGAGTAATTAAGCAAAGGATTTTCAGCTCACAAGAGGACATGCGAAGCGCAGGTAGCCGTACGTTGTAATTTTCGCGCAAGGCAAGTCCTTCAGTTCCTATGTGTTGTATGAACTTGACATTGATTATATGTTATCATTATTGCAATGTGAATGGAATTTACATGAACATGTTGAATTACATATTATGCTCGTTGAATTATGAAAGTCAATTTATGACTAAAATTGATTGAGTTTTAGAACTCAGTCTTGACGTGATATGTGATATATGATATGCTAAACATATGAATCATGTTGTTTAGAATTATGATAATCATGAAATATGAACTGGATATAAAATTATGTGTTATGTGAAGCATGAAAACTGTTGGATTTGCTGAACTGTCGAGCTCAATCTTGCAAAAATAAACTTTTTGCAAGTTAAAAACATAATTTGATATTACTTGCTATCCGGACGATAAGGATTGGAAGACATGCGAAGGAATACATTTTTCTTGAATTAGAAGTTGTATAGAACTATGTTAATAGATTTGATGTGTAACTGGCAGTTATGTACGATTTGAAATGTTCAATAAATAAGTAATGTTTGTTTTGAAATAAGAATGTATGGTGGTGATTACTTTGAAATGTAAAACCATATAACGATTACTCTGATAAAATGAATCATATATAAATATGATTATGAGATTTGTAATCGTAAAGGTTACGATATAGGGAAAGATATAGAAACCAGAAAAGTTTTTAATTATCCGTATTTTTAAGTAAATAATGATAATAAGATAGTGCAAGATAGTATTTAACGCACAAGGTTAGGATTAAGTTAGTCCTGATTTTGGGGTCATTACAAAGATAGAACTTTGTTAGACCTGCAACCTTACTTTGTAAAACCATAGACCACACAAAAGCCTTTGGAAGGGACCTTGACTTTCCAAATGTACGAAGCCAATGGAAATGGATGAGGAACAATAGACCGAGTCAAAAAAGAGGAGTAACTCTTACAAAAAAAGGAATCAGTTGGATCTAAAGTCCATATACGCTTATCAGAAAAGGTACATAGATGGACCAAATCAAGCAATGTTAGCAAATATTCCATCTCATTAGATTCCAAATACATGAGATTCCTAAAGAAATGAAAATGCCAAGAAAGTGAGTTGCCAAGTTAGAAATTGGAGCATCATGAAGTGAAGAAATACAATAAACACGATTAAAAAAGAGAGAAAAATAATTATCTCCCAACTAATAATCCTCCCATAATCGAATTTGATGACCATCTCCAACTCCATATCTCAAATGTCGAATAAGTATAACCTTGGGAGATGAATTTCCAAGGACTTGCATGAGTAACATAAATCTCGTATCTAGCATCCCACCCATTCAAATGCATACTTAATTTGCTCCTAATAACCTTATGTCAAAGGGAATGAGGTTCCAAACAAATTTTCCAAAGTCATTTACCAACTAGAGCAACATTTCTAAGGACGAAATTACCCAATCCCAACCCCCCTCCTGCTTAGAAAGACATTGTTTTTCACCCAACCAAATGATCATTCCTCTCATCATCAGCTCTCGACCAAAGAAATTCTCTCATTAACTTTTCTAGTGTGTTAGCTATACTAACTGGGATCCTAAAAAGAGATAATATAGGGGTATACTAGACAAGCAAGCCTGAATCGAAGTAATTATATCCCCCAAGGAAAAATACGCACCTTTCCACCTATCTAAACGTTGACTCGCTCTTTCAACTATCGGATCCCAAAACGAGACTGACCTAAGATTCTCACCAAGCAGGACCCCAAGGTAAGTAAGCGGAAATTCCTCAATTCTACAACCAACCAGAGACGAATGCGTTAAAATCTCCTCAATATCCATGTTGATCCCAGCTACACTACATTTAGACAAACTAACCATCATACTAGAAATTGTCTCAAAAACTTGAAGAATAGTCAACACATTTTTAAAACCTTGGTGCCCCTCTAAAATAAAGAGAATAGTATTATCAGCAAATTGGAGGTGAGAAACCTGATGAGTGGGTCACGAACCTACGAATCGGGTACTTCTTAGCTTAGTATATTCTTATTTCTTGAGTATTACATGTTACTTTTGATAGTTTGTATGTTACTTTGCAGGAATGAAGGTGAGGATGGGGCTTAGGAGCTAAAGAGAAAGAAAAGCATGAAGAATTGGACAAGCTGATGAAGTGGGCGTGGTGCGCCAGATTAGGATTGATCGAGGATGGCGTGCAGCACGCAAGGTCGGACGAAGGACTCAGATGGGCGTGTGAGGGCAAGTCAGCTTGAGAAGGAATTGGCGCTGAGGGACGCCGCCTCGACGGATTCTCGTCTTGATTTGGTTTCCTTAAAAGCAGAAGTTGATTTGATTGAGGATTTGGACTTCCCTGATGTAATAGGGTTTTGCTATGACTATAAATATTAGTTGTTTACCTAATTTGAGATATATCTTTCTAAACTTTTTGACTGATATTCATTGAGAGCCACACTTGGAGACTTGGAGATCTAGTTGGAGAACACGACAGGCAGATATTGAAGAACAGAGACGGAAGATCCTCGACAGAGTTTTCTTCTTCATCTTTATTTAATTTTTGTACTCAAGATGTTATTTAATTATTATCTGTTAGTTTCAATTATGATGATGAACAAATTAATCAATTAGGAATACAATGGAACCTTTTGCATAGCTTTAATTCAATTGCCAATATTTTCACTTGATAATTCCTTTGAATTGATTATTATATTTTGTGCTTAATTAAATAATTGTTTGGCCAGGCCAACAATTAACTTTATATCTTTGATTGAATTGAAAGAGGAAATCTTAGATTAGAACTGAATATAATAACGCATAAAATTGTTGATTCTTGTTAAGGATAACATAATAGTGTATGAGACGAAAGTACTTGTATGTAACATGTGTTAGGAGTTTGTGCTTAATGAGTCTATTTTAAGTCTTGCACGACAGTAGCAAAATAACTGAAATATGTCTTTTTATTAATCATTGAAAGATGTTAATAAATGGATAGGTAGTCCTAGTTATCAATTCATTGGGTTAAATCAAGTGGAAATAAGGCAAGGGAATTATAGCAAAGCAATTGGAGAAATTGTATTCCTATGTTTTAATCAACTGATAATCAATACTTGTCAGTTTAATTAGTTTTTAATCCCTTTAATTTACTCAGTTTTCACAAATCAATTGTAGTGACTGTTAAGTAGGATAAATTAGTAGAAACTGGATAATTAGAATAATTGTTATTGACTGTTCCCTGTGGGTTCGACACTCTCTTTACTTCTATATTACTTGATTGACCGTGTGCACTTGCGCGCGCGTATTTGTCATTATTTAAATCGGACAACAAGTTTTTAGCGCCGCTGTCGGGGAACGGTTCTAATAATTATTTTGTTATTAGTTTTTATTAGTTTAGTTTATTTAAACAGATTTTTATTTTATTTTTGTTTGCTTTTACAGGCTGTCTTTTATTTAACTCTGTTCAAGCAGTGATTGGTGTTCGGTAAAGCTTGTCACTAACTGTGGAACTAGAACATTAGGATTATTGGGCGATAAAGAAGCTAAACTTTCATCTCAAAGCAGCCGGTGAGAAGAGACTCTTACAGCTGAATGAACTAGATGAGTTTCGTGTGCAAGCGTATGAGAACGCCAAGCTTTGCAAGGAAAAGACCAAAAGATGGCATGACAAGCGCATTGTCCAACGATCCTTTGAGCCAGGTCAATCAGTATTACTATTTAATTCACGGCTCCAACTCTTCCCAGGCAAGCTAAAGTCAAGATGGTCCAGTCCATTCATGATTACCAAAGTCCACCCATATGGAGCTATCGAAGTTCAGTATCTAAATAGCCAGCAGACGTTCAAAGTAAATGGTCAGCGGTTGAAGCACTATCTGGGCAGAGAAGTAGACCGGCAAAACACCTCAATAAGTCTCGAGGAACATAACTGAGAAAGACAACAAAGTCAGGCTGACGACTCTAAACCAAGCGCTTATTGGGAGGCAACCCAATTTCTAGCTCTTTCTTGAGTTCTTTTATTTTATTTAGTTAAATTCTAAAGTTTCTTTTAGTCAATTTTCTAGGTTAATAAATTTTTTATTTTGATACATTTGTAGGAAGTAAAGTTATTGGAGCAAGGGAAGCAAGTGAAGGGATCAAATCTTCAAGACTACATAGGGGCGCAGGCCGCGCCAGAATTTAAGCACACCAAGCGCGGGGCACTCTGGTGCACCGGAATCAACGAGTCAAACAGAGCAATCGGGCGCGCCATTGAGAGCGTGAGGCGCGCCACTTCAGCAGAATATTTAGAACATCCACCAGAGGGGCGCGGGGCGCGCAGTTCTGGGCGTGGGGCGCGCAATTCTGGGCGTGGGGCGCGCAGTTCTGGGCGCGGGGCGCACTGGTCGGCCACATCAGTTAGTAAACAAGGGTTTCAAGTTTAATCTTTGACCAAATCAAACTTTCCCCTTTCAAATTAAGACTCTTACCTCCCTTCTGAATCCTCGACGTCCTCTTTCCTAAAAACCCCTCCAATTCTCCTCCCAATCTTCCTCCACCCCACCTTCATCAAACAACTCACACCCAATCCCCATCCTAATCGCACCCGAACTCTCACTCACCCAAGTCTTCAACAATTTCCTCCCCCATTCGGATTCCTCCCAGACCACATTGAAATACACGAAGAGGACGCTTCCGACTGGACTGTTCATTCCCGACTCCGAATTGGATCAGTGATCCACTACAGAGCAGGTTCTCAAGAAGCGCTACCAAACTCTCTAAAAGCAAGGTAACGAGTGTTGTTGATTCTATCACATATTTCGGTTAGCACGTTTGGTTCATACATAATCTGTTATATTGGGATTTCATGGGTTACTGATGATCCAAGGTCTTTCTTAAATATTATACATTTGGGAGGGTAGTTGATACTGCTAAGGGAGATAGGTTTGGGAAAATTATGTTTCGCCCACCAAGTGTTTGTTATATTGCCTCAACCATCTGTGCACTTAATTGTGATTCAACACCAACTGTCTGGCACACATGATCGCTTCCAAACGACAAAGGGGCTCCAGTTCTACAGCTAGACATCCTTTTGATGGGTCCAAATTTGTTAGTGAGGTGGCAGAAACGAGGTTCAATACCGTGTTAGACAAAAAGACGTTGGTTTTGGAACGAGGGCTTAAGCTCGATGCTAACTTAGATGCTGATATGGCACTCATGATTGTTGAGCGAAATTGGTTCCAACTGGTTGAGCTGCCGCAACCTGCACTGATCAACATCGTCAAGGAATTCTACGCCAACGCCATTCAACATGTGGGTCAAGTTGTGATGGTCAGGGCCAAACACGTGTCATTTCAAACAACAACTATCAATCACTATTTTGGGTTGGAGACACCTACTGATACAAGATACAAGGATCGCTTACCAGACTTAGATGAGCTATTTGTACGGTTGTGCAAGCAGCGGGTAACTAGAGCAGGTACTAATGAGAAGATCAGCTTCCCACACTCTGCCTTGATTCACTATGGCAAGGCCTGGTACGCGTTCTTATGCGCCAGGTTGATTCCCACGCGCCATCAGAATGATGTGACTAAGGAGAGGGCTCGATTATTACACGACATTGTACACCATCACTTCCGAGAAAGCAATGAGATTGTTTATTATAAAGTGGATGTGGGTATGTGCATTCAAGAGTCTATTGAGTGGTTGCTGAGGGGTGGTACCACGGGTGGACTTCTACACGGATTTCTTATCACCGATTTGTGTCGTAAGGCCGAGGTTCAATGGCATTCATCCGAACAAATTCAGCAACCTATGGCAATCATTGACC
This sequence comes from Panax quinquefolius, assembly GCA_020205615.1. Taxonomy (NCBI): domain Eukaryota; kingdom Viridiplantae; phylum Streptophyta; class Magnoliopsida; order Apiales; family Araliaceae; genus Panax; species Panax quinquefolius. The sequence continues at coordinate 21,643,423 of CM035162.1, forward strand.
ATGCAACAATTGACAAATATAGAGCATGGGATGGGGCAATATCACATCCGAGAGGAGAAGGGTACATCATGATCCGACAACCATCACCACCAGTCACAGATGCATCAATGGCCGAAGAGGCTGAGGCCGAGCCGTCAACTAGATTTCAAAGACAAAGTCAAAGGCAAAACTTACGACTCACCTAACGTCAAGCGACAATGCATGCCTACAACATTGGAGAATTCACTGCACTGGTAGATGCGTTCTCTCAATTCAATCACAACTCCAACCCCGTCCAGCTGCCTATTCCACCAATTCTTCGTGCATATCCCTCGTCGGATGACGAAGGCCAACACGACGAGTCTTGACTCGTTGCTCTGGGAAGTCCTCCGTACTATTTTTTTTGATTTTTACGTAATGAGGACATTACTTGTTTCAAGTTTGGGGGGATTATTTGGTTGTTTTGCATTGTAGTTAATTTTGTGTTTTGTGAAGTGTGCACAGTTGCATTGGTAGTTTAGAACTAGCATTCATTCATTCATTCTATCATTATCATAAAAAAAAAACATTCACGTAGGATTTGATGTTGGTAGAAGCATGAACATAGCATCTTGCATTGAGATTGAGCATGTTGCCTTGGTAGTTAAACAATGGCCGATGATGAGACTGCTTTACCCTTACTAGTAGAAAATTGAGTATCATGTACTAATTAGACTTGATCATAAGAACCTCATAGCATTATTCTGGCCTTCTTTCACATGCAAGCACACCAGTTGACTATCAGTGGTGATTAGGAAATTTATGTGTGATAGGTCATGGGGCATTCACTTGATCATTGGTAGAAACTAAGCATTGGCTAATACATAAGTTTGGGGAAATTTGGTGTTATATATATAAAAAAAACCCAAAAACAACTAAAAAACGAAAATAGTTGCATAAGAAAAAAAACTGGCTTAGTTCAACTTCGTGGCCTCTGTTACTCAGACGAGTAAGCATTAGGGGATTGTCTCTATACCCAGGGCCCAAAAGCCATCTGGCTTGGGAGTCGTTAGTCGAAAGTCCGCTACACGGGTAACTTTGAAAAGCCTAAGGGGGTTGGACATTGCACAAGTCAGATGGAAAATAATCGGTGGGATGGAGCATTAAAATGCACCTGCGAAGCATGAGCACTTAATGACTTATATTCTATTGCTTTACAACCTAATTTTCTTATTTCTTATGTGGATGCCATGTTCAGTTGTATATTTGTGAGAAGGGTGAGTGTACACATGAAATTGATTACATGAACAACTTTGAAATTGCTGATAAGAAATTGGGCACACACACGTAAAGAGGCTAGAGTTATGTTAAGTGAGGTGAGAATGTGAGAGAATATGAATGTACATGTTGCAATTTTGACTGTAGGATGTGTTTATCTCTGAGGCGTATGTATTATCTAATTACCATGGTTATTGCTCGATCTCATTAGTTGCATTCATTCTGTTTAATTTGTGTTAGGGTAGTTGTGTTAAATTGCTCGAGGACAAGCAAGTACTTAAGTTTGGGGGTATTTGATGAGTGGGTAACGAACATACGAATCGGGTACTTCTTAGCTTAGTATATTGTTATTTCTTGAGTATTACATGTTACTTTTGATAGTTTTTGTGTTACTTTGCAGGAATGAAGGTAAGGATGGGGCTTAGGAGCTAAAGAGAAAGAAAAGCATGAAGAATTGGACAAGCTAATAAAGTGGCGCGGGGCGCGCTAGTATTACACTAAGGATGGCGCGGGCCGCGCTAGGTTGGACGAAGGACTCTGCATGGGCAGCGCGGGGCGCGCCACTTGGAGAAGGAATTGGGCACGGGGCGCGTCGGTCTAATGATGGATTCTGTGCTGATTTGGTTTCCTTAAAAGCAGAACTTGATTTGATTGAGGATTTGGACTTCCCTTATGTAATAGGGTTTTGCTAGGACTATAAATATTAGTTGTTTACCTAATTTTAGATATATCTTTCTAAACTTTTTGACTGATATTCGTTGAGAGCCAACACTTGGAGACTTGGAGATCTAGTTGGAGAACACGACAGGCAGATATTGAAGAACAGAGACGGGTGATCCTCGACAGAGTTTTCTTCATCTTTATTTAATTTCTGTACTCAAGATGTTATTTAATTATTATTTGTTAGTTTCAATTATGATGATGAACTAATTTATCAATTAGTAATACAATGGAAATTTTTGCAGTGCTTTAATTCAATTGCTATTATTTTCACTTGATAATTCCTTTGAATTGATTATTATATTCTGTGCTTAATTAAATAATTGTTTGGCCAACAATTAGCTTTATATCTTTGATTGAATTGAAAGAGGAAATCTTAGATTAGAACTGAATATAATAACGCATGAAATTGTTGATTATTGTTAAGGATAACATAATAGTGTATGAGACGAAAGTACTTGTATGCCATGTGTAATGTGTTAGAAGTTTGTGTTTAATGAGTATTTTAAGTGTCTTGCACGATAGTAGCAAAATAACTGAAATAGGTCTTTTTGTTAATAAATGGATAGGCAGTCCTAGTTATCAATTCATTGGGTTAAATCAAGTGAAAATAAGGTAAGGGAATTATAGCAAAGTAATTGGGTAAATTGTATTCTTATGTTTTAATCATCTGATAATCAATACTTGTCAGTTTAATTAGTTTTTAATCACTTTAATTTACTCAGTTTTCACAAATCAATTGGAGTGACTGTTAAGTAGGATAAATTAGTAGAAACTAGATAATTAGAATAATTGTTATTGATTGTTCCCTGTGGGTTCGACACTCTCTTTACTTCTATATTACTTGATTGACCGTGTGCACTTGCGCGTATTTGTCATTATTTAAATCAAACAACAAAACCCTCACCTCATGCCCAACTGCAGAACTTGCGAGTATACCACACTCCTCTCCCCAACTGAGCATCTTGTTCAAAACATCAACAACTAATGTAAACAAGAGAGGTGACAACGGGTCTCCCTACCTCAAACCTCGAGAAAACTTTAACCAATACTTGGGCTCCCCATTCACAATCACAAAAAACTGAGAAGAGACAAAACACCCTTTCATCCAAGAGCGCCACCTAACTCCGAAACCTTTCCTCTCCAAGACCTTATCCAAGAAGCCCCAACTAATCCTACCATAAGCTTTTTCAAAATCAAGTTTAAACACGATAGTATTAGACCCTTTCTCCCTCTCCTATGTACATCCTCCACAACTTCATTAGCTATTAAAGTTGCCTCAATAATCTATTTACCGCCCACAAGCACAAGACTAGTATCCCCAACACATTACCCAATCTCTTAGGGAGAACTTTAGAAGAAATTTTATACACACTAGTCACAAGACTAATGGGTCTAAAAATTGCCACCTTTCAATCCTTCTTAGGCACTAGGGTAATGAAAGTAGAATTAACATTTTTCCCAATTATACTTGTTGTAAATGAATTACTAATCCGAATTAATACAAATGAATGAAAAGGATCATCGAGCAAGATACTCATTCCATCTAGTACGTATTTCATACAAATGAATGAAAAGAAAAAGAATAGCATGTATTTTTTTTAGCCATATAAATTCTGATTTTGCACGTGATTTTTTCCAATTTCCAAAAACTAAACCACAGCCTTTAACTAGGCAAACTATATGACGTGGTATTATCATGATACAAATAACATTATTTATTACACGACACAATTTATATGAAGCGCAATTTAACAATGCATTGGCACTTCAACCAGAAGTTCGGTAGATATATCTGCAAATGTGCTTCACCGACATGACAAGGGGGCATAATTTCACACGGAAAAATATTATGTAGTTTGGATCAGAAAGAATAAGTTCTTTATACCTTGTTCTGTATGGAAAGAATAGGAGGACACTGACCAATTTACACTTGAAATGGTTATTTAACCATGAGAAATGTGGGCAAAAGAGTGATCCCACGAAGGGGCTTTATAACTTTGCAACAAGTCCACCTCCTCCCCAATTTTATCCCATTTCTCCACCATGAAACTTTCCAGAGTACAAACTTAAAGCAGATAGGGATTTTAGAAAATATGGGATAATTGAAACCCACATAGGACTGATAGTTCTTACTGTTCATATATTATGTTATAAATGACCAACTTAACTCGGTGGTCAGTGTCTCCTGTTCAGGGGATTGTTTCAAAATCTTTATAAAATAGATTAGATTCTAGCTAGGATTTTAACACACCAAATCCCTCTAGAGCCCAAACCTCTATGTCTCCTACCCTATTTCTTGAAGCTGGATCTCTCCCCCGTTGGTCCTATTGGAAATACCAGTGAAAGTGAAGATCCGACATTATTTGATTCCGAATTCAGAGCAAACATTTCCTTTGAATAGATGCTAGTGTGGGGATCCCCTAAACCTTTAATATGGCCTACTGGTGAATGAATCTGCCAAGACTGTCAATCTGGAACATTTTTTATAGGAACTTTTCTACCAAAAACAATGGTATCTCCAGTTATAGCCCCTCTGGGATGTAAAATATGACTCGCTCACCATCCCCATGGTGTATGAGACAAACTTATTCATTTCGATACAAGAATTTCAAGTGAGACAGGATTATGGATATATGAACTCCTTTTTTCTCGCTACAGGCCAGAACTCAGTACCACAAAATTAACCGTTTGAAGATGTCTATATATTAAAATAGGGGGAAAAAAAATTCTTTGCTCACCCACAATTTAACTGTCGCAAGAGGGAGACAACAAACTAGGATTACATCACGGCATCATACTTGAGCATAGTCAAGAAATGAAGATGATGTCCTACTTCAAACGAACCTACTACATTAACCAACCCCTCAATAAGGTAAAGTAGCAAATGGTGTGTAGTTGTTAAACCACTTATAGTTTTTCTACGACTGTTTCAAGTATTTTATTTTGATAAATAAAATACTACAAAAATTCAAACTGAATAGATAAAACAAGCATTATAAAATCATTACAATAGGCAGTGATACCTGAATAGCAGTACTATGATAGCAAGCACCATCATGGAGGATGAGTTCCCAACAGCAAGAAACACCGGAAGAGTGGTTGCACAAGGAGATAATGCAGGAACAAGGACAAGTCCAGCAACAGCCATCTTTTCCATGGGTTGGTTGTGGGAGTGGCTGTGACCACCCTTTCCCGACAGAAACAGTATAACATAACTACCACCCAGAAAAACAAGCAATAGTGAAGCAAGTTTGTGTACAGTTTCCTCTCCAGCAATAGTGTTTGTTATGGTGATTGCAGTTATGCCAAGAAGTGAAGTGGATATTACATGCAACACTGCGCCAAATGCAGCTGGAGACAGAATTAAAAATCAATATTGGGGTTCATTAAATAAGTATTGTATATACGAGGCATGCTACAAAAATAAATATTATTTGCAATAGTTTATGGTGCATCAAGGTCTATGATTTTCACAGCTATTAAAAAAATTAAAATAGATAACCCTCAATGTTAATCAGAATAAAAGTTTTGGCAGAAAATTGAATTCGAAGGCAGTATGTACTCCAGGGCTCTCAACCTTTAGTCCAATGGTATCATCAGCTCTGGAGTCAGTCATGGACCACATTTCAAAGTCTTGGAAAGGTCATACAAAACAAATCAATACTCCCACCACTCCCAAAAAAACAATTTACAAAATTAGCGAATATTAAGGATATATTTTTATTTCATATATACCTTAAAAATAATAAGTTATTAGTTTATTAGTATGGTATGATAATGAAATTATGATGGTAAACTTGAGGATATTGTGTAATTTTATACTACCACCACTTAAAAGTGGACTCTTTTTGAGGAACAAAAGAAATGGCCAATGGGACTCTTATTGGCCTATGAGTGCATGCATCTGCAGTAGAGGAAATTTGAAAATTCTGAGGAAATGAATGAGACTGGCTGCAGAGATGCAAAAAGAATGAAAAATCAGGTTCATGTGGTTCGAGTATAAAATCGACTTTCCTCAACTGGACACATTATTCCTCATAAAACTGTGTAATCAACTAAAATACCATTTCCTTGCATATAAATAACAATGAACATAGCAAGAAAATGCAAAAACATTAAATAGACATAAGTTTCATGGAAATCCCAAGCCAAATCAAATGCAAATAGAGCAACACGGGATAACAGGTAATATATTACACACTTTTATCAACGGAAATAACAATATTCCACAGTGCTTATCAAAGTAGGAATATAGTTCACCTTATTGGTCTATCAGAAAACTTGTAATTAGCAGACTGAGAATCACATGTATATGTAGTTCTTCAAGGTTTCTCACTATTGTCTGACACATAATTGTTAAAGGCGAGCCTGAGGTGCACAAAGTGCAGCGAGGCAAGGCGAGGCGCACTTTTGGGCCTCGCTTTGCCTAAGGCGAGGCGCCTTCAATGAGGCGGAGGTGCAGCCGAGCCACGAGACGCTCGTCTCTTTGAAAATTCACCCAAATTAATCATAATTGTCCATTTTTGTAACCTATTATGATCCGAGACGTTTCTACCCACTTTGAACTTAATAAAAACAAATGAAAAGACAAAGATTTATTTGATGGGTTGATTATTAGGAAGAATTATCCTGAGCTACTAACGTATCCATGATGGATGACAACAATTTTTTCATTTATTTAATTTTTTGTTTGTTGGCAATGTCTAGATTGGCTTCCATTTAGTCCAAAGTCCAAACAACACATTAACCATAGTCTTTAATAAAATATATAGTTAATAACTATAGTTCAAAATTATTTTCTTTAAATTATAATTTCATATTAGAAATTATACTTTTATTCAGGTTTAATAAGATTATTACTAGTTACATTTGGTCAAGTTTTCTTTTTATTGTAATTTAATTGATTATATTATTCAGGTTATAATAAGATTATTATTATTATTATTATTATTATTATTATTATTATTATTATTATTATTATTATTATTATTATTAAATGAATTATTTTTGTTGAACTATATCTATTTGATGAAGTGACAATATACTGGATACATTTCAGTTCATGAATACCTTTTTTATAAGTTGTCATACTTTAGGAGCTTATATAATAAATTTAGATACGATTAGGAGCTTAAATAATAAATTTAGATATGATTATACATATTTTTGTATTTTTTGAGTATGTGCACCTCACTTCGACGTATAAGTCGCGCCTCTCCTCGCGCCTAGGCCCTAGGTGACCTATCCACCTCGGTGTCATGCCTTTAATAATATTGGTCTGACATTACCGAATATAAAAATCTCTATTTATCATTTCATACTAAACAATAACATAAAACCCATACAAAATATACATATGGAATAAATTCTCTGTAAGACAGGAAAATATAAAGCACAATTAGACAACAAGATTAATTAACAAATGATGCTTTCATTAATCATTGCTCATTTAATAACTTTACAAATATTGGGGACAATGTAATAATTTCTTATACTATTACACTTCCCATTTCGGTCAGGTTCGTTGATTGATTGGGGTTGATTTGAGAATTCCACAAAGACTGCAGAATTGGTGAAGATTTGGACGAGGGAAGAGAGATCGTAGGCAAACTCCTCAAGACAATATAGGCAAAGCCCTAGTGTTAGGGTCGTGGCAACTGGTGTGTGTGTATGTGGATTTGGGTGTGATTGGGGACTTAGCTCCATGGGGGCTAAGTCCTTGGAGAAGACCCTTCTTGTGGTTTGTGGTTTGTGGTTTGTGGCTTGTGGAGACTAGGTATGGAACCTAGCCAAGCAAACCAACAAGGTGAGTCCCTTAGTAACTAGTAGCTTGGTGCTTATGATTCTAGAGAGAAAGTGAGTTTCAGAAAGAGAAGCTCTCAAGTTCTCCAAGTTTCTAAAGTTTTTCAACCTCCTTTACAAATGAGGAGAAAAGGGGTATTAATAGGCTTTATGGGGGAGTGCCCCCCATGTGCCGTGCACATGACCTAAATATCACTTATAAACTGTGACTACAATATCAGTTCTAAGTGTAAATACTGGCTATTTGGAGTCCGTTTTGCCCTACGTCTGCATACGTCAATCCAAAACCCTCATTGAATCCCACTTCCAGACAGCCTCTCTAACCTTCTGCCGGAGGCTAGAGGGGTAATCTATTAGTCCAAAGTAGTTATTTTTTACAGTATTTCTTCATATCAGCTCAATTGGAAAGGACCAATCTTCTAAGTGTGACATCATCATTGCTTTGGGTACAATAGAGGTGACAACATTCATGCAATCATCATTCCACTTCAAAGAGTTGGATCTCACAAGGAACATTACTCTTGAAGTCTTGACATACACTTTGTGCTCCTTGTGCCAATCGGTTGCTTGGAAGCTTGAGTTGTTGCCTAACTTGCTCCGTACGGACCTACTTTCTCCCTACGAGCCTACTTGCTCCCTACGGGCCTACTTTTAGGAAGTGAAGTCCTCCTTCTTGCTCATTTTCTTGTCTTCATGGAGAGCCTTGCCTTGTCTTTTCCTAGAAATCTTCTTAGTTGGAATACTTTGGGATTTTGGCCGAGTGTTGAGGCTCTTGGTAAGCTGAGTGGGGAAGCTCACCATGGGGAAGGAACCTTGGGGCCGACCTTCTCCCTACGGGCCGACCCTAAGGAGCTCCTCACCTCATGGTTACTTTTCTCAAGCTTCTTAATACTTTGATCTTCTTTTGCATAGCTTCTTTGATTTTGACCAACTGTTGGGAACTAAGAAGCAAGGATTCTGGGATACGGGAGTTCGCCAAATTTGAAAAAGTGGGGATTCGGGTGCAGGGGACACATATTTTATATTTTTTATATATATAATAGAAAACATTCACAGAACTAAATAATTCATGTAAATCCAACAAAATACATAATTTATTGTCAACCATGCATTTAATTCATTAATTGTCATTTGCCATATATTTAGTAAAATAAAAACATAAAAAATAAAAATATTCACTATTCAGTTTTAGTTTCAGTATATACATAACCCAAGAAGCCCAAGCAGCAGAATTAAAGGAGAAGAAGAAATTGGGCAGCCCAACCAGCCCATGTAGAAGAACGAAAGGACAAAAAGGAAAGGGAATAAAAAGAGACAGCGATCTGAAGAACAAAGAAAGAGTGCAGAGTGAAGAGAAAAAGAAAGAAGGAAGAACGAAGGAAGGGAAGGAGAGAAGAAGGAAGACTGGAAGAGAAAAGAAGACGTACCTGTATAGTGAAGTCTCCCAAACCGCCGATCTGCTTCTCCCTTAAAGGTAGGTTAATTTTAGCCCTAGTCCCCTTTTGCGAAGTCGATTTTCTCTTCTTCCCTTCTTTTTTTTCTAATAATTACAAAGTGTGCCACCGCCGCACCCCCTTAGGCTCCCCAACGCACCCACCAAGTAAAATACAGGGACACGGCTAATGTCGCACCCCTGCTTCTTAGGTTGGGAGTGAGACATGATGAGAGAGTACTTGTGATGAGGACATTAATAGCTTGGATTCAAATTGAGGTCGTGGATCGGATCTAGTGCAAGTTCCAGTTGGACCAGTGACATGGGCAAGAGCTAAGCGATTCAAAGAAGGATTACTTGCTTTTATTCAAGCGTGGGCTAAGAAAGGAACGGGTTCAAGAGCTATGGAGTGTGAGTCTAAGTTCGTGACCATGATAGGAGTGGTGGACAAAGGCAATGATCTCACTGCAAGCACTGTACCAAGCCAGGAAAGTAAAACTCAAAGGTTCAGAAAACTGAGTTCGCCCCGGCGAAATCGTTTGCCTTGTTGACTTCGCCCCAACGAGTTGGTCTCCGTTCAAGTTCGCCCTGGTGCATTCCCTAGTTCAAATGAGCTCGCCCCGGCGCTAACTTCACCCCGGCGATGTCACACATTACATTTGAGTTCGCCCTGGCGAACTTGTCAAATTTCAGTTAGATTTTTTACGCGTTTTGGCAGATTTGGACACGAATTTTATTACCTAAATTACTTATTTTCAACATGTTTTTGATTTCTAATGTGATTAGGATACTTTTAGCTTAGAGATTTGTTTCTAAAACACTTATAATTCCATATTGGGAATCTAAGGTTTCAAAATTACTATTATTTAAAAGCTTATTGATGTAATTAACAATAATCATTCAATATTATTCAGATTATTATTTTTGTGAGATTATTCTCTACTTTTGGTTCTTTGAAGAATTCCTAAGTTATTTTCTTAGTTTTTCTTTGAGATTCAACTTTAACTTATCATACAACAAATCATAGTTGTGTGTGGCGTCTTCTACCGCATCAATCGTCGATTGTACCAAGATTAACGCTTCAATATAAGCGAGGGGTCAATGTGTCGTTGGTGTCCATTCAACGCATATTTCCGAACGCGAGCAATTACCAAGATTACCGTCCACATATAGGCGAGGGGTTAAGCTGTTGCAAGCAATCCATCCTAGAACTTTGCTAGAAACGATTTGGGCGACGACCACCTCACGCAAGCGTGTCGTGGAGTCCATCATTTGGTATCAAAGCTAAGTTTTCTAGCGAGCTACTTATCCTTTGAATCTGTTTGAATTGTTGAGTAAAAGAAGAAAAAAAAGTAAAGAAAAATTTTCAAATTTTAGATTTTTGGTGATTGCATGCTACTATTGAGAATTCATACCTTCTACGATTTGTTTCGTGATAAGTTATTTTGAATTTATTAGTAAAACCGAGAATTTTGCTAGGTAAATTCGAAAAGAGCCTATTAGAGAGAATATTTAGAGGTAAAAGGCTCAGTAGTGAGATTAATTGAGGGTAAAAGCCATTAATTGAGTGCATTGTATGCTTTAAATATCAGGGGGCATATTTCTAGTCAATGTCAAAATCAAATAACTATGTTATTACTTGACAATGGGGAGGTGGAGACCGAGGGAGAAGAGAGTGACACTGATTCTATGCCACCTTTAGAGGAGATAGATGAGGCTGCTACACATGGTGAAATCCTAGTCACAAGGAGAGCACCTAGCAACCAGATTAAGGATGTGAACAGCGGGAAAACCTTTTTCATACCCGATGTCTTGTGAATGGAAAAATCTGTTGTGTAGTCATAAATGGAGGTAGCTGTACAATGTGGCAAGCACTACGATGGTGGAGAAAGTGGGGATGACTACCACCAAACATCCACAACCGTATCGATTGCAATGGCTCAATGATAATGCAGACATTAAGGTGACCAAACAAGTGTTAGTTCCATTTACCATTGGTCGATATGTTGATGAGAATTTGTGCGATGTGGTTCCTATGCAGGCATAGGAGGGTTGAGCATGATGGGTTTACTAATGAGTATTCATTTGTTCACAACAAAAAGAAAATCAATTTACGTCCTATGTCACCACAACGAGTGCACGAGGATCAAATTCACTTGCAGAAAGAGCATGTACAAAAAAAAAGAGTGAAGAAAAGAAAAATCAAGAAGAAGAAAATAAGAGAAAAAGAAAGATAAGAGAAAAATAAACATTTTTACAAAAAGAGCGATGTGAGAAAAGCTTTGGTTTCTAAACAACTGATGATTATATTTCGGTATAAGAAGACGCTTTTGAATACTAACGCTGACAATTCTTCTTTGTCTAGTGTTGTTTCATCTCTTTTGCAGGAATTTGTTGATGTATTTCCCGAAGAGCTTTCACAAGAATTACCACCGATGCGGGGAATCGAACATCAAATTGACTTTGTTCACGGTGCGACCATTTCAAACCATCCAGCTTATCGGAGTAATCCTGAGGTGACGAAGGAGTTACAAAGACAAGTTGACGAATTGATGGAAAAAGGGTTCGTTAGGGAGAGTATGAGTCCATGTGCAGTTCCGGTGATCCTAGTACCACAAAAGGATGAAAAATGGCGAATGTGTATCGATTGTCAAGCACTAAATAACATTACGGTAAAATATCGACATCATATCCCTTGTTTAGATGACATGTTAGATGAATTGCATGGGTCTTGTATCTTTTCAAAAATTGATATAAAAAATGGTTATCATCAAATTAGAATGAAAGAGGGTGATGAATGGAAAACGGCGTTTAAAACTAAATATGGTCTTTATAAATGGTTAGTGTTACCTTTTGGTTTAACTAATGCACCCAGCACTTTCATGAAATTCATGAACCATGTTTTGCGTCCATTCATTGGAAAATTTGTTGTAGTTTATTTTAATGATATCCTGATTTATAGCAAAAACTTGGAAGATCATGCATTACATTTAAAATCTATTTTAGATGTACTTCGAAAAGAAAAGTTATTTGCTAACATGGAAAAATGCACGTTTTGTTCGGATAGACTTGTCTTTCTTGGCTTTGTTGTGAGTTCACAGGGAATCCAAGTTGACGAGGAGAAAATACGTGCAATACGAGATTGGCCGAGTCCGACAAATGTGAGCCAAGTACGAAGTTTTCATGGACTTGCAAGTTTTTAACGGCACTTTGTTAGGAATTTCAGCGAGATTACAGCACCATTGACTGAGGTTATCAAGAAAAGTGTGGGCTTTAAGTGGGGTTGATGAACAGGAAAAAGCATTTCAATTGATCAACAACATTGCTCCAGACCTTATTTCGAAAAACTTAGAGAATGAAAGTTGTAGATTTACGTCTCCTCTTTCCGGAATATCTTGAATCATCAAAATCGGAGTTCGGACAAAGAAGTTATGGCCATTTTCCAAAGGACGTCAGAGCAGAAAATTTCCGGAAAAGAGGCCAGCGCGGGGGCGCCCATTCCTTGCCTATTTCAAATAAGGGCGCTAGAAGCGTAATCCCGGTACGTGAGAAGAAGCCATTTGCTGGGACGGCCAAATCAAGTGGGGACGCGTTTTGGGGGGAATTTTGATACTTTTTTTACTGCAAATTGGATTGGGTTTACTCCTAAGCTAAAAATTAGACTTGTAACCTATAAATATATGATGTGAGGCATAGAATAAAGGAGGATTACAGAGATTAGCTTAGAAAGAACACTCCATTAGATTAGAACATAAACCCTAGTTCTTAATTAGCCATTGGAGATTGAAGCAACTTGAAGAACACTAAAGATTCAAAGCAAGAGCGGAAGAGGAGTCTCAAGACTGCTGACAACAGATTTTATTCTCTTCTCTTATCTTACTTTTATCTTTTAATGTTTATTCAATTGTGGATTCTTGATTTTAATTCAATTACAATGAATTAAATTTCTTGTTTAAGGTTGCAACGGATCTTATTGCATAGCTTCTTTTAGTATGATTCTCTGTTAATTATTGTGATCTATTCTATGGGTTGTCTATTATGATTGCGTTTAATTGTTTAATTGTCTAGCTAACAATTACCATGATAATCTATATGGATTTTAGAGATGAAATATAGATTTAGATCTAATCATAATAGCATGTGATTGTGTTTTCTGCATGGTGTTGAAATTCATAATTTGTGTTTAGGATAGGGATATACCTTTACGCCGCATGTAATCTGATAGGGAACCTGTACTTTAAATCCTTTTTAATTGTAATTCATATAGGAATATAGTGAATTAGTTAATTAGGGTGTTTGATTCAATTCTATCAACTGTGGATTTGGATTAATATGTTTGTGATGCATCGGAAGGTGGTTATAAAAATTAATAAGTTCCTGATTAACAATCCAGAATAGTGAGCATAATTAATAAAAAGTGTTTTAATATAAGTGAAGTAATAAGTGAAGTTGTGATCTTAAATCTCCATAACCTGATTTTCAACTAGTGGTAGTAGTAATAGGTTAATTATATATTTTAATTCACAACATTCAATTGATTGTTTAAATAAAATTAGTTTGGTTAAGAACTAGTACTTGGTGATTTCTATTAAATAATTCCTCGTGGGAACGATACTTTACTTTCACTTTATTACTTGTTGACCGTGTATACTTGCAAGTATATTTTGATTGTGAAATCGATCAACAATGTTAAGCAAATTTGTGATAGATGCATTACCTCTAAACAAGCTAAATCTCGTGTTCAACCCCATGGACTTTATACACCATTGCCTATACCGGTTGAACCTTTGGATTGATTTGCCAATGGATTTTGTGTTAGGTTTACCTAGGTTTAAGCATGGTAATGATTCTATATTTGTGATTGTGGATAGATTTTCAAAAATGACAGACAATTTATTTAATGTCACAAAACTAATGATGCATCCATATAGTTGATTTGTTCTTTAGGGAAATTATCCGTTTGTATGATATGCCTAAAACAATTGTTTCTAATCAAGATGTTAAGTTCCTAAGCTATTTTTGAAAGACTTTTTAGTGTAAATTGGGAACTAAACTATTATTTTCTACTACTTGTCATCCACAAACCGATGGTCAAACTGAAGTAGTAAATAGAACTTTATCTTAACAGCTATCATTAAAAAGAATATCAGTCATTGGGAAGAATGTTTACCGCATGTTGAGTTTGCATATAATAGATCTGTTCATTTTGCTACTAAACTTTCACCATTTGAAATTGTTTATGGTTTTAATCTTTTAACTCCATTGGATTTATCACCATTACCTGTTTCTGAATTTACTAACATGGATGGACAGAAAAAGTCTGAATTTATTAATCAGGTACATGAGAAGGCGAGACTCAACATTGAAAGAAGGACAAAACAATATGCTAAACAGGCCAACAAGGGTCGACGTCAAGTCATATTTGAACCGGGAGATTGGGTTTAGTTAACATATGCAGAAAGAAAGATTCCCGGCTCAAAGACGGTCAAAATTTTTCCCGAGGGGAGATGGTCCATTTCAAGTGCTAGAGCGCATTAATGACAATGCTTACAAACTGGATTTACCAGGGAGTATAATGTTAGTGCAACTTTCAATGTGTCTGATCTAAGTCCGTTTGATGTAGGTGACGATTTGAGGGCAAATCTTTTTCAAGAGGAAAGGAATGATGAGGACATCAATAGTTTGGATTCAAATGGAGGTCGTGGATCGGATCCGGTTCAAGTTTCAGTTGGACCAACGACACGGGCAAGAGCTAAGCGATTCAAAGAAGGATTACTTACTCTTATTCAAACATGGGATGAGAAAGGAACGGGTTCGAGAGCTATGGAGTGTGAGTTTAAGTTCGTGACCATGATAGGAGTAGTGGACCAAGGCAATGATCTCAATGAAAGCACTGTACCAAGCCAACCAGGAAAGAAAAACTCAAAGGTTCGGAAAAATTGTGAGTTCGCCCTAGCGAACTCGTTTGCCTTGTTGACTTCGCCCCGGCGAGATGCGCTTTGTTCGACTTCGCCCCTAGCTGCTTCTAAACTCGCCCCATCAAGTTGGTCTCTATTCAAGTTCGCCTCAGCGCGTTCCCTAGTTCAAATGAGCTCACCCAGACAATGTCGCACAGTACATTTGAGTTCGCCCCGGCTAACTTGTCGAATTTCAGTTAGATTTTTTACGCGTTTTGGCATATTTGGACACGGATTTTATTACCTAAATTACTTATTTTCAGCATGTTTTTTATTTCTAATGTGATTAGGATACTTCTAGCTTAGAGATTTGTTTCCAAAACACTTGTAATTCCATATTGGGATTCTAGGGTTTGAAAACTACTATTATTTAAAGGCTTATTGATGTAATCAACAATAATCATTTAATATTATTCAGATTATTCTTGTGAGATTATTCTTTACTTTTGGTTCTTTGAAGAATTCCCAAGTTATTTTTTTAGTTTTTCTTTGAGATTCAACTTTGACTTATCATACAATAAATCATAATTGTGTGTGGCGTCTTCTACCGCATCAATCGTCAATTGTACCGAGATTACCACTTCAATATAAGTGAGGGGTCAAGGTGTCGGTGGTGTCCATTCAACGCATATTTCCGAACGCGGGCAATTGTACTAAGATTATCGTTTACATATAGTCGAGGGATTAAGGTGTTGCAAGCAATCCATCTTAGAACTTTGCCAGAAACGATCGGGGCGACGACCAACTCACGCAAGCGTGCAGTGGAGTCCCAACTTGGGCAGCCCATTCATGAGGGGGAGCTCCCTTGGGTCGACCTACTCCCTACAGGCCGACCCTAGGGTGCTCTCCAACCTCATAAGAGATTCTTTCTTAACTTCTTCTCATTTTGATCCCTCGTGTTACTTTTTTGAGTTTGACCAAGTGTTGAGATTGAGGCATGGTGGGGGCACATTTAGGCAGCCCATTCACGAGGGGGAGCTCCCTTGTGGCCGACCTACTCCCTACGGGCTTTCTCCTTAGCCCCATCTCACTTTGGTTCCTTCTCGTGTAGTTTTTAGATCTCGCATTTAAAAACCTCCTTTTATTGTAATATATTCTATTATAATATATAATTGTAATACATATATGATCATAATATCAGTCAATTTCATTCTTTTAACTAACAAGGAAGGATTTGCAAATTGATATAACCCGGTGGTCAAATTTTCCATCTCCAAAGAAAAACACCCCTATCCCCTATCAGAAAAATCTCCAATTCGTCCACCTCATCGCCCCAGAGAGCAGTGACTACGTTGTTTTGCACGCCTATAGAGAGGCTCCAAAAGTACATACGCTCAATCGAATGAAAGAGCAATCTACTATATTCTTAACTCATGCCCCAGTTGAATTTGACCAAGTGTTGAGAGTAGGGCAAGATGGGAGAGACTTTGGGGAGTCTTGGCCATGAAATGAGCTGCCTACGGGTCGACCTCGTTCATATGGACCGACCCTAGGGTTTCTCCCTTGTTTGGCTTGTGCTCCCTTGTTGCTTAATTGCATCCCTTCGTGCCTTGTTTGCTTGTGGGAGTGTGAGATGTGCATTAGGTGATGGCATTATGCACTTCTTCATAGTGGGACACCAAGTGAGGTTCTCCATACTTGGCCATTTTCTTGTCGGTTTCCCATACTTAGCAAATTATGGACCATTTGAGTGGAAATAGCCCATGCTTCACCTTAGTTCCTTCTTGGGAAACCATGATGGATTGTGAGGGAGGTCAATGAGCATGTTAAGTATCCAAGAGTTGACGTGGCAATACGGATGCCTTGGTGGCCTCCCAGATGGGGCCCACTGGCAGCCATATTTTGACAGAAACCATTTTTCTTGATACGGACAAATCCGGGGGATTAATTATCATTAATTATGATTTAGTTAAGATAATTAACCCCCTAATTTATACCTGAAATACATTCTAAAAAATACAATATAGTTATGCTTTCTATGAGACCTAGTCCCATTCAAATCCCACAAAATACTACAACCAAACTAAGTAAGCTACGAAGGGCACTAAAGTCGCGATGAAGAGATATTCACATAGGGTACTGTAATTTGGGACATGAAAAGCTAAAAAGAGTTGAACTCAACAAGGAATTACCATGTTTCAGTTCATCCTTTTTGCTTTTGTTACATAATTGTGCCAACCCAATTAACACAATTATAAATGCATTGAGCTTGTGTCATATCGTGTTTCAACTAAATTACTGGTTTATGACTGTTTAGTGTACCAGTGTCGTGTCACGGGTGAATCCAATTAAAATTTACTTCAAGTTCGATAGTTTTTTTTATTATTTTAATTCTCATAGTTTGGTTTATATTATTGAACTCATACTCCATTTTCCACATTTTCAGTTGTTTGGCATGGCATGAAAAATAATTCAACCGTATTTCAATTTCTCGCCAATGGAAAAGCAATTCACTTTTTTAGAAAATTGACTTATCGATTCCTAATCAACAAGTTATTCTCCACAAAATCTCACTATAAATCTATCATCTCTCATTGGTAGCTTTCTGCTCCCCTCTTTCTTCAGCAGATCCAAATTCCTAATATTTTTTTAATAAAATAAATCTCATTTTCATTTATCTTTCCTACTCCCAAATCTGGTAGTACTTATATCCTTTCTCCTTCATATCTTTTTCATCTTTTTCACAACAGATCCCTAGATCTGGAATTATTTTATATTTAAGATTGAAGCTTTGTGCCATTGCATCCTTCGGGCGTTGTCCTTCACCTTCCCCTTCTTTCTTCCTCCTTTATCCAATCTCTAAACCCTACTAGATATTGCCTTCCATCATACCCTTTCCCCTTCTTTCTTCCTCCTTTATTTCTTCTCTAAACCTTTCTAGACCTTGTAACATTGTTTGTGGGAGGCAGGTTTCCTTCTCCAGTTCCTTCAACTTCTAGTTCTCCCTCTCTTTCACTGGGATATGGTTGACAAAACCACGTCTCACAGAATCACAAAAAAGATAAATCTATTGACATAACTTACTTTCATAGGATAATAATTAACTTCATATCCAAAAAGATCATTTCTCCTATCTAGTCCCATTTCCCCACCAACAAGTTGTAGCTCACCCCAGCACAAGGAGTCTATTTTCTTATCTCGAAGACCATGCAACCGATTAGTAACCCAGATGTGTATATACATCAAATGCAACCAACTACTAATCCAAATGTGTGTCGACATCCAATCACAGGTGATATTGCAACTGAATTTTATCAAACTAAGGCCCTATTTGTTTTGGTCTGAACAAAGCTGAATGGTGTAGAACCTGTGCGATTCAGCCATTCAGACTGTTTGATTATCATTTTTTAAGATTTGAATGGTCCAATTTCAACTGACCGAATAAGTCAGTATTTTCGAGCTGAATAGGCATGCTAGTCATCTGGATGAATTTTTACTGATGTTGCCCCCAAACCCACAACAAGATCGTGATTGAAATAAAATTCCAACCGCAAAGTCTGATTCGTTCGAATACTCTCTCTACCACAAGCTGTTTTGGCAATTTCATTCCCTCAATCCATCATTGCAATCACTCCAAAATCGGTCACCTATCACTTCATGGCTGCCGGGAAGATCCCCTGGAAGTTTTCGAGTTGCTGTTTGACAGTTTATTCTTTCTTTGTGTGGCTAATGGAAGCTCTGATTAAGGTGGGTTTTGGGGATTTTTGGTGGATCTGATGGAAATTGAGGTGGTGTTAAGAAGAGGGTTTTTGAAGTGAGTTTTGAGGGATAATGTTTGGGATGATGGGGGTTTGGAGGAGGGGATTGTGAAGAGTGTTGCTTCCATGGTTGATTTGATGATAGTGGATGAGGAGAGAGATTGGTCGTTTAGTGAGCTTTTGAGCTTTGTTATCTTATCTGTTGGGAGAGAGTAGTTTGGTAAATGTAAATGAATTTTAATTACTAAATTACATAAACACCCACTAGATGAGTCACGGAGTTTTGATTTTTCTTTTTTTTTTAAATTATAGGATTAGGGTGATATTAAAAAAATTGTATGTGCACAAATATTAGTACTAAATTTATTGAAAATGATATAAATTTAAACGATAGAACTCATAAATTATTTTTTCTCTTGTTTGTGCGCAGCTATTTGCTCATAGTTTATTTACATAGAACTACTCTTGATATTTTTACTTGATCTTCTTTTAATAAAGTGAATTTCAGAAGATTGTTTGTTAGACAATTCAGAAGGTTAAAATATTTTTACTTGATCTTCTTTTAATAAAGTGAATTTCAGAAGATTGTTTATTAGACAATTCAGAAGGTTAAAATGGAAAATATTATCATTCAGTTATTTCTTACCAATTAGTTAACAAACAATTTTTTTCATTCAACGTTCAGTTTCAATCGGTTCATTCAGTCAGTGTTCAGTTTCAATCGGTTCATTCAGTCAGTGTTCAGTTTCAATCGGTTCATTCAGTCATTCAGTTTATTCAGCCAGAACTGTTTCATTCAGTTTTAAACAGCCCCTAAACCTCAATTACAACCAAAAAAGGATCAAATTTTATATTCTCAACATTCACAACAGTATTTACGGCAAAATTACAAAAATTTCCAGTTGGATTTACTATTCTTAACAAATTAATTGCCATTTCCTTTTCCAACAAAAACCATCAGAAAATATCTAGTTAGACAACAATTATCAGATCCAAAATCAAACACATTTCAATAGAAGCAATTATCAGATTCAAAATCAAACACATTTCAGAGAGATACAGAGAGAGAACGTACTGACTAGGAGGGTTCTGGAGAGGGTCCATTTCTGAGCTCGACCAACAATGGAAAAGGGAAGCCAATGGGTAGGAATGAAAGAGTGAAGCAGAGAAACGGTGGCGATTCCACCGATCGTAGACAGATCTTCTGCACTAAACCCACCACCTTCCATCACTTTCTTTCGAGTTGCTATTTTTATTGTATTTGCCAACCAACAGGGGAATCTATTAAAAACTGATACAGCTATTTGAAACAGACGCTGCCCTTCCCTGAACCAACACTGACACAGTGTGAGAGTGGGGAGAAAGAAAAGAAAATTGTGAGAAGGGAGAACTGTTTGTAAGATTTGGAAACAAATTTTAACTTAAAGTACTATATTACTATTTTACTTTTATGAGATTATATTTTAAAAATTATCATAATTATAATTTTGGTATTTTAATTGTGACACTTTTAAATTCGAGTTGGTGTATCACTATTCATGATACATGACTAACAAAATAATACAAACTAATACACATTATTAGTATATCACTTAAATAACTCAATCTTACATTTACTCGGGATTTATATACAAACTAATACACATTATTAGTATATCACTTAAATAACTCAATCTTACATTTACTCGGGATTTATGTACATCGCATTTAGGATTTATGTACATTGCATTCAAGTACAAACATCCCAAAATATTACATCATTAATTATCCTTAGTATTGAACCCTTTCGGACCTTCTGCTTTAACTACAAATATAATTTATAAGGGTGAACAACTAATGTGCTCAGTAAATATAAAGCTATTTAAGGGATGATGTGTTATGAACAAAATGGATAATTATCAGAGTTTCAACAATTTAATTATTAGAAATTTATGAAACAATATGAATAAATAGGAAATAAAAGAATTCCTTTAATCTCAATCATTTTCAACATTATAATGAGCGGTCGTAGGGATCATGAACTCTTACCAAGTTCAACAGTTATAAATTGTGAACTCTCCACGATGTTTAATAGTCACACAGACTGAAAAACTCTTCACTGGTAGTCTAGGTGATCAGCCTATCGTACCCCATATTATACATAATGTTAGAGTTTGTATTTTTAATTTGATAATGTGATTATGATAATGTATATTTATATCAGTAGCTTTTGTAAAGTCCTTATTGATGATATGATGTACAAGGACTTAAGATAGAATGATCAAACTTGTTAGATTGATCTTATGAGCTAAATTGATGTATAGATAATAGGCAAAAATCGATTATTTAGTAATGTTAAACGATCGTAAAGTTACTATGCTGTTTCAAAGTGTTAACAATGATCGCAGAGTAACCTTTGAGTTGGTAGAGCATGTAATTAGATCACAGAATTCACTCAGGATCGTATAGTGGAAATCATATCGCAGAGTGAACAGAAGATCGTTGAGCAAGATTAAGGTCGCAGAGTTCACTCTGTGACGAACGAGACTTTTGTAATTAACTTGAAATATTTATTGAATTAAATAAATAATTTATTGATTTATATATTGAGTTAAATAAATATTTAATGAATTGTGGTAGATTAATTTAATTAAATGTGCCACATTAATTAAATTAATGAGAAATAATTTTATAGTTCGAAGTGTGACAATATAAACTATATAATAAAAGAGTTAATTAAAATAAATGGAAAAGAGAACAAATAAGTAACAAAACAAACATAGTCTTAAGAACATGGGAGCAGTTAACCGTTACCCATGTTGCGCCAGTTAATGTTATACGTATAATATATCAGTCATTGTCAGTTCATTTACAAAACATATTACAAAGAGAAAAAGAGAGAAAATTTGAGAGTTGATGAGATTGAAGAAGAAGAAGTTGGAGTATTTAAAGAAGTTTCTACGATCTTCTATTAATCTAAACAGAGAATCAAGGAATATTCCTTTATCTCAAGTTTTAATTTACGTTCTTAAAAGTTCTTCATGAAAATCGATTTTTAACTCTCTGTAATTGAATTTTATAGATGATTGTTAAATATATGGTGTTGTATATGTTTATAACATGTGTTTATATGACTTGTATGTAATTTAGAATAATCAAATCCATGAAATTTTGGTTAAAAGGAAATTTTGAGTTTAGAGTGACACATATATGATTTTGAAGTCAAAATTAGAGTTTTGGTTGATGATTTGTTAAAATAATAGTTATTTATGTTATTAGATGGATATAATCTGTTATGTGTGGGTTGAAAATGATTTTTGATATGAATTGATTCATGAAATCATGTTTTACAAAAGGAGCTTTAGTTTTGCTATAAAAAAATACAAAAAGATTGATTTTAGAACCAAAATTGAAGTCCAATTCATGTTATAATCTATAAATTGATTTTAGATTGTGTTAATATGTTAAATTACGAAAAGAGTGCAATTCTTATTATTTAATTTGGTTAAGAAACGAAGATTTGGTAATTGATTACGCTAAATGTGTTGAAAATGAGTAAAACAACAAAAACATAATTTTTAATCCTTTAAATTTGGTTGTTATGGTTGTCTGTGATGTTAGAGTTATGTTATGCATGCTAGATGATATTATTATTAAGTTTGTATTTTCTGTAAGTATTAAATTTATGTTTAGTTGGAGAAAATTGGGATGTTTGGGTTGAACTGTGAAGTAGACTATTGAGTTTTCTGGAGATTTAGCACCAAAGACAATTCTTGGGGTGCGAGAGCTTGAGGTTTGGGCGTGGCAATTGCGCCCTCCCTTGAGCAGAAATAATTTGTTTTCTTTATATTTCAGTCCATGATGTGTTGATTTAACCTAATCTAATGTTCTTGATAACGTGTTAAACTTGTAATAAAGTTTTATAACAGATTGTAAGAGTGTGTATAATGATTTCAAATTGTAAATGTTAATAAGTTGTGAAAAACTTTAATCTGCCATTTGTTTAAGCCTTGAGGTATGGTTTACGAATTGTGTTGATATGTTAGATTTATGATTTCAGATTGGTGATGTAATGTTAATTTAGAAGTCAGAACTTGAATTATGTTAACAAGTTGGAATTAAATGAGAATTTAACATATAGGGTTAATGTTGGTGTAACTAATCGGTATTGCGATTCTAATGATATATGTAGGGTTTTTGACAAATGTGTGTTATGGTTGTATAGCTTACGCACGAGGTAAGTTCCTAAGCCTTATTTCTTTACATTAAACAAGTTCTTTATTCCTGTCTTGTTTATTATTACGTAAGTTTCTGAACTCTACTATTATGTTAAGCAAGTTTCCTTAGTCTATTGTGATTATAATTATAGAAGTTCCATGACTCTAAACTTTCATCGAGCAAGTTCTTAAACCTCATCATTGTGGAGCAAGCTTTACATCCTTATTTCGAACTGTTCAAAGCATATTTATTCAAGTTCATGATTTTAAATGAAATGTTCTGACTCTTTTAAGGTATTACTTCTATTATACAATGTCCATTCAATTGTATAGAGTTAAGATTTAATCTTTGATTTGAATATCAATTAAATTATCAAACTGAAAACCTTGAATGGATAGTGAATCCTTTTTGATTCAACTAATCTTTAGTTGATAATTATTGAACTCCAAATTACCCTTGAAGTTAATCCAAACCAAACTTCCTTTGGTGCAGACTCTAATGTCAAAGCTGAGATGAACAACCCTGTTACGGGGGATTATATTATGTGATAACGTTAAGATATTGTGCGCATACATGGTACTAAGGGTTGATCCCCCTAAGTATGAGAAGTAAGGTCTATATATAGTCTTATGATTGTTAAAGGTTTAAAGTAGAAATACTTGATAACCTGTGACATAGTTCATGGTCTTGTGACCCTCAGGTGTACTTTTGATTCCTATTATAATCTTGATTCAAAAGCCGAACTTTCTTTTGTTCAGTATCCCGTGTTTATTCGCATGTTATTATTATTGTTATTGTTAAACTTGTGGGCAATTGTTGCTCACTCTTGTATAATAACATTGCAGCTAAGGTTGAAAGATTTGACCAGCCATCTACAAGTAAGGACAAGGGCAAAGTAAGAAAGTGATGAAGACTTGTCTATTATTTAAAAATGTTGATGTTAAGACTTATTATGATGTGTTTAAGACTTATTTAAATTATGTTATGTTTCTGCATAGATGTATTAAGGTTAGATTACTTGGGATTATTTTGTTAAGCTATTGTAACCCTTTATTGGGAGGATTTCTATTTCAGTTTTATTGTTATCATTATTATGGGTAGTTAAATGTTATTTATTTTGGTGAGTGAACACCAAATCTATGGGAAATTCGAGTACCTGGATTTAGGGGTGTCATATATTGGTATCAGAGTTGTAGGTTATGAACCTTAGATGGGGGGAAAGACCTTAAGTAGTAGCCTTATAGGAGATTGATAACATAGTGGTGATAAACTCTTATCGAGTTCTAAGAAATGAATTCTTGAATTCATTGAAGATAATAAAAGACTTTATGTGCTTATGTGATATACTTATGTGCTCGCAAGTATTGATTAGTAACTAAAACTTAAAACCTTGTTGTCAGGATGTCTGACGTTGAAGGATCTAGTCGGTCTGGGGAGGAGGAACCCCGAGTACCTAGAGAGGAGGAGCCCCGAGACATTCCTATCATCCAGGAGCAGTTGGTACAGAGAGAGCCATCTCCATTGACCACTGTTGTGGGTCAGGAGCATGAGCCTGAGTCTGATCTGGAGGAGGACCCTGAGGAGGAAGAGGAGGAAAAAGAGTTCCCACCGAACTCTATTGCAACTCAGATGTATGACGAGGTGTATGACCGTAACATTAAGCTTCAGGATAGAGTCAAAGAATTGAAGGAGATGGCAGATGAACGCCAAACCGCTATGGCAAAGAAAGACGATGAGATTTAGGATCTTGATGTACGTTTTGGGAATTTGGAGTGGAAGCTAGTTCACACAGAGGGTGACAGAGAGCAACTGATGGCAGAAGTTGAGAAGCTGAAGGATGATCTGAGAGAAGAGTCTGCCAAGAGAGCAAGGGATGAAAATGCTTACGAGGAGGCTTCCCAGCATGCAGATGTAGCTGAGGAAGAGGTGCAGACAAAGAAGGCCAAGATGGGAAAGATGGATTATGCCTTCCACGCTGCGATGAAAAGAGCTCAGGATCGAGTTATGTACTATCCAGTCTAGTTCAAGGACTTATCTTGGTACATGCTGGATCGTAAGATGATGTTCTGTATCATGGAAGAAGAACACAGAGAAGCTGTTCGACGTCTTAGTAGGCCGTGATGGGAAAAATATGAGTTATGTGAATATCTATGGTAATTAATAATGTAAATTCCAGTGTGGATATAAGCAATGGAATATGATGATTTAATCCTGAAGATTCTTTATCTCGGGATAGCTGATGTAAATAGTAGTGATGCTATTTATCTATGTTTTAGAAGTTATTAATGAATAAAATCTCAATGTTTATTCAAGATGTTATGTGTTAAGTGATAATCTTAAAATGTTTAAATTAAGTCTTAAATACTTAAATGATTGAGTAATGATCTAATAAGCGTATATCTTAAACAAAAAATGCCGCTAAGAAGATGCCCAACACGTCAACAAGCTCAGGAAAGATCCACGAACAACAACAACAATGACAATGCCAACGCTAATCCTATTCAGCAGTTGGTAAACCTGTTAGCTGGAGCACTTGCGAATCAGCCGTAAGCTCAAGTTACCTCGTTTAAGGATTTCAAGGCGATAGAACCGCCAAAGTTTAGGGGATCCATGAATCCGGTCAAAGCTCAGACCTGGATTATGGAAATGGAGAAGGTATTTGACGTTGCAAGGGTCAACGATGATCAGAAGACCGCCTTTGCAACGTTTATGTTGAAGTCAGAGGCCAACTACTGGTGGCAGGTAAACAAGGTTAGAGGAGGACATGGTGTGATCACATGGGATATGTTCAAAAAGATGTTCTTTGAGATGTATTTCCCAACGAGCTCTTAGAACCAGATGGAGGTTCAGTTTCTGGAGTTGAAGCAAGGTAACATAACGGTGCCATATGTCACGAAGTTCAACGAGTTAGCTAGGTTCGCAACTTATTAGGTGAATACAGATGAGAGGAAAGATATGAGGTTTGAACAAGGGTTGAAGCCATGGTTTTACATCAAGGTGTCAATGTTCCAATTGAACATTTTGCGGGAGTATTGAAAAAGGCAATCATTGTAGAAGGTAGAAACGATGCTCTGACTAGGAATATTAGAAGAAGACGATGAAGAATGAAGGTGAGAATAACAAAGCTAGTGGCATCAATAATGTTGGTGGTCATAGTCAGAAGAGGAAGTGGAATGATAATATATATACTGGGAATCAGCAAGGAAGTCAGAAGAAGAAGGTGGAGGCTTTTCCTACATGCGGGAAGAATCACCTGGGGGTATGCATGAAAGGAAAGAGGGTTTGCTGCAATTGTGGTAAGGAAGGCCACATAACGCCAAATTGCCCTAACCCTAAAAAGGGGGTTTGCTTCACTTGCGGGTCGAATGATCATCTGGCTAGAGATTGTCCTAAGAAGGCAACGGGAGGAGTAGAAGTAAGTGGAAGTAAGGGAAACAGCGGTGGTAGTACTATGACTATCATTGGACCGACGCCGCCAAACCGACCCACCTCCAGAACTTTCAACATGATCGTGCAAGATGTTATGTAGTCCCGAGATGTGGTGTCAAGTATCATTCTTGTGATGCCCCCAAAATAGGTATACACAACCCATTCTGAGTCACCAAATACATGGTATAGAATTCAAATACAAACTTAATTATATAACTGTCGTGTAAAATACGACAAAACATAGCTGAGAGTTTTAACACGAATATTGTCTCGTAGACAATATCCAAACTTAAATGGAGTCCTAATTACAATTATTATCACACTATTTTATAAAATAGTGAGGACTACTATAGCCACCATCTCGGACCATCACTCCGTTCCCCGACTACTCCCAGTTATATTCTCATTTCTTGAAGAGAACAATGAAAGAAAATGGTGAGCACAACTAGCCCAGTAAAGAATATTATGACTAAGATAATGCAGAATAAATTATCGTTAGCCTTCAATAGTGTTAAACTGATAGAATACAATAGACAACAAGTTTATCTGCATCGGAACAAATAATCCATTAGAAGAGTCAAGTAGAGCATGATATCTACTATCTTTTATGATTTAAAAGTTCATCATCAATATTTTATCGCTGTAACACAACTCAATAAATAATCCACATCATCGAATTATCCATGCACTACAGACCAATGATATTCTTTAGTATCACATCCATGAATTATTCATGCATTATGGGCCAAAGATATTCATTATTATCACATTCACGAATTATCCATGCACTACGGGCCAATGATATTCGTTAGTATCACTAGTAGTCATGTTCATGCCAACAACTGTCCATTAATGCACTACGGGCCAATGAGGACTTTTATCACATCATTTGTAACATTACATGTCATGATTATACCGATACATAGTCATAATCATACAAATCAACAGTCCATCTATGCACTACAGGCCAAAGATAACTTTTATCACAATATAAGCATGATGATGATGACAATGATATAAAAATTTAATTATGTAAGAGCAATGATAAATTTTAAAGATTTATAAATCAATTTATCCAGAGTTCAAGAATGTCCAAATTGTCAACATGATAACTGCTTTGTGGAGTAAAATTCAAGAATCATATTTGTGACGGGCCTGAATCCAAGGTTCCGAATCACCGCGGATCCGGTTCGATCATTCTATACAACTATTACTATTTGCGGAAGATATAAACATAAATTGTTTATACATTAAACTTACATACTTTTCCCCAAGGTCGAGTAACCTTAACTTATACACAAATCATAACTTTTCTAACACATAACATTATTATCTTACAACACTATTACAAATCTACTGCACACGTATACTAAAGCTGGAACTGTCTTGGACCTTTCCTTGTATTCGACGCGTTCGTCTTAATCTGCAATGTTTTATCATGATATAGCAAGGGTGAGCATCAGGATTGCCCAGCAAGTTTAAGTTCAATAATATAACGATATATCATGATTGAAAGAGTCGAATAATAAAGTCGGCTATAATTCAACAATATAATTGTGAACTAGCGAGAACAAATTTACGATGAACAAGTATTATATCGTGAACAAAATATATCGAACCAACTGGTAATGAAGGTGATCAACCTTTCATACCTGACTTATACATGCAATATGTATAGAGTACAATTATACATGACAATCAACAATGATTAACCATAAGCATATCCGAATGAAACAACTCTTAGTAGAGTTAAGTAAAACAAACTTGCCTGAACCGTTGATTACCGCTACGCAATTTATATCGCTTTATCCGAAGACCTAATATTAGTAATATAGATCTCCAATATTAGAATAATATCATCATAATATAATACTATTATATATATATATACATAGAATAACCTAAACACATAATACATAATCCTATCAGTCTATAACACACATAGGACCCGGTATCAAGTCAAACTATTGCAGTCTGAGTTGAACCCGATACGAAACTAACATCCCGACAGTCTAGTCAGATAATATTTCGAGTTTAAGTTCAATTAAACTCTGCCTAACACTTAACAATTATCTCAGATAATTTTAATAATAGTCAAAATATTTTTCGTAAGCTCGTAATAATTTTTAAATAATTATTACTATTTATCTTGATTTTTAAATCATTAAAAACATATTTAAATAAATTAAATACCACATAATTCTTTTATCATTAATATTTATTTATTATCAAATATTAATGAAATACATATCATAATATTATAATATATTTATAATATCATAAAGTATTTTTAATACTTTAAAATCACCTTTATATGATTTTTAAACAATTAAATTCATTATCGATAATTATTATTAATATTAAAATATTAATATTTTCATGACAAAATATCAAAAGTTATATTTTATAACTTAAAATATTTTTATAACACTTTAATCATTTTTATATGATTTATAAATCATTAATTCTATTTTTTCATAATTTATTTAATATAGTTATTAAATAAACTAATTATCATTAATAATTATTAATTAATGAAATTCATCACAAAATATTAAAAGTTATTAAAATTAACTTAAAATATTTTATTATACCTTAATATTATTTTTCATGATTTTTCATGTATTTAAATCATTTTAAAATAATTTATTTAATATTATAATTAAATAAATTAAATACCATTTATATTCCAAAAATATTAAATATTTATGAAATATACTCTAAATAATTAAAACTATTTTTTAGAATTTAAAATAATTTTTTGGAATTTATTTTATATTTTTAATAATTAAAAACCATTTAATTGATTTATTTAATTAATTTTTGGAAATTAGAAATTAAATAATAATACAAACTGTCGTCATTAAAGGGCCCTATAATGATGCAATCTGTCGCTATAGGTGTTCTTGAATTATTCTTTGAGAAAACGCATATGTCGGTGTTAAAGGTTCAGGTTCAACCGAGATTTTTAATCTATGTTCTTTTTTGATTACGGGCTTCTAATTCATGCTAATCTTGTAGCACTTTTGTCATACTATAACAATAAACTAAGTTCAAGTTCATACCATACAACTTTACACTTGAAGATCGAGCCTCTAAACAACTCGTGAAAGTTGTTCTTCATTTTCGGGTTTTCGGAAAATGAAGAAATGACATTTAGGGCTACTTTGGCCCTTTTAATTTATATGATCCCCATTTACGGCGTTATATTAAGGTTCTCATGTGTAGTAGTGATGTGATGAGTACAATAATACATCATTACATCGTTCTAAAAACATCACAAATTAACTATAAAGGCTGGTCAAACCTCTGACAAAAACTCGGCTCTTGAAGGTTCTGGGTTTCCCAGAAACCTTCATGAGGCTAACTTCAATCAACGAATAATTTGATTTCGGTTTAATTTCTCGTGACCGATCATGATCTAAGTAATATAATTGCTTTAATATTTAGTCTGAATGACAGGCGACTAAGATCCACCAACAACATGGCCTAACTACTAACACACAGCAAGATCAAGACCCTGCAAATCATTGTCAGACGGTTTCTGGGTAAATTTGGGTTACCCAGAACAGTTGGTCAATGCGGGTCAACGACCTTTGATCCTTCATAACTTATGATCTAGACATGATCTGGACTTGCTTCAAGTACCAGATCAAAGACCATACAACATACTACAAGTTAAAAACTTTAAACAACACAAATCATTAACATAGAAAGATCTAAGGCCTCTGACATTCGACTGTCAGGCCATATTTCTCCATTTTTTCAGACTTCTAAAAATGCTTGATTCGTGCATCTAAGTGTTATAGATCCATGATCTATCAACCCAGATCACTTATAGACACCCTAATACATAACTTTAACCAATCAATTACAACATTTAACATCATATCTAAGGATTTTGAAAATTAGGGTCCATACCTTCTTAGCTTTGATTTTTGATTCTGACTTTGTTGATCTGATCTAGGAGAGATAAAGGATGGTATTGGATTATCTTATCTCCCTTTCTCACTCTATATTCCCGAAATTCTAGAGAGGGAAGGTCTTGAGAGAAAATAAAAATTAAAGTGTCATTCTCTCTCTTTAATCTCTTATAAATGTTAATGCAATGCATGTTGGCTGATAATTTTGGCTGGTTTGTATGGATTTTAAGTCACATGGCTAGGCTAGGGTAGTTCACCCACTCCTTTAAGGCTAGATCTACACGCAATATTCAATTATGCAATAAGGGTAGAATGGTTATTTGGACTTTTATTTTAATGGCATAATGGACATTGTTCAAACCCTTAGGGTTTAGGGTTTAGGGTTTGGGTTTGGGTTTGGGTTTGGGTTTAGGGTTTGGACCATTTAGGGTTAAGGGTTTGAACCCTCAAATTTAGCAAATTTTATTTTCTAAAATTTCCAATTTAAGTTTTTAAAAATAAAATTAATATTTCTAAATTATAATTAGAATTTTTTAATTATATTAAAATTTACTAATCATAATTCAATCTTGCTAATTAGGATTAATATATACTAATTAAAATTGCTAATTAAGCAATTAGGGTCAAAATGGTCATTAGGGTTTATAACCCAAAATTAGGGTTTCTAATAGAAAATTAATTTTCTAAAATAGAAATTAGATTTTAAGTAATTAGATTAGGGTTTTCAAATTACTTAACTTGAAAATTAGAATTAATATATCCTAATTAACATTAAAAGTATTAAATTAACACTTAGGTTTTTTCCTATTTACAAATTAGGGTTTCAAATCCATAATTAGGGTTTCAAATTTGGAATTAGGGTTTTGTAACCAATTTGTTAAGATTAACCTAATTAATCCTATAATTATTTACGTCACGCTATTTATTAAGTTTCGATTAGGGGTTTCATACATTAGAATTAGGGTTTTGGATTCGAGAACTAAAAATTGGGGTTTCGAAAGCAGGTTTTAGGGTTTCTTATTAATCGCTAGGATTTTCTAACCGAACGTTAAAGTTCTTAATATATAATTAGGGTTTGTTACAGACATTGTTTATCTGGTCAACCCTTGACCTTTAACCACATATTGTACACATATACACAGAACATATTCACTTATTCCTTAATCCTGAATAATTCACCTAAATTCTTCACATAATTTTGAAATCCTCAAAATTCCTTCTTAAAAATATCAAACACATACACTAATTTTCTGTCTAGGTTCTAATTTTGAACCTTAAATAAATTAATAAAAATTTTAAAAATATTCAAAATTCTCGGGTTGTCACATTCACCCCTTCTTCTAAAAATTTCGTCCCCGAAATTTACCTTACACCTTACACCATACTGCTTACACCATTCACACATATCATCACATGCTACCCAATACACCACTCACAAGAGTAAAAGTTTTCAAATTGTGCTGAGGGGTCATATAGACCATGAACACATAGTTTTAACAGTAGTGATCATACCGCAAAACAATACATTACTTGGTATGTTTACAATCACAAAGAAGGTAAACTACCGTTGTTAGTACTTTAGGTGATCATTTATCGTACTTTCTACGTCATGCATAACATTATTATTAATCATGTATAGCGGATATTTACGCTACTTGATTGGATTATTTATCCAAACAACATAGTTCACCTCAATTTTATCATAGGATTCCGTACCAAAGCAATTTGGTTCGAGAAATTTCTTTCAATGAACACTTTAGAGTTTTCATAACATTAGTCTAGCTGAATCGAATAGCATAGACTCATATCAATAATTTAATTCAATCGAATTATTTAGGTGTAGCCAAACCCCGTTGGCAAATTAAAATTTTTGAAAATATTTTTGAGAATGACGCCATGATGTCGCATCTTTGTATTAACGATCTGGTTTGAGGATGTCGTCATTGTATTACTTTGTCATAACACATCATACAATAGTGGAATAACGATTTTAGATCAAATTCACATTAAGTATTCTGTATTTATAACTCCATCAAATTTTTATCATCTACTTTTGAAAGTTACATGGTACATGAGTGATAAATAAAATATATTTTGATATTTCAAATCATTTGCGTCTAGCTGAAATAAGTAGCATAAACTATACTTTAAACCGTTTCAAAAATGATTGCGAGTCTACATATTTATTTATTTATTTTTTTAAAGGCACATAGTGCGTATTTAGCTTGATGTCAAAATTTCAAAATCTAGCATAGCTAGGAGGTTTTGCGAAAACTTATGTCTCCACTAATAATCATTTGCTTAACAATCTATCTGTTCCTATTATCCTCAATACTACATTCATACTTAGTTCTACCCAGTTCGTCAAACTTAAGAACTCGTACTTAACCTTATATCCTCTACCTATGACCTATCTATCTGTTATACACATGAGAAAGGAATCACCCTCTTAACATGCATATAGCAAATAGCGTGACACAAACATTTCAATGATTATCATTGTCAGAACTAAGTAGTTGTTACACCAAGTACAATTCCCCGCCCACACAAGGAATCATACAACTCAGTTGCCAACATGAATCCTCAATTGAAATCTCCACCTAATACTAACTCCCTTCTCAATACGAATTTCATTTAACTCGTATTCATAATCCTTTCCTGAATCTGTACCAATTCATAGTACAACTGACACCCAAAGAATCTTGCAGTAAAACTATTCAATCATTGACGATCCTTATCCCATACTATCAATTAATCAGATCACGGAGTGATCTCATCGTATACATTATGATTCATTTCTATGTCTTGATCGTTTTATTTTACGATCTTCTATCACTGCACTTTTAGTCTTTTAGACTCTATCTATTTCTCACTACTGTTCAACTTTATTATCAGAGTTAGGGAACTCTGTTTCTTATAACTCGCCGAGATTCATCTTTGAATCTTACCGACCAACTAACTCTATGTGAGTTAGTACTTATCCTAATCACTGCGGTTAATTGTCTCAGGTATTCCTACCTAAGGTTCATAACCATGACTTTGATACCAACCGTGATTTGACCCGAATCGAGGTCCCGAATCACCGCTGATCCGGTTCGATCATTCTATACAACTATTACTATTTGCGGAAGATATAAACATAAATTGTTTATACATTAAACTTACATACTTTTCCCCAAGGTCGAGTAACCTTAACTTATACACAAATCATAACTTTTCTAACACATAACATTATTATCTTACAACACTATTACAAATCTACTGCACACGTATACTAAAGCTGGAACTGTCTTGGACCTTTCCTTGTATCTGACGCGTTCGTCTTAATCTGCAATGTTTTATCATGATATAGCAAGGCTGAGCATAAGGATTGCCCAGCAAGTTTAAGTTCAATAATATAACAATATATCATGATTGAAAGAGTCAGAATAATAAGCTGGCTATAATTCAACAATATAATTGTGAACTAGCAGGAACAAATTTATGACTGAACAAGTATTATACATGAACAAATATATCTGAACCAACTGGTAATGAAGGTGATCAACCTTTCATACCTGACTTATACATGCAATATGTATAGAGTACAATTATACATGACAATTAGCAATGATTAACCATAAGCATATCCGAATGAAACAACTCTTAGTAGAGTTAAGTAAAACAAACTTGCCTGAACCGTTGATTACCGCTACGCAATTTGTATCGCTTTATCCGAAGACCTAATATGAGTAATATAGATCTCCAATATTAGAATAATATCATCACAATATAATACTATTATATATATATATATATACATAGAATAACCTAAACACATAATACATAATCCTATCAGTCTATAACACACATAGGACTCGGTATCAAGTCAAACAAATGCAGTCTGAGTTGAACCCGACACGAAAATGACATCCCGACGGTCTAGTCGGATAATATTTCGAGTTTAAGTTCAATTAAACTCTGCCTAACACTTAACACTTATCTCAGATAATTTTAATAATAGTCAAAATATTTTTCGTAAGCTCGTAATAATTTTTAAATAATTATTACTATTTATCTTGATTTTTAAATCATTAAAAACGTATTTAAATAAATTAAATACCACATAATTCTTTTATCATTAATATTTATTTATTATCAAATATTAATGAAATACATATCAAAATATTATAATATATTTATAATATCATAAAGTATTTTTAGTACTTTAAAATCACCTTTATATGATTTTTAAACAATTAAATTCATTATCCGATAATTGTTATTAATATTAAAATATTAATATTTTTATGACAAAATATCAAAAGTTATATTTTATAACTTAAAAATATTTTATAACACTTAAATCATTTTTATATGATTTATAAATCATTAATTCTATTTTTCATAATTTATTTAATATAATTATTAAATAAACTAATTATCATTAATAATTATTAATTAATGAAATTCATCACAAAATATTAAAAGTTACTAAAATTAACTTAAAATATTTTATTATACCATAATATTATTTTTCATGATTTTTCATGTATTTAAATCATTTTAAAATAATTTATTTAATATTATAATTAAATAAATTAAATACCATTTATATTCCAAAAATATTAAATATTTATGAAATATACTCTAAATAATTAAAAACTATTTTTCGAGAATTTAAAATATTTTTTGGAATTTATTTTGTATTTTAATAATTAAAACCATTTAATTTGATTTATTTAATTAATTTAGGAAATTAGAAATTAAATAATAATACAACTGTCATGCTAAAAGGGCCTATATGATGAGATTCGTCGTATAGGTGTTCTCGAGCGCCCGAGAAAACATATATCGTCGGTGTTAAGCGTTACAGGTTTGTGGATTTTTAATCTATGTTCTTTTTTATTCTGGGCTTCTAATTCATGCTAATCTTGTAGCACTTTTGTCATACTATAACAATAAACTAAGTTCACGACCATACAACTTTACACTTCGAAGATCTGAGCCTCTAAACAACCTGACAACACTGTTCTTCATTTTCTGGGTTTTCCAGAAAATAAAGAACAGACGTAGGGGCTACTTTGGCCCTTTTAATTTATATGATCCCAGATTTCTGAGTGTTATATTAAGGTTCTCATGTGTAGTGGTGATGTAGCGCCCCCAAATCCGGGTATCTTCCAACCCGACAGATGGTGCTATACTGTACAACATTCATACATTCATTCAATTGAAAAGTCTCAAAGAACGAACATAACTTCTATATATTTAAAGTAATATTTACATTTCCCAGGTTCTATTCCTATTACAAAGGTTTTTTGTCATAATATCAGTTACATTACAACAATAGGCCTATACTATTACAAGACAGCTTAACAATCTGCCTTAGCTTTTCCTTTATCCCTTTTCGATCCTTCGGGACGTTCAGTCTTAGCTGCATTCATATGGTTCAAGCAAGAGTGAGCATAACTAGCTCAGCAAGTATAACAATTTAATAACAACATGCTTGACACATACAAATTGTATATCTTCAATAACTGAACAATAGTTATGAAGTACTATTGATAACTCAAAATAGCACTTCATCTTTTCTTTCAAAATGTTTTACAATAATAACAATATTTAGTAAAACATTCACTCCGGTCAAAGACCTCGAGTATTCATTCTTTATTGGAAAAGGATAACCCGGAAGCAAGTCCGTAAGCCTGATATTACTTACGAGCACTTCTACGTGATCAACCTATTGTACTCTATGTTGATTAACACTACATCCATTAAACGTATGCACGTTTAAGCATTTGGCAACCTCACGTGCCTATCGTTTTACCGAAAAAATATTTGTTTAACATTTCAGTCTTCTTTTGAAAACCATATCAAGTAGTTGACAAAAGATAGCAACATTTAATAATAAATGAATAGATTATCAATACATCAAGTCTAGCCAAAGAAATTGGCTTTAACTTCAACATACCTCAATTCATGCGAAAGAATACACGAACTTCAAAAACTTGTTCAGATTGAACTGAGACATGAGTTAGAATACTTGCCTTTAGCGTCTGCTACGGTATATTAACTTTATGTTCAAGTCTTTCAAGTCTCTACAATACATGATCACATAAGGCCTTACATTAGGTCACATATAATCAAGTATGTATATGACTATATCATACCTTCATCTCAATCTAGTTGTGTATTAGATTCAGTTATTATTTGTTCCGGTTTATCATTATCCTTGCATTTATATTCAACTAGGTTATCTTAACCTGTATACAACATCCTTAAGGTTTAACAAAGTTCAACCAATGTTATATTACATCCCTTAAGTTGTGTTTACTTGTAAATCAATTAGCTTTTCTTTCATTGTACTTTGAAATATTCATTACCATCCTTGTTCGAGATCATATCATGTGCCGTCTTTATACTTACATCTCTTATTTTGCTTTGCTTGAGCTTATAGTAGCATTGTCCGGACTTGGTGGCATGGCCATGAGTCCTTACTTAATGGTGCGTATGCCTTTCACTCTCTCGTAAGATTTTCGATCTTTACATGCATGCATTGCGGTATCACATATTGTACTATGGTTCTTGTTGCGGCAAACTCTTGCGATGTGCTTTCCGGACAACATTACTGCGCTTATTCTTGGGCTTGACTTATTAAAGCTTTAGGGTTGGCGCTGTAAAACAATTTCAGTTTTTGAATTTTGTGAACTTCCCGGACGCATAACTTCTTTGTTATAAGTCCGAATTGGCTCGTTCAAAAGCCTACGGTTCACAAATTACGTAATCTATGCGTTCATGTAATAATTTTATCTATTTGACTTCGTTTGCTAAAAATTCACCTATTGGTTCATTTTTAACGAAAATGATAAACGTTCGTGAACGTTCAACGCTCGTTTCTTCGTTCTAAGTCGGAATCCGGTCATTTTCGAGTCCGCAACTCTTAAACGCCAAATATGACTTGTCTCTATTGGAAAACATTGGTTCCGTGATCAAACGCAAAATTTGACTTCTATTCCGAGAATTTTACGAATTCGACGATTATCGTCCAATCGTACAATTTCCGGTAAATCTTCATTCTTATGATTTGTTCAACATTACTAATGAACTTCATTCATCATGTGAACATCTTAACATACTTATTACAACAACTCATACTTATTGTGGGATTTTTGACTTATTTCTTCATGAGCTTATAACTTATCAAATTATAAACTACTTAAGATTTCATTGTTCATGACTTATGACAATTAAAGTTTCTTAATCATCATACTTTACATGTTCTTCACATATAACTTTACTTATGTATATATGATACATATAATCATATAAGTTCTTAATTCACTTCTCTTAATAAACTCATTACAAGTTCATATTTTCATACTTAACATTCAAGGTTAACTTACAATAAGTTTATAACTTTTATAAGTTCAAATGACTTATTGCCAACTTATGTGGCTTAAGTTCATGACTTACACATTCTTTTTGCTTCTTATCATTCATGTTTCTTAATCCATCTTTACTTATCAACCTATCATGGTAGAGATAGAAGATATTGGAGAAGAAGTCTTACATTTTTGTAGTCTTGGTAAGGTACCTTTCTTCTTCTTCTTATAAATGAAATGACTTATTTGTAGCTTATTCTCTCTAACACTTAAGCACTTTTGAAATGTTGGATTGTTTGAACAATTAATAAATGGCTTGTAAGCCTTCTCTATTTATAGAATTTGCAAAGCTAGGGTAGATTAGTCATTAAATCAACCCACCTCCTTAAACCACCTCCTTACTATTCCTTACTTGGCTAGCACAGCACTTATCCTATACTTGGTCATTACTCTTAATACTTGGTCATTACTTCTAATACTTGATCATTACATTAACTTGGTCACCACATATTAACCATATTGATATGGTTTGCCCCATGGGTCATACAACTCATGGATTCTAGTTTGGGCTTATATTAAATCAACCTTTGGGCTTTGCATTAATAAACACTAGTTGATTCATTAACTAAGAATTGGGCCTCTCCCTTTAATTCACTTGGACTTGTATTAATTCAATCAACTTTTACAAGTCCATTAGCATTACTTAATACATATTGTTGATGTATTATTTTCGTATTCTAATTCATATAGAATTTATATACGGTATTTCATCCTTCCTACAAACTCGTATAATACTTAGTATTATACTCGTTTTCATTACTTCGTACAATACCAAAGTATCATACCATTATTACTTATTCATTACTATTTCGCCTTCCTTAACGTTTATAAATTAAGTCCACAAGCGAATTATTACATTTTCCATAACTAGATTTTTTTTACATAATCCATCTTACCTTGTTATTCCATCATTACGTATTTCTCATAAATTCAAAAATATATCCTGAGGAAATACCGATGAAAAGTGTTTTTTGGAAAATTTCTCGAAAAACTTTTATTTTTGTCTTGGAAATTCAAACACTTTAATTCATCCACGTAGCTCAAATACTACGACATTCTAACATCAATAGGTTATACAATGACAACCATCTTGATAACACATAGAATATGATTTTATTATTATTTAATTTAATAAAATCATTTTATAATAAGATCCAAATTTCTCGGTCGTTACATTCTTCCCCCCTTATAAAGATTCTGTCCTCAGAATTTCGTCTTACTTTTAATCAAATAGATGGGGAAAATTTTTCTTCATCTTTTCTTCTAATTCCCACGTTGCTTCTTCAGCATCGTGGTTCTTCCATAATACCTTTACTGATGGTATTACCTTGTTCCTTTCTATCAATGATCTGCATCGGCGATTCTTCATTTGTAAAGTCTTTCTTGATATGAATCTGCTCATACTCGATTACATGTTTATAGTCCGGCTTATATGGACGTAATACAGATACGTGAAACACGTTATGTATTCGTTCTAGGTCTGGAGGTAATG
This sequence comes from Panax quinquefolius, assembly GCA_020205615.1. Lineage (NCBI taxonomy): Eukaryota > Viridiplantae > Streptophyta > Magnoliopsida > Apiales > Araliaceae > Panax > Panax quinquefolius. The sequence continues at coordinate 21,682,733 of CM035162.1, forward strand.
CTATCACATAAGCTACCTCTCCCACCCGTTGTAACACCTCAGAAGGTCCTATAAACCTTGGACTTAACTTTCCTTTCTTTCCAAAGCGTATCTTTCCTTTCCTGGGAGATACCTTTAGAAACACATATGAACCCACTTCAAACTCTCGACTTAGTCTATATGAGTCCGCATACTTCTTACATGCATCACGAAGTGTGTGAGAGGCGCATCCAGTATTAACTTTACCACATCCGCTGTCTGCTGCACCAATTCGGGTCCTAGCATCCGGCGTTCTCCCACCTCATCCCAACACAATGGTGTTCTGCATTTTCTTCCATACAAAGCTTCATACGGTGACATGCCTATGCTTGCATGATAACTGTTGTTATACGCAAACTCTACTAGTGGTAGGTGATCATCCCAACTACCCTTGAAATCCATGACGCAAGACCTCAACATGTCTTCTAACGTCTGAATTGTCCTCTCGCTCTGCCCATCGATTTGTGGATGATAAGTTGTGCTTAACCTCAACTGTGTTCCCAACTGTTCTTGCAAACTCGTCCAAAAATTCGATGTGAATCGTGGATCACGATCTGACACAATCGATACTAGTACTCCATGTCTGGAAATGATTTCCTTAACATAAAGTTTAGCTAACTTGTCTAAGTTATACTTGACCCTAATTGGCAAAAAGTGAGCCGACTTCGTCAACCGGTCCACTATTACCCAAATCAAATCGTACCCTTTATGCGTCGTCGGAAGTCCCACCACGAAGTCCATCGTGATATGCTCCCACTTCCATTCTGGAATATCCAATGACTGTAATAAGGCACTGGGTCGTTGATGTTCGGCCTTAACTTTTTGACAAGTCAAGCACCTACTCACATACTCTACTATTTCTCTCTTCATGTTTGGCCACCAAAAACTCTGTCGAAGGTCTTGATACATCTTAGTGCTACCAGGATGTATCGAGTACCACGAACTATGAGCTTCTTGTAACACTTGATCCTTTAATTCCGTCTCATTCGGAACCTAAATTCTTCCTTCAAATCTTAATAATCCCTCATTATCAAGACTATACTTAGTATCTTCCTTCTCGGATAACCGCTTCTTCATTTGGTTACACTCGTCGGTCTTGAGTTGTACCTCATTGACTCTGTCTACGATGGTAGATTGCATCTCCGTCGCAAAGAGTAACTGCCTCGAATCACTCGACATCTTTACTTCTATTTCCATCCTAGCCATCTCTGTTATTAACTCCTTTTGAGCCGTTAACGTAGACAACTTTTCCCGACCCTTCCTACTTAAGGCGTCGACAACTACATTGGCCTTTCCAGGGTGATACAAGATTTCACAATCATAATCCTTTATCAACTCTAGCCATCTTCTCTGTCTCATATTCAACTCCTTCTGAGTGAAGATATACTTTAGACTTTTATGGTCCGTATATATCTCACATTTTTCCCCATAAAGATAATGTCTCCATATCTTTAGGGCAAAACACATCTGCATGACCAGTTCGGATCATGAGTAGGATAAACTTTCTCATAATCCTTCAACTGCCGAGATGCATACGCAATGACTTTGCCATGCTACATAAGCACACAACCAACCAAGTCCTATATCAAGCATCACTATACACTAAAAATTTCTTGTGTCATTTAAGCAATGATGAAAAGCAGTAGCTTCACTTAATCTTTTCTTGAGTTCTTGCTTGTCTTCATATTTATCCGTCCATACGTATTTCACCGTCTTCCTTGTTAAATTAGTCAACGAGGTAGCTATCTTCGAAAAATCTTAGATAAATCTTTGATAGTACCCTGCTAACCCTAGGAAACTTCCGCACCTCGATTCGGCATTTTTGGTTGTTCCCAATTCAATATTGCTTTCACCTTCATTTGGATCTTCGAAATCCCCTCTTGGTCAATGACATGACCTAAAAACTGCACCTTTTCTAGCCAAAATTCACATTTGGTGAATTTCACATATAACTTCTCCTTCCTTAGTGTCTCCAACACTAATCTTAAGTGTTCAACATGATCTTCTGGCGTCTTAGAATAGACTAGAATATCATCGATAAACACTACGACGAACTTGTCCAAATATAGTTTGAACACTCTGTTCATCATATCCATAAATGTAGCAGGTGCATTCGTCAACCCAAATGACATCACCAGAAACTCGTAATGACCATAACGAGTCCTGAATGCAGTCTCTGGTACATCTTCCTTCCTAACCTTCAACTGATGATACCCCGTCCGCAAATCTATTTTAGAGAAATACTTTGCCCCCTTCAATTGATCAAAAAGATCATCGATCCTGGGCAATGTGTATTTATTCTTTATCGTTAACTTGTTTAACTCCCGATAGTCGATACAAAGCCTTAACGATTCGTCTTTCTTCTTGACAAACAACACCGGTGCCCCCCATGGAGAAACACTTGGTTGAATGTACTTTCTGTCCAATAGTTCTTGTAGCTGAACCATTAGTTCTTTCATTTCCACAGGCGCCATACGGTACGGTGCCCTTGAGGCCCGATGTCGCTCACGGCACAATGTCTATCACAAATTCGATCTCCTATCCGTGGTGAACCCGGTAACTCACTTGGAAATACATCTATGAACTCATTTACTATAGGTATTTGTTCCATGGTTGCTCCCACTCTCTGGGTATCAACAACATGGCATAGGTAACCTACACAACCCTTCCTTAAAAGTTTTCTAGTTTGTGTCATCGTAAGGCAACACGGACGTCCCGGCAATTTACTACCGTAAAATACTACAAGAGGTTGCTTCAACGTCCTGATTCTCACACATTTCTTTTGGAAATCTATAATTGCTCCATGGTTAATCAACCAATCCATTCCGAGAATTACGTCGAATTCTCCTAACTTTATCGGTATTAAATCTACCGATAACTTACAACCACGTACATCTACGCAACAAATCCTATGAATATCTTCAACAAGAATTATCTCTTCGTTTGCTACCTTAATGTTCAAAGGTATAGGCAATTTTTTGGGAAATAATTCTAGTCGTCTAGCAAAATTACATGCTATAAACGAACAAGTAGCACCCGAGTCAAATAGCACGTATGCATTTATATTGTTGATCGGAATAATACCTGCAACTACATCCCCTGATGCCACCGCATCTTGGACCGTCATATTAAAAGTGCGGGCCATTGATTTCCACGGCTGAGCTGGACCACTAATAGCTAACTTCCCGCTATTAGTTCCCTTATTTCCTTCTGTCCCCTTCTTTGGGAAGTTCTTTGCTATGTGGTCAGTTGATCCACATACAAAATATCCGTGATTTTTCTTCGGATTTGGACAGTTAGGCAAAATGTGCCCTTCCTGTCCACAATTATAAAAAACCGCCTTTCCTTTGAGACAGACTCCCAAGTGAGTCTTCCACTTGAGTTTCTGAGGCCTCCATCCTCCTCTTAGAGTCCCCTTGTTTTACTCCGGTATTCCCAGAGTTAAAGCCCTTCCTCTTCTTACCATTGCCACTTCCACTGGCTCCCTCGGTCTTGGTTCCTCCATCAACCTTGCCCTTGTTTTTCTTATCCTTGTGGTACTGGCTAAGAGCCTCATTCCCACCTTCGACAATTATTGCCTTTTCTAGTATGGTTCCAAAGGAAGTACTTTGGAACACAGAGATTCGGCTATAGAGCCAGGGTTTCAAGCCCTGCTCGAATCTTCTAGCCTTTCTCACTTCAGTGTCCACTTGATGTGGAGCGAATTGTGTCAGTTCATTAAACTTGGCAGCATACTGGGGAACTGTCATATCCCCTTGTCTCAATTCAAGAAACCTCATTTCCATCCTCCCTTGCATACTCGTGGGAAAATAGTTCTCGAAGAAAATCTCCTTGAACCTCTCCCATGTTAGGTTTCCTATATCGCCCATTAGCTTTGGTTTGCCTCCCATCGAAGTTGGCCTCTCCTTTCATCAAATAGGTTGCAAAGGCAACCTTTTGACCCTCCTCAACATTTGCTATTACAAATGCTTTCTCAATTTCTTTTACCCAAGTGCAGGCTTCTATATAGGTCCGTAGTTCATTTGAACTCCCGTGACCTACACTTTTAAAAAGTCTTTAAAAGTAGTAGCTCAAATCTTACTCCGGGAATCACGGGTACATTAGCCCCGATTCTATTGAATGCGGTAGTTAAAAGATTAACGAACTCCTGCATTGGATTAACCGGACCACCCTCCGGTTGGTTAACATTAGCGCCCTGATTTCATTGTCTCCTTCTTGGCGGCATTTCGCAGTTAAGAAAATAACACATCATTATTACTTTATTCTTGTTGGTTTGTTATTATTTGTAATAAAACAACAACTCATACTCATTACTCAACATATTCCATAAAAAGACTTATATTGATTCATAACTTGTAGTTTAACACTACATTGTTTACATTACTCAGCCTTAGCTGATTACATTACCATCCCGCAATTACTTTCCAAAAATTGGGATTTATAAAAGACTACCATTTGTTATACAAAAGAGGGTTTTACGTCACTACTAGATACATAATATTTACATATCTAATCTACTCTAGCTATTGCTAGATTACATCTGACATAGGGCATTCTCAAAATCTTTCTTTGGCGGGCCGTGCAATAACATCTCTCTTGATAGTGTGTCGAGGTCCGTCGCTTTATCTCGATACCCGACTACCTTCTTTGGAAATCTACATGAGAACTCCTATGTATATAGGACATCCTCTCCAACTTCCGCTGTTTAGTCTTTAGCTCCTGCTTGAGCTCAAAGACTTCACATTTCAGCTCTCGGACCTTGTCCTTAGCTAGAACCCTATCATCATGCTCCTCTTCCCACATTCCCTCCATGCTAGCCTTGTCCTCACGGACAGTTTGGAGTTCCTCTTTCAACTCCTTAACCTCTTGGCAGTAATGGACATTCCTATCCAATACCGACATAAACAGTGCCTTCATTGATTCCCCCGTAGACAACTCCTTTGTAGGTGGAACCTGGTCAAAAGACATCACGTCCACCTCCTCCTCTAGCATGCCATCAAATATAGACATATAGTCTAAATCGTCCGAGTCTCCAGACTCGATTGTCACCAACTCTGGTTCTACTACTACGGGATTTGGTAGTATCTTTACCCGATTAACCGAATCCTCGCTCACTACATGTATATCTCTATACATATCATTTTCTCCTGACATCTACAATAAAACAATATAGTTTGATTAGTACACGTCAGTAAAATAATAGAAATACATAACATGATATAATGCATTTTTTATAGGGTTACTTTCCATCTTTTACTTCTTTATTCTTTCTTAAGGTTATGACTTAAGGTTCTACTTTTCCCCTTAAATTTTATAACCTAGGCTTTGATACCAACTTGTAGCGCCCCCAAATTCGGGTATCTTCCAACCCGACAGATGGTGCTATACTGTACAACATTCATACATTCATTCAATTGAAAAGTCTCAAAGAACGAACATAACTTCTATATATTTAAAGTAATATTTTCATTTCCCAGGTTCTATTCCCATTACAAAGGTTCTTTGTCATAATATCAGTTACATTACAACAATAGACCTATACTATTACAATACAGCTTAACAATCTGCCTTAGCTTTTCCTTTATCCCTTTTCGATCCTTCGGGACGTTTAGTCTTAGCTGCATTCATATGGTTCAAGTAAGAGTGAGCATAACTAGCTCAGCAAGTATAACAATTTAATAACAACATGCTTGACACATACAAATTGTATATCTTCAATAACCGAACAATAGTTATGAAGTACTATTGATAACTCAAAATAGCACTTCATCTTTTCTTTCAAAATGTTTTACAATAATAAAAATATTTAGTAAAACATTCACTCCGATCAAAGACCTCGAGTATTCATTCTTTATTGGAAAAGGACAACCCGGAAGCAAGTCCGTAAGCCCGATATTACTTACGAGCACTTCTAGGTGATCAACCTATTGTACTCTATTTTGATCAACACTACATCCATTAAACGTATGCACGTTTAAGCATTTGGCAACCTCACGTGCATGTCGTTTTACCGACAAAACATTTGTTTAACATTTCAGTCTTCTTTTGAAAACCATATCAAGTAGTTGATAAAAGATAGCAACATTTAATAATAAATGAATAGATTATCAATACATCAAGTCTAGCCAAAGGAATTGGCTTTAAATTCAACATACCTCAATTTATGCGAAAGAATACACGAACTTCAAAAACTTGTTCAGATTGAACTGAGACAATAGTTAGAATACTTGCCTTTAGCGTCTGCTACGGTATATTAACTTTATGTTCAAGTCTTTCAAGTCTCTACAATACATGATCACATAAGGCCTTACATTAGGTCACATATAATCAAGTATGTATATGACTATATCATACCTTCATCTCAATCTAGTTGTGTATTAGATTCAGTTATTATCTGTTTCGGTTTATCATTATCCTTGCATTTATATTCAACAAGGTTATCTCAACCTGTATACAACATCCTTAAGGTTTAACAAAGTTTAACCAATGTTATATTACATCCCTTAAGTTGTGTTTACTTGTAAATCAATTAGCTTTTCTTTCATTGTACTTAGAAATATTCATTACCATCCTTGTTACGAGGCTGGTAGTCATGGCTGCCGTCTTTATTATACATTACATCATCACTGTTGCCATGAGCTTATAGTAGCATTGTCCCGGACTTGGTATGCACATGTGCTGAGTCCTTACTACTTAATGGGTGTACTGTACGCCACTCTCGAAGATTTTACGATCTTTATACATGTGCTGTAGCACCACATATTGTACTATGGTTCACGCTGCGGCAAACTCTTGCAGTGTGCTCGGACCGGACATTGATGCATTGCTTTGGATGACTTATTAAGCTTTAGGGTTGGCGCGCAGAAAAACAATTTCAGTTTTTAAATTTTGTGAACTTCCCGGACGCATAACTTCTTCGTTATAAGTCCGAATTGGCTCGTTCAAAAGCCTACGGTTCACAAATTACGTAATCTACGCGTTCATGCAAGAATTTTATCTATTTGACTTCGTTTGCTAAAAATTCAACTATTGATTCATTTTTAACGAAAACAATAAACGTTCGTGAACGTTCAACGCTCGTTTCTTCGTTCTAAGTCGGAATCCTGTCATTTTCGAGTCTGCAACTCTTAAACGCCAAATATGACTTGTCTCTATTGGAAAACAATGGTTCCATGATTAAACGCAAAATTTGACTTCTATTCTGAGAATTTTACGAATTCGACGATTATCGTCCAATCATACAATTTCCGGCAAATCTTCATTCTTATGATTTGTTCAACATTACTAATGAACTTCATTCATCATGTGAACATCTTAACATACTTATTGTGGGATTTTTGACTTATTTCTTCATGAGCTTATAACTTATCAAATTATAAACTACTTAAGATTTCATTGTTCATGACTTATGACAATTAAAGTTTCTTAATCATCATACTTTACATGTTCTTCACATATAACTTTACTTATGTATATATGATACATATAATCATATAAGTTCTTAATTCACTTCTCTTAATAAACTCATTACAAGTTCATATTTTCATACTTAACATTCAAGGTTAACTTATAATAAGTTTATAACTTTTATAAGTTCAAATGACTTATTAACTTGACTTATGTGGCTTAAGTTCATGACTTACACATTCTTCTTGCTTCTTATCATTCATGTTTCTTAATCCATCTTTTCTTATCAACCTATCATGGTAGAGATAGAAGCTATTGGAGAAGAAGTCTTACATTTTTGTAGTCTTGGTAAGGTAGCTTTCTTCTTCTTCTTATAAATGAAATGACTTATTTGTAGCTTATTCTCTCTAACACTTAAGCACTTTTGAAATGTTGGATTGTTTGAACAATTAATAAATGGCTTGTAAGTCTTCTCTATTTATAGAATTTGCAAAGCTAGGGCAGATTATTCATTAAATCAACCCACCTCCTTAAACCACCTCCTTACTATTCCTTACTTGGCTAGCACAATACTTATCCTATACTTGGTCATTACTCTTAATACTTGGTCATTACTCTTAATACTTGGTCATTACTTCTAATACTTGATCATTACATTAACTTGGTCACCACATATTAACCATATTGATATGGTTTGCCCCATGGGTCATACAATTCATGAATTCTAGTTTGGGCTTACATTAAATCAACCTTTGGGCTTTGCATTAATAAACACTAGTTGATTCATTAACTAATAATTGGGCCTCTCCCTTTAATTCACTTGGACTTGTATTAATTCAATCAACCTTTACAAGCCCATTAGCATTACTTAATACATATTGTTGATGTATTATTTTCGTATTCTAATTCATATAGAATTTATATACGGTATTTCATCCTTCCTACAAACTCGTATAATACTTAGTATTATACTCGTTTTCATTACTTCGTACAATACCAAAGTATCATACCATTATTACTTATTCATTACTATTTCGCCTTCCTTAACGTTTATAAATTAAGTCCACAAGCGAATTATTACATTTTCCATAACTAGATTTTTTTTTACATAATCCATCTTACCTTGTTATTCCATCATTATGTATTTCTCGGAAATTCAAAAATATATCCCGAGCAAATATCGATGAATACTATTTTTTGGAAAATTTCTCGGAAAACTTTTATTTTTGTCTTGGAAATTCAAACACTTTAATTCATCCACGTAGCTTAAATACTATGACATTCTAACATCAATAGGTTATACAATGACAACCATCTTGATAACACATAAAATATGATTTTATTATTATTTAATTTAATAAAATCATTTTACAATAAGATCCGAATTTCTCGGTCGTTACAGGTGATGTCAGGGTACAATAATACATCATTACATCGTTTTAAAAACATCACAAATTAACAATAAAGGCTGGTCAAACCTCTGACCAAAACTCGGCTAGTGAAGGTTCTGGGTTTCCCAGAAACCTTCATGATGCGAAACGGTCAACGCAGTTTGACTCGGTTTAATTTCTACACCGATCATGATCTGAGTAATATAATTGCTTTAATATGTAGTCTGAATGACAGGCGACTAAGATCCACCAACAACATGGCCTAACTACTAACACACAGCAAGATCAAGACCCTGCAAATCGTTGTCAGACGGTTTCTGGGTAAATCCGGGTTACCCAGAACAGTTGGTTAATGCGGGTCAACGACCTTTGATCCTTCATAACTTACAATCTAGACATGATCTGGACTTGCTTCAAGTACTAGATCAAAGACCATACAACATACTACAAGTTAAAAACTTAAAACAACACAAATCATTAACATAGAAAGATCTAAGGCCTCTGACATTCGACTGTCAGGCCATATTTCTCCATTTTTCCAGACTTCTAAAAATGTTTGATTCGTGCATCTAAGTGTTATAGATCTACGATCTATCAACCCAGATCACTTATAGACACCCTAATAGACAACTTTAACCAATCAATTACAACATTTAACATCAGATCTAAGGATTTTGAAAATTAGGATTCATACCTTCTTAGCTTTGATTTTTGATTCTGACTTTGTTGATCTGATCTAGGATAGATAAAGGATGGTATTGAATTATCTTATCTCCCTTTCTCATTCTATATTCCCGAAATTCTAGAGAGAGAAGGTCTTGAGATAAAATAAAAATTAAAGTGTCTTTCTCTCTCTTTAATCTCTTATAAATGTTAATGCAATGAATGTTGGCTGATAATTTCGGCTGGTTTGTATGGATTTTAAGTCACATGGCTAGGCTAGGGTAGTTCACCCACTCTTTTAGGGCTAGATCTACAAGCAATCTTAAATTATGCAATAAGGGTAGAATGGTCATTTGGACTTTTATTTTAATGGCATAATGGACACTGTCCAAACCCTTAGGGTTTAGGGTTAGGGTTTAGGGTTTGGGTTAGGGTTTAGGGTTTGAACCCTCAAATTTAGTAAATTTTATTTTCTAAAATTTCCAATTTAGGTTTTTAAAAATTAAATTAATATTTCTAAATTATAATTAGAATTTTCTAATTATATTAAAATTTACTAATCATAATTCAATCTTGCTAATTAGGATTAATATATCCTAATTAAAATTGCTAATTAAGCAATTAGGGTCAAAATGGTCATTAGGGTTTATAACCCAAAATTAGGGTTTCTAATAGAAAATTAATTTTCTAAAATAGAAATTTGATTTCTGTAACTAGATTAGGGTTTTCAAATTACTTAAATTGAAAATTAGAATTAATATATCCTAATTAACATTAAAAGTATTAAATTAACACTTAGGTTTTTCCCTATTTACAAATTAGGGTTTCAAATCCATAATTAGGGTTTCAAATTTGGAATTAGGGTTTTGTAACCAATTTGTTAAGATTAACCCTAATTAATCCTATAATTATTTACACTTACACCATTAAGTTCCCGATTTAGGGTTTCATGCACCGAATTAGGGTTTCGAATTCTCAAAACTGAAATTAGGGTTTCCAGAACCGGTTTCTAGGGTTTTTTTTATTAATTGCTAGGATTTTCTAACCGAACGTTAAAGTTCTTAATATATAATTAGTGTTTGCTACATACATCATTTATCTGGTCAACCCTTGACCTTTAACCAAATACTGTACACATATACACAAAACATATTCATTTATTCCTTAATCGTGAATAATTCACTTAAATTCTTCACCGAATTTTGAAATCCTCAAAATTCCTTCTTAAAAATATCAAACGCATACACTAATTTTTTGTCTAGGTTCTAATTTTGAACCTTAAATAAATTAATAAAATTTTTAAAAATATTCAAAATTCTTGGGTTGTCACAATATTCATGTATCAAAATAATTTGGACAGAAAAGAAATCAATTTTTGTCATGAATAGTATCCCGGGTGAATAGTACCCGAGTAAATAGTACCCCGTGAATAGTACCGTATGTATGAATATTACCGTATATATGAATAGTGCCGTATGTATGAATAGTACCCATGGATAGTACTCCAACATAAAAAGCTTAAAATTTAACAAGAATGTTCAGAAAAATATCGTTGTGAAACGATACTAGATGAAGTGCAAATTTCAAGGATATTCTACTTATTTCAAGGAGTATAGAATCAATACTTATCAACATGAATGTAGAATTAAGAATACGAAATAAAATAATATTACTTACATACTACAGAGTATGGAAGAAAATATTATTTCATACGAATATTGAACAAAAATAATATCTCTTACCTTAAAAGGAGAGTATTTCTGACTGGTATGACAGGGATATTCTTGAAGAAAACTTGCACTGTTTTCTACACTCAAAACTTCCTTAAATTCTAAAGAAATACGCTCAATATTATAGAAGAAAAATGTTAGTTCCCAGTAGGCATAATAGATCTAGAAGGGGGGGGTTGAATAGATCCTTTTTATTTCAAATACTTTTCTCTTTTATTTTGTATTGCTATTAAATTAGCAGATGACAAACATAAGAATCTTTTCAAGCACAGCGGAATAAGTAAAAGATCCCCTTCATTGATATATTCATAATTAAACATACATTGTTCATAGAGTTAGTTTGGTTGTAAGAAGTTAAAACATACATAGCAGTTATTGCAGTTATAGTACATAATGTAAATGACATAATGTAAAAGACACAAGGGGTTTTAAGTGGTTCAGAGACTCAAGATCCTAATCCACTCTTCTGCTTTCAACTAGCAGGATTTCCACTAAAGAAGGGTAGCACCCTGAATCACTGAGATTCCTTCAAGGCCAGCAGCCTTGGGACTCCTCTAGTTCCCTAGGAACTCTTCAAGCCTAATAGGCTTGGAACTTTGTTTAGTCCCTCTGGACAACGACCCCTCAGGCCTTGGCTTCATTTAGTCCCTTCGGACAAGGACCCCTCAGGCCCTGGCTTTTGTTGTTTGTTTGTTGGTTTGTTGGAGTTGGTGCTGAGCTGCTAAGATGTCTTCAAGCTCTAAACATCTTCTATTCTTAGCAGCTTGGTGTGATCACCCTTGAAGTACAGTTGAGTGTTGCATGATGCTCAACTTCTTCAGTTACTCAACCACTTCGGATGATCCCTTGATGACTTCCTTGAAGATCTTTCCTCTTGATACATGATGGCTGCACATGATGGGTTTCTAAGATGACTGTAAGCTCTTCTGCTAGGTACTTAGAAACTTTCTCATGCTTGCCACCATGTTGGCATTTGTGATCTCCCTTCTTGATACTTGATATCTTCTCATGATGGACTTATTAAGATGACTGTGAGCTCTTCTCTATTGTACTTAGAGTCTTCCCATGATGGACACCAAGATGATATGATGCTTTTCTTTCTCTCGGCAGTTCAGAACACTCTTCTTATAGTAGAACTCTCACTTCTACATAGTAGAACTCTCACTTCTACTTCTTCCTTTGCATGTATCTGAGTGTTCTTGGTGGATCGTAGAGTGAGCCTTCGAACTCACTATTTCTCTTGGTTTAGAACAGTCCACCATTACTCCAAACTAAGCAACTCCAGCAACCCTCAATCTTTGAAGCTCTTTCTTATTTATATTCCTTCCCAATCCTTCAGTTGGAAAGTAGCCGTTGAAGGCTATTCAAATATCTTCACAGATCTCGAGTTGACAGAGGTAGACTGCTGATGTGACATATCATACTTTATCTGACATTGCAGTCTACTATTTCACCTACCCCATCAGAGTTGTCACTTTAATATCTTGGACAGGTTGAAGACTTTATTTCCTCTTTTTGATTTCTCGATCAGAGGTTGTCCTTTTTCATCGATGCTCTCAATAAGCACTTGTCCGAATATTACCCTTTAGATGGAACCGTTGCCAATGCTTCAGTCTTCAGCTATTCGAACTCTACGATTCTGATGCACGTCTTCGAGGACCTGATCGTAGTGTCTTGTTGAGTGTTGCTCATTGACTGGTAGAGTTAACACTACGATCTTGAAGAGTGTTGATTGGATCTCCAATGTAGAACACCTCTTCCTTCTATTGTGCAGTGCTTCAACACTTTTGTTTGCTTCGACTGTTCTCAGAGACTGATGGCTTGAATCCTTTGATCTGGCCCCTACTGAATAACAAGACACTTCAGATTTATGGCGCGTCCAGCTCGCTTTCTCTTGGTGATCTCTCGTTCACTTATCATCAATGGACTGACCCTACACTTAATCACTTTAGCCTTATTCTTCAGAGGCTTTCCAGTATCTCTATGCACATTCCATCAGTTCTTTCTTTGTTTGGCATACACTATGATCTCGATTGCTTCCAAGATCAGAATCGTTCTGAGTGTAGTCTACGTTTCTGTCTTGGCTTCGGCAGATGATCGGTTATAGTGCGGTCTCTCTACTATTCGAACATGACTTCTCAAAGACACTCACGATCCCAAGGAAGCTCTTCTCGATACACTACGATCCTTCATCGTTTCTCCTGGCAGTCTACGAACTCCGAGATCTACTATCTTGCAGACTACGATTCTACCTCGATAGCTCTCGAGTTATCCTTGACTCTCCTGGCAGACTACGATCTCTGGTGCAGTACTCGACGATCAGACAAGCCTATCTATTACATCACAAGATCAACCTAACATGTTTGATCTTTCTATGTTTATAGTCCTTGTACATCATTTCTTTTTAAGGACTTTACAAAGCTGTTTTGCTTATGTAGGATCAACCTAACATATTTGATCAATTCATTCTAAGTCCTTGTACACATTACTTTCTATTATCTATCAAAGGACTTTAAAGCTTTTCTTGATGCAAGCATACTTGCATATTCATTCATATATATCATAATCAAATCATATATAAATAGGAATAACATTCACATGTTTATTCCTGACAATCTCCCCCTATTTGATTATGACAAAAATAATAAGTGCATATGCATGTTATGAATGAATCTTATATACAGTGAGCAGATGTATTTCTAAAACAGATAATCATGAATGTCATTTATAATGATATGAAAATTTATACATTAAGACATTTTACATCCTGGATCCAGAACATACCTAACTAGTTAGAGATGTACCTCTTTGGCTCCAAGTATGTTTTCACGATGTCTGTTGATCAGCTATTCATCTGTTTGATCTTCTTGGTCTTGCTCCCCCTAGGATGATGACCTTCTGTCTTGACTTTGCTCCCTTTTAGCTTCTTTCTGAACATGCTCCCCCTCAGACTCTGTGATCATGTGATCATCATCTTTTGGCTCCCCCTCAGATGATGACTCTGCCTCTTCTTCTGCTGTCAGCTTCTTTGACTTCTTCTCTCCTATCCCTCCGCTCTTCTTTGAGTGCCTCTTGCTCCTCCTCTTTCTATGCCTCTTTTCACCCCCTTTTTGTCATTAATCATTTATGAGAGCTGCTCCATGTTGGACATAAGCTGCTCTATTAGGTAGGAGCAGTTGGCTACTTTAAACTTGAGTTCTTGTTGGCCTAGCTCAAGTTGCACTAAGAAAGACTGCTCAAGTTGCACTGAGAAAGACTGCTTCAGGTCGTCAATCTTGTCAGAGAGGGCTTGAATCTGCTCTTCATTTGCCTTCTGAACTCGTAGAGCTTCTGCCTTTTGATCTTGTATGGCCTTCTGATAGATGTTATCCCTCTCTTGGAGTTTGAGGGATACATCAGCCATTGTAGATTGAAGTTTGTTCTGTAATGAATTATCTCCTGTTGCTGTCAGCTTCTGTGACTCTTCAGCGAGTAGAGATATTTTCTCACTTAGTTCATCAGAGCTCTTCAGTAGTTCCTGCTCCAAAATAGTTTGATCCTTTTGTTGGGCAGCTTCGGGTTGAGCATCAGATTGGACTCTACGATTTTCATTCTTGGACATTTTCGAAAGCTTGAAGAATCTGAACAATCGTTGAGTGCCAATTACTAGTTGAGGATGAGGGAATGTCAGATAACAGTGTTTGGGATGTTGGAAGCTTCTGACTTTGAGTTTGAACAGTCTCGGTAGTAGAGTGACCAGACTCTACGATCATCTCCTTGGTCATGTTCCTTCTTCCTTTAGAGTCCACTCTACGATCGTAGGGGATATAGTGATTGCCAGACTGTTGATAGACTTTGAAGTGAGGCTGGTCTTTGATCGTTTTGGTTGCAAACTTCTTCACCCTTGGGAAGTTTTGAGCCACCAACTCCATGCTAGGAAAGTGAGAGAAGCACTAGCTTAGATAGCTTCCATCTCCTTCAGTATGGGCTTTTAGCCATGACATCCACTGGAAGAACCATCTCATCAGCAAGTCGTCAGGATTGTTGAGAATGGTTGAGCAGTCTTGCTCCATGTTGTTCCAGTTTTTAGCTATGTCAAAGGTAGTCATTCTTACTACCTTGAGCTGCTCATTTCCATAGTTCACCCATCTTTCTGATGGAGCTTCTGGTAGGTCATTTGAGACTTCCACCACTATTCTTCTGTTGAATCTTGCTAGTAAGAGAACTGGATAATCTTCTTGTTCTTTTGCTTCCTGTGTTGCAGGATCAGAATCTTTTTCAATCTCATCTCTCTCGGAGCTTGATCCATCTTGATCATTTCCAGTAGAGAATCCTTCTTGCTGCATTTCATTCTCAGAACTTTCTTCAGCAAGATCTTCCTCTGATTCATCTTCTTCACTGCTGGTCCTATCCTCAGCACTTTCTTTCTGTGATACAGACTCATCATCACTTAATTCAATTGGGACATTTAATTGATCACTTCTCCTTTTGGAGGCAAATTTGGCTTGCAGTCTGTAGCTCTTCCTTCTTCTTGGAGGTTCAGTTTTGGGAGAGTCAGACTTTTCTTCTTCTTCAGACTCTGACTCCTCTGGTTCAACAGACAACCTTCCTTGGGGTTCAGCACTGGCAGGGGCAGTCCCTTCTGCTGTAAACTCATCACCCCTTGAGTCATTTTGAGGGCTTTCAGGATTTGAAGGGGCTTGTTCTTCCTCTTTTTTAGAATCAGCATCACTTGACCCATTATCTGGGCTTGTTGGAGCAGTTGTATTTGGGGATGGAACTGGGTCATCTTGAATTTCTTCTTCATCAGCAGAGTGACTGCTCTGAGAATTAGCCACAGGGCTTGAGCATTCCTCTTCATCAGCAGATGCTGAACTTTCATTCATCAATCCAGCTTCACCTTCATTGATGGATTTGGTCTGTGAGGACTCAGCCTTGATAATTGTCTCCTTTTCTTCTGCTGACTCTACGTCATTCTCTTCATCAGACGTACTATTTTGGGAAGCTGAGGCTGGTTTGTTTTCCACCTTAGCTTCTTGCTGAATGGGCCTTGAAGTAATCTGTTACTTCTCCTCTTTGTTGTTTCAGCAGTTAGGCCCTTTTCTTCTTCATCTTTATCTTTGGTGGAGACTCTTCTTGATAGGGTCTGCGTTTTCTTCACATTACCAGCTTTCTTCACACCTCTGGATTTCTTTCTGGCTGGTGTGATTTCTGCTGGTACAGAGTCATCAGACTCAGAGCCCTATGCCCCTTCTATTTTCCTCTTCATTGCAGAGGCCCTGCTGCTGCTCCCAGTAGTCAGCCTTCTGTTCTCCTTGGGGTTCTTCTTCCAATTCACAAATAATTGTGGAGACATCACTTTGTGAGCATTCAACGGTTCTCCCTCATCATCCTTGATCTTTCCTCCTAGCTTCTTATTCATCACAATACTCAGCAGTCTGCCATGAAACACCTTAGTCAGGGGTTTTTCGGTGGACTTCTTCATCTCAGCCTTTTCTACCCACTTGGAGATTTGATCGAATAAGATAGCTCCAAAGTTGATTTGTTTCTTCAGAACTATTGCTGACATTATCTTCAGCTGTTGGTCAAGCACCGTGTCATATGCAGTGTCCTTGCACAGTATGCATTTCCCAACTATTTCAGCAAGGAACTCGTACTCTTCAGGAAACTCCTTCTTCTTGATGTCTTTCAGACTAGGGTTTCTTTGGTACCCCATGATTTCCTTGCTTGTTCAGTATTGACATCATCAAGGTTCTTCAGCCCTTGGTTAGGAAAACCTAGGCATTGATTGAGGTCAGAAGACTTCAGCTTTAGATACTGACCTTTGA
Organism: Panax quinquefolius; assembly: GCA_020205615.1. Classification (NCBI taxonomy): domain Eukaryota; kingdom Viridiplantae; phylum Streptophyta; class Magnoliopsida; order Apiales; family Araliaceae; genus Panax; species Panax quinquefolius. The sequence goes on from CM035162.1 coordinate 21,699,749, forward strand.
CCTTGGTAGAAAAGGTTCCGGAGTTTATGGAGGCGTTTGAGTAGAACTCTTTTACCAGGTTGACGTATACTCGAGTGCTAGCCTCAAGACATTCTGAGAATCCAGCTTTCCTCACAAGTTCGAGAATGTCTCTAAACTTATTTTCGGATTTCTCTAATGACTTGGTTCCTAGCTGAATGCCGGTGATTACTCGCCAGTTTTCCATTTGATCAGTTCGAGGAATGTGGGTATTTGATTAGGAGAGGTTTGTGAGAGATGGCTGATTGTGATTTGATAAAGCTCTGGAGTGTTAATCTGTTCTGGCTCTTGAGGGGATTCTAGGGTTTAAAAATGGGAGGGAGAAAGGTTTAATAGCTTCTGATAACTGTCTGCAGATTTAAAATTGTCTTTATGGCAGTTCCTTCTAACTCTGCATAACCAGTGATGTGTCAACCTACCATTGGTTGCACGATGCCCAGTAATGAGCTGTAACTTCCCATAACTTTTCAGTTAGATATTTCTTTTTAGAAGAGTAGACGTTTAGAGGACGTGGTTTTGACCGTTGACCTTTTGATTTGTAGAGTAGCATGGTAAGGCAGCTATGGACTCTATGATTTCCTTTGTTGACTCAACGATCAGCTTTTGAGAGATGCTGCAGTGGATGGCTTTGTCTTTTATCCTCATTTTGATGCAGCATAGTTTGATCATTGATATACTCGAACTTATCTCCTCATTTTGAATGGTTGAGCAATTTTCTCCTTTTCAAGCTCCTTATGAACTGAAGTACCCTTTGGTAGAACTATGATCGTCGAGTTGTCTTCTACGATCGTTGAGGTTGCACTGCGATCGTGGAGTTCTCTTCAACCTCAACTCTACGATCGTTGACTGACTTGGTCCTTGAGATGAGTTTGATCAAGCAATTCTTCTGCGATAAGGTAGCTCAGGAAGGGCCAACCTCTTAGAGTGAGCTAAGGGTCAGGTTTGTCCCTGAGGCACTTTCCAGATGAAATGCTATAGAAGTGATTTACAATGACATCTCATTCGACCTTTTCTGATGGAGAGATCCTCTACCAACTTTAGACAATTGCATTTGCTGTAATCGTGGTATCCTCCTGTTCTTACACTACGATCACATATTTGATTGTAGGCATTTCACAATGTTGGGTTGGGTGGCTGAAGGGTTATCAGTAGTTCATTTTGAGACGTTCCTACTAACTATGGATCTTTATTTGGTTCATCAGCCACAAAGTTTTGGGACTCTATAGCTGGTACATTTCTTCATAGAATTCCTCAGTACAGTTGCTTCTTAACAGATCACTGCTCCCCCATTGCTGATGATGCTTTCTCAGCTGTGATTCCCTTTTCCACATATGTATTAGAAGGCATCTTTACAAATCTCCTTCTAACTGGAATCACCATTATCACTTAGATCTCCTTGTATCATAGGTATAGATATTTTCAGGACTGATCACTCTACGATCCTTTTTCAGCACTACGAACGTAGTCTCCTTTGACAGTCTTGTGCGTGTGAAGTTCTGCTTCTGTAATGAAGTCCTCTTGACTGATGCTCGATGATCCTCTGTTATAAGCTCCCTTGAGGATTCTTCTTATATAGCATGCTTTTCTTGATTTGAGCATATAGGACTCTTTTCACCTTTGGTTGAATGGCCTGCTTCCATATATAGATTAGCAGCTATGTGAACTCCATTCTGGTTAGCTCAGAGGGTCTTCAAGGATAGGCTTGGACATATAGGAACTTTATCAGAATCATCTCTGAACAGTCCTTAGCCTTCTGCTGGTTTAGTCTTCTTGACTGAAGTCTTCTGCTTCAGCATTCCTTAGCGTGGTCAGACTGACTAAGTACCTACTGGTTTAAATATATTTCTACTTTTGGTACCCATAATTAAATGGGTCATGCTAGGTTAGTTTTCTAAACCTCTGTTCCTCTTATTTGGATAATCATCACATTTATCACCAACATCATATTTATGCATAAGACTAGTTTTTAGATAATACATTTTGATATGCATGAAGATGAGTGTGTGTAAGATTTGACATTTAATAACACACTCTTTATCTTGATGGTTTCATCATTTGCTGGGTTATGTTCACAATGTTTAAGTGTTCACAGAGTGAGAATCAACTCTATGATTTAAGAGTATCTAGTTGATTCATGGAGGTGATCAGTTTCTACACATCATCAAGATACTCTTGTAGAACTGATCATACTCTGTGTGTTATCAAACACTTAGAACAAGGATTTGTACATACATACTAATCCACCAGCAAGGATTACTTCACATACAATTAATTTGACCTGTGATGCTCTTATGACCCATTTCAGATTTCCTTCAAGATGTCATCTTCAATCTAAAACTTGAATGGAGAGAAAGTTTATAGACATTTGAGTTTCCATCCTCAGGGTACTTTTTCTCTTCACATTTTTAGGTAGATTATGACTTCTTGACAGAATACTGTTATGGTTCATAAGAAGGTGCTTTTATGATGAACACATTTAATAGTGAGGAACCGTACCTTTTTACTGTTAGTCTCTTAACAATCATTTATCTTAGATATACTGAGTTTAGGAATTGATGTGCATAACTTTACATTTGCTCCTGACAGCTTGTTGCTCTTGTTGGCCTTTAATCAATCAGTCGTGGTCTTGAAGATGCAGGCTAGGAGACTCTCAACATCTTTAGTTCTTTGACATCTTTCAGTTCATAGAGCTTGCACCCAGCTGCTGGTTGGCCAGACATAAGTTTGAGAAGATCTTCTTTCTTCTCTTGATAAGCATTTCTTAGCATGTGTGGCCTCTTCATCTTTCAGGCTGGTGGATGCTTGACTCTTTGTCATTGATGTCTCTCGAGCTCTCTCGTCTGGTCTTCAGACTACAAGATTGACTGTAGGCAAGGATTGGTCTTGTTGATGTAGCATTTGAGACCATGGACCAATCTGAGCAGCTTCAGGTGTATATACACATTTTAACCTATACACAATATTTCCAACGTGTGAGCTCATCTGCATATAACAAGTTACTTACAACTAAACTAAGTTTAGAACAATGTTTGTGCCTGGGATCATACTCAAAGCGATTAGCTTTTGAATATAGCATGAGAACACCTTTTCGATACCAATTGTTAGTTCCAGTGAGTACAATAGCTCTGAAGGGGGGGGTTGAATAGATCCTTTTTATTTCAAATACTTTTCTCTTTTATTTTGTATTGCTATTAAATTAGCAGATGAAAAACATAAGAATCTTTTCAAGCACAGCGGAATAAGTAAAAGATCCCCTTCATTGATATATTCATAATTAAACATACATTGTTCATAGAGTTAGTTTGGTTGTAAGAAGTTAAAACATACATAGCAGTTATTGCAGTTATAGTACATAATGTAAATGACATAATGTAAAAGACACAAGGGGTTTTAAGTGGTTCAGAGACTCAAGATCCTAATCCACTCTTCTGCTTTCAACTAGCAGGATTTCCACTAAAGAAGGGTAGCACCCTGAATCACTGAGATTCCTTCGAGGCCAGGAGCCTTGGGACTCCTCTAGTTCCCTAGGAACTCTTCAAGCCTAATAGGCTTGGAACTTTGTTTAGTCCCTCTGGACAACGACCCCTCAGGCCCTGGCTTCATTTAGTCCCTTCGGACAAGGACCCCTCAGGCCCTGGCTTTTGTTGTTTGTTTGTTGGTTTGTTGGAGTTGGTCTTTGAATGCGCTAAGATGTCTTCATGCTCTGAACATCTTCTATTCTTAGCAGCTTGGTGTGATCACCCTTGAAGTACAGTTGAGTGTTGCATGATGCTCAACTTCTTCAGTTACTCAACCACTTCGGATGATCCCTTGATGACTTCCTTGAAGATCTTTCCTCTTGATACATGATGGCTGCACATGATGGGTTTCTAAGATGACTGTAAGCTCTTCTGCTAGGTACTTAGAAACTTTCTCATGCTTGCCACCATGTTGGCATTTGTGATCTCCCTTCTTGATACTTGATATCTTCTCATGATGGACTTGTTAAGATGACTGTGAGCTCTTCTCTATTGTACTTAGAGTCTTCCCATGATGGACACCAAGATGATATGATGCTTTTCTTTCTCTCGGCAGTTCAGAACACTCTTCTTGTAGTAGAACTCTCACTTCTACATAGTAGAACTCTCACTTCTACTTCTTCCTTTGCATGTATCTGAGTGTTCTTGGTGGATCATAGAGTGAGCCTTCGAACTCACTATTTCTCATGGTTTAGAACAGTCCACCATTACTCCAAACTAAGCAACTCCAGCAACCCTCGATCTTTGAAGCTCCTCCTTATTTATACTCCTTCCCAATCCTTCCGTTGGAAAGTAATTGTTGAAGGCTATTCAAATATCTTTACAGATCTCGAGTTGACAAAGGTAGACTGCTGATGTGACATGTCATACTTTATCTGACATTACAGTCTACTGTTTCACCTACCCCATCAAAGTTGTCACTTTAATGTCTTGGGCAGGTTAAAGACTTTATTTCCTCTTTCTGATTTCTCGATCAGAGGTTGTCCTTTTGCATCGATGCTCTCAATAAGCACTTGTCCTAATGTTACCCTTTAGATTGAACCATTGCCAATGCTTCAGTCTTCAGCTATTCGAACTCTACGATTCTGATGCACGTTTTTTAGGACCTGATCGTAGTGTCTTGTTGAGTGTTTCTCATTGACTGGTAGAGTTAACACTACGATCTTGAAGAGTGTTGATTGGATCTCCAATGTAGAACACCTCTTCCATCTATTGTGCAGTGCTTCAACACTTTTGTTTGCTTCGACTGTTCTCAGAGACTGATGGCTTGACTCCTTTGATCTGGCCCCTACTGAATAGCAAGACACTTCAGATTTGTGGCGCGTCCAGCTCACTTTCTCCTGGTGATCTCCTGTTCACTTATCATCAATGCACTGACCCTACACTTAATCACTTTAGCCTTGTTCTTCAGAGGCTTGCCACTATCTCTATGCACGTTCCATCAGTTCTTTCTTTGTTTGGCAAACACTACGATCTCGATTGCTTCTAAGATCGTTGTCTTCTGTTCACTTGACAACTACTGCACTTGCTGACTTTCCTTAGTCAGTTACTGAAGTCTTCTTCTGATCAACTTGTGGAAGAATTCATCTCGAATGGCTTCACACCTCAATCTTGATGCTGATTGGGTTGGTGCTTAGATCTTCTATTTAGCTTGCATGTCATTCGTTAAGTGCTCTCTGGTTCCCTTCAGGTGAGATGTATCTTTGCAGTGCCAACCAGAGGCTTCGTTCCTTTGGATATTCTGAGAGTGCTCATTAGTTGAGAATCGTACTTGCTCTACGATTCTGCCTACGCATTGTGAGCGCTTCTGTTGAGGTCGTAATTCTGCACTCTACGATTCAGCTTCGGCTGTGCAGACACTATGATCCTGAGATCAGATCTTGACACTCTACGGTTTCTGCCTTGCTTGTTGTCTTCATCTGATCTTGCTCGACTACGATCTCTGCATGTAATCAATAGACTCTTCGAACTCAGAGTGTGATCTACGATCCTTGACTTGGCTTCAAAGATCGAGAGATTCTATGACTACGAGTGTAGTCTACGCTTGTCTTTAGCGGCGGAGATGATCGGTCGGTTCGTGGCGGCGTTGTGTCTCACGATTTCGAACATGACTTCCTCAGCACACAACGATCTCGAGGAAGCTCTTCTTGATACACTACGATCCTTCATCGTTTCTCCTGGCAGTCTATGAACGCCGAGATCTACTATCTTGCAGACTACGATTCTGCCTCGATAGCTCTCGAGTTATCCTTGACTCTCTTGGCAGACTACGATCTCTGGTGTAAGACCCCAAATTATTAATAAATAAAATTTATTTTCCTCTATTTATTATTTTGAAATAGTAAGGGTTGATTTGATTAATGTGGATAGTTATGGGTAAAATACGCAAATATTTGAATAAGCAAGTGGTTATAAAATATTCATTATTTTTCGGGGAATATTCGTTTGGTCGTGGAATATTAAATGCTGTCGGGGAATATTAAATGCGACGGCTTGATCTTTTGTGGGCCCTATAACTAGGAAAGCGATTGGATGAAGAAAACGACAAATATAAGTTGTTTATAAATAACGACGTAGTTATTCTGAATTATCTTGTTGGAATACCCCGGTGGTTAAAACACACTAATATGCGTTGTTGAAGAGTAGCACACACCAATTATTGATTCTTACATAAGAAGGCACTACTCAATAATTGTTACGATAATTACTATTCAATATTTTATTTTATTGATTCAATAATTCTTTGCATTGATATTTTATATTACCGTTGTTTCAATAAATTGTCATTACACATATATTTTCCATTATCGAGCAATAATTCATATTATCTGAATAATATTATTAGAAAACATTATTGGCAATGTCTAGAAAATTACGTCAAGGAGAGGTTTGGTCGTCATTAATTGCGCTTGATGAGGAGAAATCTTTATTGGAAAGTCCCCTCTTTCACAGGAACGGCACAGTTGCCGAAGATTGTGATTCTGTAATATTATTTGTGAATAATTAATTATTGATTTATATGATGAGGAAAATATTGATTTTATGTGGATATAGATGGAGAAAATTTTAATGTGACAATTGTTGAAAATTAATATTTTATCTTTTTACGATAAAATAATTCATTTAAATATATTAATTTAATAATATATTAATGGTGATATTTTTATAATGAATGTGGGATATATGAGTATATGAGGAGGAAGAGTATTTTTGTGGCATTAAATGTTTAACACATATTTTGTGTTGGTGGACATAATTATTGACCGAAATTTGATTATAGCTTGTAAAATCACCCTTTTATGGATTTCGGTCAATTTGTGTTTGTAATTTGGAAAACCTTCCTTCTACAAAGTTGTAGATAAAGGAATTTCCTATGGAAAGCCGCGTGTTTCAAATTTTTCTGATAAAAGAGCTATTTATTATGAATTATTTAAGTTCTGAAGTTCTGAAATAATTGATTTTTGAAAGTTTTAATTATTTTTATTTACAAAAACGTGTTTTTCATTTTGTTTCCCTCATTTAACATGTGATAGAAATTTGAGTTCAGATGGTAAAAGCATGCGTATGAAGTTTTGGAAAAATATAATAATATTTAATAAATTTTCTACTTTGGTGTTCTAAGCATTTTTCTATAAATAGGGTGCTTAGGTTAGAATTGAAAATCACAAGCTGAACCAAGTTTTCTCTCTATATTATCGAGCGTATTCTTGTGAGTATTTTGAGTATACTTTGAGTATTGCTATACTGGTGCAAGTTCAAGTCATAGCCTATATCCCAGGTGTTTCAACTAGAAATCTTGTCTTTCGAGGTAAGGATGTTATTTTATTCGAAAATGATATTATTTCTTCAATATCATTATGCCGAAATATTGGTTGGAAATTTTTATCAAATTTGGAATTTTTTCATGTCGGGGTTACTATTCACGAGTTACTATTCACGAGTTACTATTTATGAGTTACTATTCACGAGTTACTATTCACGATTACTATTCACGAAGCGTGAAAATGTTTTTTTGTGAAATTTCTATCTTTCGGTGTCGGAGTTACTATTCACGTATACGGCACTATTCACGTATATGGCACTATTCACGAATACGGCACTATTCACCGAAAAATGAAATTTCTTCTTTTTGTCCAAAATATCTATTATGGATACTAGCTTTGATTGTATCCATGTTTTGATCATTCTTGAATTTTACTCCACTCTGATTACTTATGAAGTATTTTTGAACTTGGATTGTTTAAAATACGAATCTTTAATATTGTTCTTTTGTTTTCTTTGGATTCGTTTCCTTTAAAATATTTTTCATCATCCTCGGTCCTAAATGATGATATTCTATGAATATCTTTGGCTTTTGTAGTGCAAAGATGAATGATTTCTTGATGAATATCTTTGGCCCGTAGTGCAAAGATGAGCAGTGTTGAGATGAACATGATTAATCGATTAATATCTTTGGCCTCAGAGTGCAAAGATGAGCAGTGTTTAGATGAACATGAATTAATGATGAATATCTTTGGCTGTAGTGCAAAGATGAATATTTGATTCGGATATATATTGATTGATGTTACAGGGATAAAATATCGACGATGAACTTTTAAATTCATATATAGAAGATAGTAGTTTGCATTCTCTACTTAACTCTTCTAATGAATTATTATTTCCGCTGCGAAGATTGATTTAAAACTAGTTGTCTATTGTATTCTATTAGATTTTTACCTGTTGAAGGCTAACGATAATTTGTTGTATATTATCTTAGTCATAATATTCTTTACTGGGCTAGTTGAGCTCACCCTTTTCCTTGTTGTTCCATTTTTCTTCTCAGGAGGCGAGAATGTAGCGAGTACTAGTCGGGGTATGGAATGAAGGTTCTAGAGAGAGTTGTTTAGTAATCCTCACCATTTTTGTAAAATAATGTATCAATAATTGTGATGAAGATTTATTTGGGTATGTATATTGTCTAGAAGACAATAATTGTATTTAAACTCACAGTATATATGTTGTCGTATTTTGCACGACAAATGTATTAATAAAGTTGTAGTTATTTCTGTACCATGTATTTGGCGACTCAGAATGGGTTGGATGGAATGGACCTATTTTGGGGGCGTCACAGTTGGTATCGAGCTTAGGATATGATCTCAGCGGAGATCGGGGAATAGAACTAGAAGGGAGAGGCGAGTAAATCCTTCGCTAGTGTGTCCTACCTAAGCTTATTTGTTAGTTGGTTAGTATATAGGGATATTATGTGATATATTGATTTCCTTAATTATCCCTTGTTTTTATGATGATTTGAGAATGTCGAATCGAGAATATTAACGATTGGAGTAAATGAGACCGTGGAGATGCCTCAGTATTTTACCAACGAGGAGAACGTGCAACAGTTGGCAATGTACCTCCCGCAACAACACACCTGAAAGAGATGATGAACGAGGGATGTTTAGAAGCTTTTTGCAGTTCATGTAAAATCGATGAGGGAGACTCGTGTTCAAAATATGAGGAGGAAATGATAGCAATTCACGGGTGGTCACAAATGCAAGCAGTTCAAAGAGTTGGGACCACCGAATGCGGGAAAGCCGGATCCGATTAAAGGCGAGACGTGGGTCAAACAAATTACCAAGATATTCGATGTCTTGGGATGCGGAGGAACGAAAGTTCTATTCGCTACTTTTATGTTCTCAGAATGAAATGAGACATGGTGGGAATCAGTAAAAGCGTACCCATCCATTTGCACTCAAAGATGTCTTGGGAGACGTTTGAAACAATTCAATGACAAGTACTTCCACGAAAGTAGTCGTCATATGAAGGAAGTGGAGTTTATTAGACCGAGCGAGAATAAATGACGCGGTGTCCCAAAGACGAGGCGAAGTTCGCGGAGTTATCCGAGTTTGCACCTCATTTGGTGGAGAATGAGGAACGATTACGCGGATGTTTCGAGAGGTTTGAAACCCGGCATACGTCGATTATCTCATTTCTCATAAATTTTCTCTCTATTCGAGATGTTGTCAATGAGGCACGATTGTTAGAGCGAGATAACGAAAGTACGTTCAACCGATGGACCATAACCAGGATCATACTAGAAGATTGCAGTAGTCATCGTAATAACGATAACCAACGGAGAAAGAAGAATACGGACAAAGGCGGTAACCACTCTGGTGGTAATCGTGGCCATGAAAAGAAGAAAAGCGAGTGGGAGGAGATTTTAAAAGAGGAGATTCAACAACGACCATGTGAAGACGCTGTCCGCCAAGAGTAATCGGGTTCCAAGGAGGAGAAAGACCACCGATTACGTATGTTACAAATGCGGAAAGAGGGATATATCACCTCAAAGCGCCCACAACAGTTTAAGGTATGCTATAATTGTGGAAAAGAAGGACATATCGCTCGAGATTGTACGGTATCGAAACCCAATCAAGCGGGAATGGTGACTCAAAAGGATGTCCAAGAAAGGTCAAAGTCAACGGTTCCTGGAAGAGCGTTTGTCGTGACCGGTCAAAATGCGAGGAACCCGAACTAAGTTAGCACGGGTTAGTTAATTATAAATTCTTGCGAAGTTTATACCTTACTAGATACCGGTTCTACCCATTCTTTTATCTCTCTTGCTTGCGCTCAACGTTTGAACTTGACTACGGAGAAATTAGACTTTGACCTATTTATGGAGACTCCGTTAGGAGAAACTTTCATTACATCCGTTGTTTAGAAATCTTGCTTGATTCAGGTTGGCACTATCACATTACCTGTTAACCTTATTTCTATAGAGATATTTGCTTTTGATGTGATTTTAAGGTTAACTACTCATCATGCCAAAATTGATTACTTTCGTAAGGTTGTTAGTTTTCATATTCCTAAGCAACCTGTTATTCGAATTCAAGCAATCAAACCATTGTAGTCAAACATTTTCATATCAAGCCATGAGGTTATTCGTTTATTACGGATGTCAAGTTTTCTTAGTCCTTGTTATGGATTTGAATAAAGACACGTCAGATTTGAATAATATTCCTGTTGTTATTGATTTTTCCTGACGTATTTCCTGAAGAATTTCTTGGTTTACTCCCAAAGATCGATATTAAATTTTGTATCGACTTTGAACCCGTAAGACAAAACTCATTTCTAAAATCTCATATCGAATGGTTCTATTGAACTTCGAGGAGTTAAAATTCAACTATAGAATTTGGTACCGAGCCTTTATCCGGTGACTTCCTTTGTGGAATGCACCAAAGCCGAGACTCTCGTAGGGGACACCATATTCGATGCGATAGTAAAGCGATAGGTGTCATTGTAACGTCTTATCCAAGGTTGGGATATAAGTCACAATTGAGAACAACCTAAGTCAGAATCGAAATACTTAGCTTTCTAGGCTTAGTTGGTTATTATCGGAGATTCGTTGAAGGATATTCTCGAATCACTATTCCATTAACGCGCAAATTGACTCGTAGAGATACAAAATTGAATGGAGCAAGGAATGTGGGAAGAGCTTGAAGAACTCAAGAGGAGACTCATTTCAAAGACATGTTACGACCATGCCATCCTCGAAAAGCGAACGTGGTAGGCGACGTGTTGAGTAGAATATCGTATACAAGAAATGCAGTACGATATTTGCAAAGACTAATTTCGTATAATTTACAAATAATAGAGATGGAGATGAAAACTCTAGGTACCCACGTGATGATATACTGAGTATAATCGACTTTAATCGATAAAGTTAAAGTCATTCAAGCTACACATTTTGAGTGATGAATTTGAAGAAGGAGGTGCAAGAAGTTGTTATTTCAAAAGCGAGAATCGGTGAGGTGAGGAAAGCTCAAACCTTCGATTTACTAATCCATTTGAAATTCTCGATCGAATAGGAACCGTGGGCGTATAGACTCGTTTTACCACCATGTATGACGCGTGTTCATAACGTTTTTTCACGTATCGATGTTACGTAAATATGTGGACGACCGAACCACGTCATTGAGTTAGAACCCGGACGAGATAAATAGAAGACTTAACATACGAGGAGGTACCTATCAAGATCTTGGATAGGAAAGAACATGTCCTATGTACCGAGGTTATACCACAAGTTAAAGTTTTGTGGAGAAACCATGCTATTGAGGAAATGACCTGGGAGTTGGAAACGGAAATGAAAGCGAGGTATTCTCATCTTTTCAAAAACACAGTGTCGTGACGTCAATTTCGAGGACGAAATTTCATAAGGAGGGTAGGTTGTAAGACCCCAAATTATTAATAAATGAAATTTATTTTCCTCTATTTATTATTTTGAAATAGTAAGGGTTGATTTGATTAATGTGGATAGTTATAGGTAAAATACATAAATATTTTGAATAAGCAAGTGGTTATAAAATATTCATTATTGTCGGGAATATTCGTTTGGTCGTGGAATATTAAATCTTTTGGGAATATTCGCATTGACGACCTTGATCTTTTGTGGGCCCCATAACGAAAAAGCGATTGGATGAAGAAAACGACAAATATAAGTTGTTTATAAATAACTACATAGTTATTACAGAATTAATCTTTTGTTGGAATACCCGGTGGTTAAAACACACTAATACGCGTTGTTGAACAGTAGCACACGGTATTGCACCAATTATTGATTCTTACGTAAGAAGGCACTACTCAATAATTGTTACACTAATTACTGTTCAGTATTTTATTTTATTGATTCAATAATTGTTTGATTGATATTTTATATCTATCGTTGTTTCAATAAATTGTCATTTACGGTATTTTCCATTATCAGAGCAATAATTCATATTATCCGAATAATATTATTAGAAAACATTATTGGCAATGTCTAGAAAGTTACGTCTAAGGAGAGGTTTGGTCACCTAATCGCTACATGAAGAAGGAGAAATCTTTATTGGAAAGTCCCTCTTTCCTCAGGAACTACACGGTCACAAGATTGTGATTCTCGTAATATTATTTGTGAATAATTAATTATTGATTTATATGATGAGGAAAATATTAATTTTATGTGGATATAGATGGAGAAAATTTTTAATGTGACAATTGTTGAAAATTAATATTTTATCTTTTTCTGATAAAATAATTCATTTAAATATATTATTTTAATAATATATTAACGGTGATATTTTTATAATGAATGTGGGATATATGAGTATATGAGGAGGAAGAGTATTTTTGTGGCATTAAATGTTTAACACATATTTTGTGTGTTGGTGGACACAATTATTGACCGAAATTTGATTATAGCTTGTAAAATCACCCTTTTATGGATTTCGGTCAATTTTTGTTTGTAATTTGGAAAACCTTCCTTCTGCAAAGTTGTAGATAATGGAATTTCCTATGGAAAGTTGCGAGTTTCGAATTTTTCTGATAAAAGAGCTATTTATTATGAATTATTTAAGTTTCGAAGTTCTGAAATAATTAATTTTTGAAAGTTTTATTATTTTTATTTACAAAAACGTGTTTTTCATTTTGTTTCCCTCATTTAACATGTGATAGGGGCTGAGTTCAGATGGTAAAAGCATGCGTATGAAGTTTTGGAAAAAATATAATAATATTTAATAAATTTTCTACTTTGGTGTTCTAAGCATTTTCTTATAAATAGGGTGCTTAGGTTAGAATTGAAAATCACACCGTAAATCAAGTTTTCTCTCTATATTATCGAGTTTATTCTTGTGAGTATTTTGAGTATACTTTGAGTATTGCTATACGATTGCAAGTTCAAGTCATAGCCTATATCCGGTGTTTCAACTAAGTACTATCTTCGAGGTAAGGGATGTTATTTTATTCGAAAATGATATTATTTCTTCAATATCATTATCCGAAATATTGGTTGGAAATTTTATCAAATTTCATGCCGGAGGGGTTATTTATTCACGAGTTACTATTCACGAGTTACTATTCACGAGTTACTATTCACGAAAGTACTATTCACTTAAGCGTGAAGATGTTTTTTTGTGAAATTTCTATCTTTTGGTGTCTGAGTTCTTATTCACGATACGGCAAGACTATTCACGATACTGACACTATTCACTTAATACGGCACTATTCAGAAAAATGAAATTTCTTCTTTTTGTCCAAAATATCTATTATGGATATTAGCTTTAATTGTATCCATGTTTTGATCATTCTTGAATTTTACTCCACTCGATTACTTATGAAGTATTTTTGAACTTGGATTGTTTAAAATACTGAATCCTTAATATTGTTCTTTTGTTTCTTTGGATTCGTTTCCTTTAAAATATTTTTCATCATCCTCGGTCCTAAATGATGATATTCTTTGAATATCTTTGGCCGTAGAGTGCAAAAAGATGAATGATTTCTTGATGAATATCTTTGGCCCGTAGTAGTGCAAAAGATGAAGCAGTGTTGAGATGAACATGACTAATCGATTAATATCTTTGGCCCAGTAGTGCAAAGATGATGAGCAGTGTTTAGATGAACATGACCAATGATGAATATCTTTGGCTGTAGTGTAAAAGATGAATATTTGATTCCGGATATATATTGATTGATGTTACAGGATAAAATATCGACGATGAACTTTTAAATTCATATATAGAAGATAGTAGTTTGCATTCTCTACTTAACTCTTCTAATGAATTATTATTTTCTTCATGAAGATTGATTTAAAACCCGGTTATCTATTGTATTCTATTAGATTTTTTCCTGTTGAAGACTAACGATAATTTGTTGTATATTATCTTAGTAATAATATTCTTTCTTGGGCTAGTTGAGCTCACCCTTTTCCTTGTTGTTCCATTTTTCTTCTCGGGAGGGCGTAGAATGTAGCGAAGTACTAGTCGGGGTATGGAATGAAGGTTCTAGAGAGAGTTGTTTAGTAGTCCTCACCATTTTTGTAAAATAATGTATCAATAATTGTGATGAAGATTTATTTGGGTATGTATATTGTCTAGAAGACAATAATTGTATTTAAACTCACAGTATATATGTTGTCGTATTTTGCACGACAAATGTATTAATAAAGTTGTAGTTATTTCTGTACCATGTATTTGGCGACTCAGAATGGGTTGGATGGAATGGACCTATTTCTGGGGCGTCACATCTGGTGCAGTACTCGACGATCAGACAAGCCTATCTATTACATCACAAGATCAACCTAGCATGCTTGATCTTTCTATGTTTATAGTCCTTGTACATCATTTCTTTTTAAGGACTTTACAAAGCTGTTTTGCTTATGTAGGATCAACCTAACATATTTGATCAATTCATTCTAAGTCCTTGTACACATTTTTTTCTATTATCTATCAAAGGACTTTACAGTTTTTCTTGATGCAAGCATACTTGCATATTCATTCATATATATCATAATCAAATCATATATAAATGGGAATAACATTCACATGCTTATTCCTGACAAAGAATTCTCTGATTCTGATGTGATTTTCATTTCTAAACCAAGCATCCTATTTATAGGAGAATGACAGGATACTATTTGAATTTAGAAAATCACAGGTGAACAGTAAGGAAATTCACAGGCGCAATCAGCTGAAACTTTAAAAACAAATTGATTTTACTATGCTGCACTATGCAACATTATGCACACACTATGCAGTACTATGCAACACTATGCATAATAAAATATTATAATAAAACAAAAAACTTATATATATATATATATATATATATATAAGTAATAAAACGAAACTGAGATAACTTTCTATCGACAATTTTGAAAAATGAGTAAGTGGGGGTCCATGTAATAAGCCAAATTTACAATAAATACTTCATAAAAACCTTCTCTATTTATCTCAATTCACTTGGCTTCACAAAACACTTTTTTAATAACATTTATTCATCATTAATATTATAACTCACAATATTAACAACCAGATCATTCTAAGGAAAGAGGGGGCTTTTCGATAAGGACTTCTCCTTATTGGCTCGCAATTAAGTGACCAAATCCCTTTCATCGCAGAACTTTCTAAACATCATCAATAATGCAAATAATAATATGAATAAATTTGTCGCCTCAATTATTGATTTAATAATATAAAATATTGTGACAATAATTAAATCAATAACGTGAGATACTATACATCAATTACTGTGACAATAATTGAATAAAACTGAGTGACTTCTCACATAAGCATCAATAATTAAAGATACTATACAATACCGTGTGCTACAATACAACCATGCGTACTACTGTACTTTTATCACCGGGTATTTCAACAGTTAACGGTAAAACTTTTGCCGTTATTTTTATAAAAGTTATTTTTGTCGTTTTCTAACTTCGACAGTAATTCCATCCTGGGATCCACCAATGATTGTGTTGTCATACGAATATTTCATGATAAAATGAATATTCCTCTACCAAACGAATATTCATGACAACTTGCATACTTTGCAAAAATTATAAATATTACCCACAACTATAACATTATAACAAATCCACACCTTTTTATTCAAAATGATATTTAGAGAAAATTAATCTTTATTCATAAAAGTTGGGGTCTTACGACCTCTCCTTCTTATGAAATTTCATCCTCGAAATTGGTGTACGTACCTGATATGTCGAAGAGGTGAGATACCTTGATTTCTTTTTAGATTCTAACTCCCAGGTCATTTCCTCAACATCGTGGTTTCTCTACAAAACTTTGACTTGAGGTATAACCTTGGAGCGTAGAATATGTTCCTTCTTATCCAAGATTTTAATAGGTACCTCTTCATACGTTAAATCTTCCGCTATCTCGTCTGGTTCTAATTCAATAATGTGGTTCTAGTCTTCCACACATTTTTACGTAACATAAATATGTGAAAAACGTTATGAAAATGAGACATACTTGGTGGTAAGGCGAGTCTATAGGCCACCATTCCTACTCGGTCGAGGATTTCAAATGGGCCAATGAATCGAGGATTGAGCTTTCCTCTCTTTCCAAATCTCGTAACTCCCTTCCATAGAACAACACGTAACAACACATGATCCCCAACATTGAATTCGACGTCCATTTGATGTAGATCAGCATAACTCTTTTGTCGATCTTGTGAGGTTTTTATATGTTGTCAGATCATTTGAATCTTTTTCGTTGTCATGCGTGCCAAATCCGGTCCCAACAACATTGCTTCACCCACTGTTAGAGTTTGTGCCCTAGAGGCCAATTATTTGATATAATTGCTTAACATTTTGATATTATATTTGATTGAATAAATGAATAATTTTATTATGGTTTTATTTACTGTGTTATATAAATGTTAACATAATAAAATTCTTTAGAATAATGATACAAATTATATAGTTTCAAGTATGTGACTTGAACATGAGATTATATAATTATAATTAGTATCATTATTCTTAAAAGTCCCTAGTCGAGTATCATTGTTGATGGGACAACAATGATGCATTGAGACTAGTATGTGGATTGACTGATGACCAAATCTCATTGGTCATAAATATATGAGATATTAAGTCAATGCATAGGTACATGTTAGAGAACAATGTACTGCACATACCCACCATGAGAATTCTACGTGAAACAGTATGCAAAGTGTCATTAACGATTCTCATAGTGACAATGATGTAATGGTCCTCCGACCTGAAATCACTATATTACTACATGGGAATTTAAGTACTTTGATATCATCAAATGTCACCTTTAATAGGGTGGACTATAAAGGTGATTATTGGGTACATCATGAATCGTGTGAGGAATATGAGTGATCTAGATGGAATTTAACCCTCCTATATATTAGGGGTGATATCTATAGGCCTCTTGATATAGTAGGACTATGAAATGTATGGCCATGCTCAAATAGTGATTTGTTTCATATAGTCTACTCATTGATCAAGAAAACTCAGATTAAATTATGAAGAGCATGACATATTCCATGATTCGAGTTTAATCTAGGATGTCAAGGTTAAAAGGATTAAATTACATTGAAACATTGGTCACGAAGAGGTTGTATCGAATCATCAATTTTATTATTACTTGGGTAGCAGTGATGCATTACTAGATGCCGCTCACTATTTATAATTTTATAATATGATTTTAAAATTATTGCCAACGTAATAATAACCTATAGGGTCACACACATATAACGTAATTAAAAGGGAATTAATTTAAATTGTAAAGATTTAAATATGTCAATATGATTGATAGTATTTAAATTACGAATTTAAATTAATAGGATAATTTATATATATAGGTATATTAATTAAGTAAGACTTAATTATATATATATATATATATATATATATATATAAATTCAGATTTTATGAAATTAGGTTTTTGATTAATTCCTTTTAACTACTATATATATGATATATAGCAGCCATTTAGGTAACAGATGATAACCTTACAAACCCTAGCCGCTCTTAGAGAGAGACTAGAGAGAAAACCTTTGAAGAAAATCTTGATCCTTTGGTGGCTAGTACCGCAACACCCTTTTATTGCAGAATCGTGAGACGGTTTGCGGACGTTCGTGTGGATACCGTAGAGACGTAGTTCATTCGGATTGCGTTGGAGATTCGATCGCATCAATTCCAGCTTCATAATCGGTATAATCTCTTGCACACTGAATTAATTTCTGTTTCGCATGGATCCTGTTTGGGTTTTGGATTTTGTTTTGTTCAATTTATTTTCCGCTGTGCATTGCTTTCATGTGCCGAAAACCCAACAGTGGTATCAGAGCTACTTGCGAAATGATTAATTCAGATTACGTGTTTTATTGTTTTCGATATATATATATATATATATATATATATATGATATATGATGTTACAATTTTACCGATTTGAAATTGATTATATTGTTTTCGATATATATGATATATGATGATACAATTCTGGTATTATGAATATCAGCAATAGATATGCATGTATTTGATGTTCTGTTAATTGTATCGTAAATGGTGTAATAACAGTATACAACTTCTGTTCTAATTGGATTAGAAGCATGAAGGTTTAATATGATTAATTGAAACTGGACATATATGATATGTTTTGGGTGTACTGTTATTGTGAGTATTTTGGGGATTTGATATGATTCTTGAATTATTTCAGAGATTCGTATGAAAAATTCTATAATACAGATTGTAGTTCAAAAATTCTTTCTAGAGAGCGCGCTTTGGGACCTCGGCCGCTAACCTGGTCAATGAGACCGCCTCATTGGTCGATCGATTAGTCGGACCACCGCCAAGGGGAGACCCTCCCTTGGACCCCCCGTTGTAGCGCACGATGGTTGTGACCCCAATATGTTATATATTGTTTTTTTTAATTATATATACACTGTTATGTGCTTATTGTGATATGCTTGGTGCACAGTTATGGCCTTTTGACCTATAGGTTAGTGGTTTTTGGTTTTGAAATACGTCTTGCATGTCGTGCCTTTCTATAAATTCTAATGTAATATTCTCTTCTCATCTAAATCCCCTCGAATGTAACTCGAGGTTTCTTTATGTCATGTAATAATCTATAATTATGAAGATGACAAGATGAAGAACACGATGGAAAGATGATGATGGAGAGGAGGCACATGCTTGAGGAAGATCAAAGGAAGCTACTTATTTTAAGATCTTTTACCACATTAGATTGACCTTCAATCTTTCATTAGCTTGAAAAGATTGACAGTGGATTGGGCCATAACTGTGACACATTTTAATTTTCACTTTATTTATGCTTATATACGATATGATATGATAAATAATGTGCATGCTTAATAAGATTAAAAAAATTGGTAAGATCTAAATTTTTTAATAAAATCCCTCATTAAATTATTAAGTCTAAATCAGATGCCTGCCAATGAATAACACTCATCAAGACCTTGATCAATAGATGTAGGTTTGCCAAAACAAAGTACCCTATTTATCTAGGTAAGATGCAATATGATAATTGTGATATCCATACTGTTAAAATCATTGGGCCCGACTTAACTAAGTTATCTCAATATGATTGTGGACTTAGTGGCATAGAGTTTGGTAGGTACCATTAGATGGACTAGAAACAAATGTTGTTTACCAAACTATCCAAGAGTTATATATGATATAATTGACAAAGGGTTGTCTACCTAAATAATTGTGTTTTAAGAGATTACCCAAAGCTAACTTAAGGCATAATGAAATATGGATCTTGGCTCACTAGAAAGATTTAATAGAAAATGTTTTCTGAATTAATGGTGAGGGCTATTAATTTGAATAAAATAGTGGGATGTATATTTTGAATGTACTATTATCAATTACATAATATCAACTTTGCATTTGACTTATTATTTTTACACTTATAAATTGTAGATATCAATGACAAACAACAACAACACAAGTAGTCTTTCACTACGATCAGTCCTTGAGAAGGACAAGCTGAGTGGTATTAATTTCCTTGACTGGCATAGGAACTTGAGGATTGTCCTTAAACAAGAGTGTGAGACCCCAGATTTTATGAATAAAGATTTAAATTTCTCGAAATATTTTTTTAATATTAAGGTGTGGATTTGATATAATGTTATAGTTGTGGGTAATATTTATAAATTTTGCAAAGTAAGCAAGTTGTTATAATATTCGATTGGTCGGGGAATATTCGTTTTAACAGGATTTTTCAGACGACTGACAAGACAATCATTGGTGGACCCCTAACGGAAGTATTGTCGTAGTTAGAAAAAAAGCACGTAATTATCTTTTATAAAAATAACTACGAAAGTGTTACCGTTAAAACCGCTGAACTACCCGGTAGTAAAAAATAAAGAATACGCGTGGTTGCATAAGTAGTACACACCAGTATTGATTATTGATGCTTACGAAGAAGTCACTCGGTTATACTCAATTATTGCTAACAAGAATTCACGATCATATCTCTCATATTATTGATTCAATTATTGTCACAATATCATCTCGTGATAATATGTTATATTATTAAATCAATAATTGAGACGACAAAGTTATTCATATTATTATTTGCAATATTGACAACAATGTCTAAGTTACACAAGGAGAGGTTAGATAACCTAATCTTGGCGCCAATAAGGAGAAATCCTTATCGAAAAGCCCCCACTTTCCTAGGAACGACCTGGTTGTTAAATATTGTGAATTATAATATTAATGATGAATAAGTTCGTGTTGATTAAAGATGAAATTGACAGTTCCATTGTGTTGGAATTATTAGTGTTAGTAAAAATCGACATTTATTTCGATAATAATTGATGTCTGGAAGTAATCGGGTAATTAATCGGATAAATGAGCAATTAATTGAAAGTAGTATGCACACAAGCCAATCATGTTTGATGATAAAGCATATACTTTGTAACAATCTTATTCATTTATTAATAAAAAGTATTAATTTATTAAAGGCTTTTTAATTATCTACATGATGCTGTTTTATAATATGTGATAAACCCATAGTTTTAAGCAATGCTTTTAGAATAATGATGATGATCATTCTAATGAGATCTAAATTCTTAGAAAGCTTAAAACTAAAATAGTTCCCAATCGTTGGATTACTAAATCGGGGATTAGTAAATTCGGATAGATTGGTACATACGTTAACTCATTTCATTGGATGAGGATGATTGATCTCATGATCATTTGTGTGGAGACACTAAAGCAAGTATGTAGGTGCTTATTAGAGAATAAGTTCATCGAACGTGGCTCGCTAAGGAATACCTAATGGAGTTTTACTTGCTCGTCAATAGGAATTCTCAGTAGTGATAGTAGTACAAGTGATCCTTGAACTTGAGATCATCATAGTATCTTGTGTATGATGAGTTATACTTTGACTTATTCCTTAAGACCCTTAGGGTATATCAAAGGGTATGCTTGGGTATAATAAGTTGTACATGGAGATAATGTATGATCAATAAAGAATCTACCACTTTTAATAAAAAGAGAAATGTCCTATGTGATTCGATAAATGACAACCTAGTAGTCCTTGGCGAGTAATGAAATTAGAAAGGAGTTTCTAATTTGCATTATTTGGAGTTGTGCATTTAAGGATCGAAATACATATAATTAAATAAAATAAGACTCGATAAAGAATTCCATGCCTTATATTTAATTGGGACATTGTATGGTGGAAGGATTGAATTGTCATTTCAAGTAACTATTTACTCAAAGGTTCTTTAATGATTAATGTTGAAATCTATATTATCCGGAAAGTCGTTGATCGCTAGGGAGGCTTATCCCTATTGTAGAATAAATATTATTTATTTAAATAAATTAATTGTTTAATTAATTTATTTAAATAAGATTTAATTGTTCTAATTGATTTATTCACAACCCAGTTTAATATGGAGAACCTAAAGGGTCACACCATAAAAGGAAGAATAATTATTTAAGAAGTTAATGGCATAATCGTAATAATATGTTATGTATATTTAATTTAATCTATGGTGATAGAATAAATTAAATAGCTTAATATTTATTATTTAATATTTTAGAAATATTAAATATAAATTAATAAGAGGAGTCTTATTAATATTATTACAATTATTATTATTTTAATTTCTAAAAGAGATTAGGAATTAATTTAATATAAGTACTTTTCATTTATTCCTAATTGGATTAGGAAGGAAAATTAGTTAAAGGAGTTTAATTAATTATCCCTAATAAGATTAGGGAGCTTAATTAATTAAAAGAATTTAATTAATTAAATAAAACCCAATTCCTTAATTGTTAAGGTGGGTTGCCCACATCTATAAATAAGAGGAGTCTTATTATGGGTGAGGGGTTGTTGACTTTTACAACATACGTAATAATTCTAATTTGTTGGAGAGTACGCCCTTTCTATAGAGATAGAAAAACTAGGGTTTGAGCCAATACCCCTTCTTTTTGAAAATTCTTTTTCCTTGGTGGATCACCTCTAGAGGCCAAACACATGGGTGGCTAACGTTGATCAAAGGAAGGAACCACACCCGGTGGATTCAAGTTGAACGCGAAAGGATTTAGAGGTGAACTTGTACCTGAGGAAGCTCGATCTTCAAGGGTATGATTTTATTCTTTATCTTTTCGTTTAATTAATAATTATGCATAAAGGGTGATCCGGGTATATGGTTTGTAAAAATTTTAAACTCTGATTTTACATCGCTGCACTTTTATGCAATTTGATTGCGTTCTTGAATATTACAAACCTAACAGTGGCATCAGAGCCAAACCTTTATGCAAATTATTAATTGTTCAAATTTGATATGTATATTGATATGTGTTTAGAACAATTTAATTGGGCATAATTTTGTTATATAAAATTTATTAATAATAAAAAAAAAAGGAGGTGCCGAATTTTTTTTTTCTTCCGAAAGGCCTGTTGCGCTAATATATATTATGTTATTCACGTAAAAAAAAAAGGGATACTAACCTCACGTGATACATAATTTATATATATATATAATTTCGGTTATTCATGTAATCAAGATTCCATTGTTATTAGGATAATGTGGTAGTGGAATATACGCGAAATCAAGGATTCACATATTTTTTTTTTGGTTTCCTGCGGATATATAATATATATTATTAACGTAATATAATATTATATATATATTATATTCTTAATTATTTTAATTTTAAAATAAAAGGTTTATTTTAATTTTAAAATAAAAGTTTATTTTAATTTTAAAATAAAAAGGTTTATTTTAATTTTAAAATTGAATTTCATGCTAACTAATTAGAGTTGAAATTGGATTCCATGATAACTAATTGGAGTTGAAATTGGATTCTATTTTTCCTTAAATAAAGGAGTTTATTTAGATATGAAATAAGATTTCACATTATTCAAAATAAAAGAGTTTATTTGTGAATAGGAAAGAGAATCCAAATTTTCTTAAATAAAGGAGTTTATTTAGATATGAAATAAGATTTCATATTATTCAAAATAAAGGAGTTTATTTGTGAATAGGAAAGAGAATCCGTCTTTCCTTTAATAAAGGAGTTTATTTATTTTTTATTACTAGGAATTGGATTCCATAATTAATTAAAATAAAGGAGTTTATTTTGATTAAAGATTTTGATTAAAATAAAATAGTTTATTTTATTCAAAATTGGATAAATTAAAATAAAATAGTTTTATTTTGATTTAAATTTGGATTAAAATAAAGGAGTTTATTTTAATTCAAAATTAGATTTTATACTAACTAAATTTGCCCATTAAATGATATCAATATATATATTAAATGTTTATTATTCATAAGATGAATGTTATTTATTGATGCATATGGTGATGTGTATGATAATAAATGGGATTGATTATAGACTATTGACCAATGTGATTGGATTTTATTTTAGTCGGATGCATGAATGCATGAGTTTTATTAAATGGGGTCTCGTGCACTGCCTTCTCTAATTTTTCCGAATGTAAATTCTATCTCCTCCTATGTACTTCCCTCGATCACGATCAAGGGTTTCTATTTATTTTAATAGTTTTGTAATAGGAATAGTTAGAATTATTTTGAAGAATTGGAGATCGAGGACAAGAAGCGCATGAAGATCCGCTTTTGTAATGGAGCAGGGTTTAAATGTAATAGTTATATTTAAATATTATTTCTTGCACTCCTAGGGTTTGACCTTTTGGTTCACTTGGTGGCTCTAGTGAACCAAACTAGAATAAAAGTCCATAACCAATTCGGGTAGAATATAGTATTCTATATGTGCATGCTTATACTATATATATTATATATTATGCAAACATGCTTCGCATGTTCATTAATATGACGCGTATTTTATATATATATGTAAATGCGCCGCTAAACAAGATGAGACAAATTAATAACAAACCCTCAAATTTTTATATTAAGTCCTAAGCGTTCAAAGATATTTGGAATATCGAGCGTCCGCCTTCTAGCATGATAAAATTAATAGAGTATTAAATATTTAATATGAGTTTGTTGTGTCACCGCAAGGCAAGTATTAAGTATTTAAGATGTTAATTTATCACATTTGATGCTTATAAAGAAAATTGAACAATATTGTTTTGTTGTGTCACCACAAGGATGATATTTTCTTTTTGAATATATGGAGTGCTAGGTCGGACTTAACTTGGATAATTTTGATTCGGATGTGCCACCACTTGATCAAAATAATCTAAGAGGCAAAAATAAAAGGAGTTACATAGTTGATGTAATTGACAAAAGTTGTCTATCTATTTATTTATATATAGTTTGTTGTGTCACCACAAGGCTATATACATTTGAAATGGGATCCTTATTCTCACTAGCAAATCTTTAATTAGATTTTGCCAAACTATATAAGTGAGGGTAATATAGTTTGAAGAAAATAGTGGGAGATACCAATTTAAAACAAGACCTAAATTATTTTGGTAATTAATAAAAGAATGTATGTTAAAATGTTGTTAATTACAAATTCATTTACAGAATTTTACAATGTCTAAAATTACTATCACTGCGAAGCATATTAGATGCTAAATTAACCAAACCAAATTAAACGGATTGGTTAAGGAATTTGAGAATAGTTCTCATAGCTGAAAAGCTATCTTATGTCCTTAATACGCCTATCCCTGCAATGGTTGCAGACAATGCCTCCGAGGAAGAGATTGCTACTTTTAGAAAGTGGCAAGATGATGCATGATTGGCTCAATGCATCATGCTCGCATCCATGAGTAACGAGCTTCAACACAAGACGTGAAACTATGGATGCTCCTACTATATTCCCGCACATCAAGTAGTTGATGGTGAGGAAAGTAGGACCTGATAGATATCGAGATATCTAAGGAGCTCTTCCGATCTTGAATGGCCAATGACACTATAAGATGCATAAAAGTTCTTAACATAATCAATTTGATTGATCAATTAGGACAACTGGTTTTGTCATGGATGGAGAGTTGAGCCAAGATTTGATCTTGCACTCACTCCGGACTCCTTTCACAATTGTTGTGAATTTTTCATATAAACAAGCTAGATATCGCCTTACCGATTTGATTTGCTTAACATATTGAAAAATGTTGAGAGTCACTTTCAACCAAGAAAGACCATGTCTTCTTGGTAGGGGCCAAAGGATCTTCAAAAAAGAAGAATGATTCAAAGAAGGTAAAAGTAAAGGCGTAAACAAAGGATAATAAGAACAAAAGCGTCACGGATAGCAAAGGAGTTTGCTTCCACCGCAATAAGCTTTCGACTTTGGAAAGAAAGCTGCGAGAAGCATCTTGCGCAGAGGCTAACCAAAGAAGCTTAGTGAAGTTTTGGTTACAAATACAAATTTGTTCATGATTTAAAATAATTTTTCTTTAAGTCAAGGTTCTACTTGGGTATTGGATACCGACTTTGGTTATCATAAATATAGATTTATGAAGGACCAAGGTAAGTAGAAAGTTAAACAAAGATAAGTAATCCTATATGTGGAAAATGAAGCAAAGATTCGTTGCATTAGCTATAGAAACTTATAGTTTAGCATCGCTACTACGGGCAAATCTATTAAGTCAATAAGTTGTTATTGTATTCCAGTTCTTGTTAAAAATATTATTTCCATTTTATTGTTGGACAATGAAATCTTTGGTATTATAATTAAGAACAATTATTGTTCTATTTATAATAATAATGTTTTTGTATAGGACTGGAATATCACTTAATGGATTTTGTATACTTGACATATGTAAAAATTATTTTGTAAATTGAACAAACTAGTATAAGAAAAGGAGATGATCATTCAAAGAGTTGAATGTATGTATTTGTTGAAATACAAGTGTGAATTATTTGAAAGGTTCAAAGAATTCAGAAGTGAAACAAATTGGCAAAGTATTAAGATTCTTTGATTAGATCAAGGAATAAATACTTGTGCAATAAGTTTCTAGATCATCTCAAATGGTTTTCTTAATGGGACGCCTCCGGATACGCAATAATTGATTGATGTATCTGAAAGGAAAAATCATACCTTGTTGAACATGGTACGGTTCAAAATGATTTTACCGACATTCCAGTATCCTTCTAGGATCATGTCCTAGAAATGGCTACATATCTACGAAAAGGTAACCTCGAAATCCAGCCCCAAGACTCCATAAAAGTTATGGACAGGGAGGATTCCTAATCTTAAGTATATTAAGATAAGGGGTTGTCCAACTTATGTGAAAAGGTTTCAAAGGATAAGCTTGGGACAAGATTTGGCATGTACAGATTTGTGGAACATCCTAAAGTAAGTTTAGGGTATATGTTCTATAATTCTACTTAGCAAAAGGTGTTTGTTACGAAACACGCTGCCTTCTAAGATAAAGGTGTTTATCATTAAAAGGGGCTAGTGGGAGGATAATAGATCTTGAAAAGTTCAAGAACCACAAAACATTATAAGTCAAATAAGAGGAACCTATAGATAGACCTATTGTACCACAACCGAATCGTAAATCTGGAATAGTACCGAAGATACCTAGGAGGTATGGATTCATCATAGATGATGATGATGAGGTACACATCATAAAAGATGATGATCCAGTTACATACGATGAGGTAAGTGTTGTAAACACTCAGAGAAATGGATTGAAGCAAGTTTCTCAAATATGGAACATTCGTTTTGATGAGGCAATCAAAAGAGTTTGATTTTATCAAAAATAAGAATGAACCTAGTGTGTACAAAAGGGTCGGTGGGAGCATCGTGACACTCCTAGTACTATATGTTGATATACTATGGATAAGGAATGACATACTAATGCTACAATCAGTAATGATAAAGTTGTCTAAACATTCCTCCATGAATGGTTTGGGAAGAGTATCTTAATTGGGGATATAAATCTATATAGATAGATTTAAGAGGATGCTCGACTTAACCCAAGGAACGTATATTCATTTGATGCTAAAGTCGTTTAGCATGGCAAACTCAAGAGATGTCTCATGTCGATGAGCTATGGAGTGTATCTCTTAATAGTCCCCACAGACTCCTGAAAAGAGAGGTCGCATGAGTGACAATCATGTATGCAATGAAATGTACGAGACCTGATGTTGATTAGTCATATTATGGAGAAGTTCACTATGAGTCAGTGAAAAACATCTTAAAGTGCTTAACAGGCACTAAGGATGTGAGCATACATGGTGGGTCTTAATTAAAACTAGAGGGCTTAACAGACTCAAGTTTTTAGAGCGGACTAAGATGATGAGAAAATCCACTTTAAGGTAAAGTGTTACCTTGAACGGTGGTGTAGTGAATTGGAAAGGTTCCAAACAGCAAAGAGTTGCTGGTTTAGTGATAAAGACAAAGTATATAGCTATAAATGAAGTTGCAAGTTGATTGTTTGGATTAAAAGTTCATTACAGAACTAGGAATAGTTCCTAAGTCTCATCTTGGATCTAAACATGTGTTGTGGCACTTTCATTTGATTATTAGAATCATTGAAAGATGGGAAATCGCTATAGAGATAGTGGACTCTCATGAACAACATTACATATCCATTAACTAAAGCTTATCCAACAGCAGGATAATCGTCACTTAGAGAAGAAGAGTATGAGTTACCATGACGATTAACTTTAGTGCAAGTGGGAGATTGAAAGTAGTATGCACAAAAGCCAATCATGTTTGATGATAAAGCATATACTTTGTAACAATCTTATTCATTTATTAATAAAAAGTATTAATTTATTAAAGGCTTTTAATTATCTACATGATCTTTGTTTTATAATATGTGATAAACCCATAGTTTTAAGCAATGCTTTTAGAATAATGATGATGATCATTCTAATGAGATCTAAATTCTTAGAAAGCTTAAAACTAAAATAGTTCCCAATCGTTGGATTACTAAATCGGGGATTAGTAAATCCGGATAGATTGGTACATACGTTAACTTGCTCATTGGATGAGGATGATTGATCTCATGATCATTTGTGTGGAGACACTAAAGCAAGTATGTAGGTGCTTATTAGAGAATAAGTTCCTTTGAAGCATTGGCTCGCTAAGGAATACCTAATGGAGTTTTACTTGCTGTCAATAGGAATTTCTGTAGTGATAGTAGTCAAGTGATCCTTGAACTTGAGATCATCATAGTATCTTGTGTATGATGAGTTATACTTTGACTTATTCCTTAAGACCCTTAGGGTATATCAAAGGGTATGCTTGGGTATAATAAGTTGTACATGGAGATAATGTATGATCAATAAAGAATCTACCACTTTTAATAAAAGAAGAGAAATGTCCTATGTGATTCGATAAATGACAACCCAAAGTAGTCCTTGGTTAAGAGAATGAAATTAGAAAGGAGTTTCTAATTTGCATTATTTGGAGTTGTGCATTTAAGGATCGAAATACATATAATTAAATAAAATAAGACTTGACAGTAATTCCATGTCTTATATTTAATTGGGAAATTGTATGGTGGAAGGATTGAATTGTACGGTAACTATTTACTCAAAGGTTCTTTAATGATTAATGTTGAAATCTATAATATCCGGAAAGTCGTTGATGATCATTAGGGAAGCTTATCCCTATTGTAGAATAAATATTATTTATTTAAATAAATTAATTATTTAATTAATTTATTTAAATAAGATTAGAATTGTTTCTAATTGATTTATTCACAACCGGTTTAATATGGAGAACCTAAAGGGTCACACCATAAAAGGAAGAATAATTATTTAAGAAGTTAATGGCATAATCGTAATAATAATATGTTATGTATATTTAATTTAATCTATGGTGATAGAATAAATTAAATAGCTTAATATTTATTATTTAATATTTTAGAAATATTAAATATAAATTAATAAGAGGAGTCTTATTAATATTATTACAATTATTATTATTTTAATTTCTAAAAGAGATTAGAAATTAATTTAATATAAGTACTCTCATTTATTCCTAATTGGATTAGGAAGAAAAATTAGTTAAAGGAGTTTAATTAATTATCCCTAATAAGATTAGGGAGCTTAATTAATTAAAAGAATTTAATTAATTAAATAAAACCCAATTCCTTAATTGTTAAGGTGGGTTGCCCACATCTATAAATAAGAGGAGTCTTATTATGGGTGAGGGGTTGTTGACTTTTACAACATACGTAATAATTCTAATTTGTTGGAGAGTACGCCCTTTCTATAGAGATAGAAAAACTAGGGTTTGAGTCAATACCCCTTCTTTTTGAAAATTCTTTTTCCTTGGTGGATCACCTCTAGAGGCCAAACACATGGGTGGCTAACGTTGATCAAAGGAAGGAACCACACCCGGTGGATTCAAGTTGAACGCGAAAGGATTTGGAGGTGAACTTGTACCTGAGGAAGCTCGATCTTCAAGGGTATGATTTTATTCTTTATCTTTTCGTTTAATTAATAATTGTGCATAAAGGGTGATCCGGGTATATAGTTTGTAAAAATTTTAAACTCTGATTTTACACGTTTCCGCACTTTTTATGCAATTTGATTGCGTTCTTGAATATTACAAACCTAATATTAATTGCT
The DNA here is from genome assembly GCA_020205615.1 of Panax quinquefolius. Lineage (NCBI taxonomy): Eukaryota > Viridiplantae > Streptophyta > Magnoliopsida > Apiales > Araliaceae > Panax > Panax quinquefolius. The sequence continues at coordinate 21,729,561 of CM035162.1, forward strand.
ATTAATTCACATGATATAATTATTTGTTCACATATGTGTACTATTGATTCACATTCTTGTCTTATTAGGGGTGGTGGTGCAAGATTGATAATACTTGCATGACTAAGTTAAAATGGAGGTATAGATGGAGGTCTTATATCTGTAATTAAGTATTTTCACATGTCTAGAACTATTAATTCACATGATTTACTATTGATTCACATTATTTACTATTAGGGGAGGTGGTGCAAGTTTGATAATACTTGCAGGACTAAATTAAAAATAAAGAAAAAGAGGAAGGTATTATACTGTAATATTTCGAGCCCCAAAACGTGCAATTATCGAAACTATATTTTCCTATAAATAGAAGCTCATTCCTTCATTATTTTTTTACCAATTCACTAAAGCTATAGAGTTAGAGAGAAATTATAGAGAGAAAGGAGAAGAAAAGTCTGTTACCTCACTATTCCAGTTTTCTTCTAAGGTAAGGGATATTATTTGTTGTATTCATAAGGGGTATTATTCTTTCTTATTCATGAAGAGAGTTATTTTCTTTCAATACTCGTAAGGGTTGTTATTCCATTCTTTATTATTATGTTGGAATAACCTGTCTATGCGAAGTACCGCATACATGGTGAAATTCTTCTATTATTCCATTCTTTATTATTCTGTTGGAATAACCTGTCTATGTGGATTACCGCATGCATGGTCAATGATTTTTCGTATTCATTCCTTATTAAATTGTGGAAATGATCTGTCTATGTGGATTACCGCATGGCAGGCGAAAATCCATTTGCAGTTTCGTAAATTTTCTGACCCTCAAAAATTCTGGAAAAATTTGAAATGATAATTTGATGAGTTTTCTATATTGTGTCCAAAAATGGCGATTTTTGGATGTATATATTAGAAGTTATGAATTTTATAGGAAAAGACTATTTTAAAAGTAAACCCTTATAACTCCTTGTGGTTAACTCCAAAATTTGTGAAATTTTTATTGGGAGTAAATATATATTGTTAGGTTTGTAATATTCATGAACGCAATCAAATTGCATAAAAAGTGCGGAAACGTGTAAAATCAGAGTTTAAAATTTTTTACAAACCATATACCCGGATCACCCTTTATGCACAATTATTAATTAAACGAAAAAGATAACGAATAAGAATCATACCCTTGAAGATCGAGCTTCCTCAGGTACAAGTTCACCTCCTATCCTTTTCGCGTTCAACTTGAATCCACCGGGTTTGGTTCCTTCCTTTGATCAACGTTAGCCACCCAAGTGTTTGGCCTCTAGAGGTGATCCACCAAGGAAAAAGGATTTTCAAGAAGAAGGGGTATTGGCTCAACCCTAGTTTTCTATCTCTATAGAAGAGGCGTACTCTCCAACTAATTGGAATTATTACATAGTTTAATATCTGATATAAGACTTCTCTTATAAAGATATCAAGTAACCCTATTAAAATAAGGTATTATTTAATTAAACTCTTTTAATTAAATGGGCTCCCTAATCTTATTAGGGATAATTAATTAAACTTCTTTAATTAATTTTCCCTCCTAATCCTATTAGGAATAAATGAGAGTACTTATATTAAATTAATTCCTAAACTCTTTTAGAAATTAAAATAATAATAATTGTAATAATATTAATAAGACTCCTCTTATTAATTTATATTTAATATTTCTAAAATATTAAATAATAATATTAAGCTATTTAATTTATTCTATCACCATAGATTAAATTAAATATACTTAACATATTATTACGATTATGCCATTAACTTCTTAAATAATTATTCTTCCTTTTTATGGTGTGACCCTTTAGGTTCTCCATATTAAATCGGTTGTGAATAAATCAATTAGAACAATTTAATCTTATTTAAATAAATAAATTAAACAATTAATTTATTTAAATAAATAATATTTATTCTACAATAGGATAAGCCTCCCTAGCGATCAACGACTTTCCGGATAATATAGATTTCAACATTAATCATTAAAGAACCTTTGAGTAAATAGTTACTCAGACAATTCAATCCTTCCACCATACAATGTCCCAATTAAATATAAGACATGGAATTACCTTGTCAAGTCTTATTTTATTTAATTATATGTATTTCGACTCTTAAATGCACAACTCCAAATAATGCAAAGTAGAAACTCCTTTCTAATTTCATTCGCCTTGCCAAGGACTCTTGGGTTGTCATTTATCGAATCACATAGGACATTTCTCTTTTTTAATAGAAGTGGTAGATTCTTTATTGATCATACATTATCTCCATGTACAACTTATTATACCCAAGCATACCCTTTGATATACCCTAAGGGTCTTAAGGAATAAGTCAAAGTATAACTCATCATACACAAGATACTATGATGATCTCAAGTCCAAGGATCACTAGTACTACTATCACTACAGAATTCCTATTGACAGCAAGTAAAACTCCATTAGGTATTCCTTAGCGAGCCATGTTCAATTGAACTTATTCTCTAATAAGCACCTACATACTTGCTTTAGTGTCTCCACACAAATGATCATGAGATCAATCATCCTCATCCAATGAGCAAGCAACGTATGTACCAATCTATCCGAATTCACTAATCCCCAATTTAGTAATTCAATGATTGGAAACAATTTTAGTTTTAAGCTTTCTAAGAATTTAGATCTCATTAGAATGATCATCATCATTATTCTAAAAGCATTGCTTAAAACAATGGGTTTATCACATATTATAAAAACAAAGATCATGTAGATAATTAAAAGCCTTTAATAAATTAATACTTTTTATTAATAAATGAATAAGATTGTTACAAAGTATATGCTTTATCATCAAACATGATTGGCTTGTGTGCATATTACTTTTAATCTCCCACTTGCACTAAAGCCAATCGTCATGGTATCTCATACTCTTCTTCTCTAAGTGACGATTATCCTGCTATTGGATAAGCTTTAGTTAATAGATATGTAATGTTGTTCTTGAGAGTCCACTATCTCTATAGTGATTTCCCATCTTTCAATGATTCTAATAATCAAATGAAAGTGCCACAACACATGTTTAGATCCAAGATGAGACTTAGGAACTATTCCTAGTTCGTAATGAACTTTTAATCCAAACAATCAACTTCAGTAGCTTCATTTATAGCTATATACTTTGTCTTTATTACTAAACCAAAGAACTCTTTTCTTTGTTTGGAACCTTTCCAATTCATCGCACCATCGCTCAAGGTAACCCTTTACCTTAAAGTGGATTTTTCTCGTCGTCTTGGTCCGTCTCGAAAAACTTGAGTCTCATAAGCCCTCTAGTTTTAATTTAGACCCACCATGAATATGATCACATCCTTAGTGCCTTGGTTAAGCACTTTAAGATGTTTTTCAATCGACTCATAGTGAACTTCTCCATAATATGGTGATCAACATCAAGTCTCATACATTTCATTGCATACATGATTGTCACTCATGCGACCTCTTTTCGTGAGTCCTGTGGGGACTATTAGAGAGATACACTCCATAGCTCATCGACATGAGACATCTCTTAGAGTTTGCCATGCTAAACGACTTTAGCATCAAATGAATATACGCCTCGGGTTAAGTTGAGCATCCTTTTAAATCTATCTATATAGATTTGCATCCCCAATAATGATACTCTTCCCAAATCATTCATGGAGGATTGTTTAGACAACTTTATCTTTACTGATTGTAGCATTGGTATGTCATTCCTTATCCATAGTATATCAACATATAATACTAGAAATTTCACGACGCTCCCACTGACCCTTTTGTACACACTAGAACTCTTACCTCATCGTATGTAACTCTGGATCATCATCTTCTATGATGCGTACCTCATCATCATCATCCATGATGAATCCATACCTCCTAGGTATCTTGGTACTATTCGCATTTATGATTGATTTGTGGTATAATAGGTCTCATCTACGTGTTCCTCTTATTTGACTTATAGTATTTTGTGGTTCTTGAACTCTTCAAGATCTATTATCCTCCCACTAGCCCCTTTTAATGATAAACACCTTTATCTTAGAAGGCAGCGTGTTTCGTAACAAACACCTTTTGCTAAGTAGGATTATAGAACATATACCCTAAACTTATTTTAGGATGTCCCACAAATCGACACTTATAAAATCTTGTCCCAAGCTTATCCTTTGAAACCTTTTCACATAAGTTGGACAACCCCTTATCTTAACATACTTAAGATTAGGAATCCTCCCATCCATAACTTTTATGGAGTCTTTGGTTTGGATTTTGAGGTTACCTTTTCCGTAGATATGTAGCCATTTCTAGGACATGACCCTGAAGGATTTGGAATGTCTCAGAAATTATTATGGACCGCATCTATGTCCAACAAGGTATTAATTTTTCATTCAGATACATCAATCAATTATCACAGATCGATGTGTCCATTATGAGAGAAAACCATTTGAGATGATCTAGAAACTTATTGAACAAGTATTTATTCCTTGATCTAATCAAAGAATCTTAATACATTGCCAATTTGTTTCACTTCTGAATTCTTTGAACCTTTCAAATAATTCACACTTGTATTTCAACAAATACATACATTCAACTCTTTGAATGATCATCTTCTTTTCTTATACTAGTTTGTTCAATTTGCAAAATTATTTTCACGTAAGTCAAGTATATAAAATCCATTAAGAAATATTTCAGTTCTATACAAAACATTATTATTATAAATAGAACAACAATTGTTCTTAATTATAATACCAAAGATTTCATTCTCCAACAATAAAATAGAAATAATATTTTTAACAAGAACTGGAATACAACAACAACTTATTGACTTAATAGATTTGCCCGTAGGCATTGCTAAACTATGAGTTTCTATGGCTAATATGGCAACCTTTGCTACATTTCCATACATAGGATTACTTATATTTGTTTAGCTTTACTCGCTTGGTCCCTTCATAAATCTATATTTATGATAACCAAAGTCGGTATCCAATACCCAAGTAGAACCTTAACTTAAAGAAAAATTTATTTCAATCATGAACAAAAAACTGTATTGTAATCGAAACTTCACTAAGCTTCTTTGGTTAGCCTCTGCAAGATGCTTCGCAGATTTCTTTTAAAGTGTCCGAGCTTATTGCGGTGGAAGCAAACTCCTTTGCTATCCTCAGACGCTTTTGTTCTTATTATCCTTTGTTTACGCCTTTCTGTTTACCTTCTTTGAATCATTCTTCTTTTCAGAAGATCCTTTGGCCCCTACCAGTAAGACATGGTCTTTCTTGGTTGGAAAGTGACTCTCAACATTTTTCAATATGTTAAGCAAATCAGCGAGGCTGATATCTAGCTTGTTTATATGAAAAATTCACAACAATTGTGAAAGGAGTCCAGGAGTGAGTGCAAGATCAAATCTTGGCTCAATTCTCCATCCATGACAAAACTCGTTGTCCTAATTGATCAATCAAATTGATAATGTTAAGGACTTTTATCTGTACTGTAGTGTCATCGGTCATTCTAGATCGGAAGAGCTCCCTTAGATATCCGATATCTATCAGCCCCACTTTCCTCAAAGATCAACTACTTGATGTGCGGGAATATAGTAGGAGCATCCATAGTTTCATGCCGACGTCAAGCTCGTTACTTTCATAGATGCGAGCATGATGCATCGAGCTAACTATGCATCATCTCGCCACTTTCTAAAAGTAGCAATCTCTTCCTCAGAGGCATTGTTCGCAACTATTGCAGGATAGGCGATTATGACATAAGATAGCTTTTCAAATTTATGAGAACTATTCTCAAATTCCTTAACCAATCCATTTAATTCTATCCAGATTAAATAGCATCTAATATGCTTCGCAAATGATAGTAATTTAGACATTGTAAAATTTCAGAAATGAATTTGTAATTAACAACATTTTAACATACATTCTTTTATTAATTACCAAAATAAATTAGGTCTTCTTTTAAATTGGTATCTCCACTATTTTCTTCAAACTATATTACCTCAATATATATAGTTCGCAAAATCTAATTAAAGATCTCGCTAGTGAGAATAAGGATCCCATTTCAAATGTATATAGCCTTGTGGCATGGCACACAACAAACTATATATAAATAAATAGGTAGACAACTTTTGTCAATTACATCAACTATGTAACTCCTTTTCTTTTGCCTCTTAGATTATTTTGATCAAGTGGTGGCACATCCGAATCAAAATTATCGAAGTTAAGTCCCAAACCTAGCACTCCATATATTCAAAAAAGAAAAATATCATCCTTGTGGTGACACAACAAAACAATATTGTTCAATTTTCTTTATAAGCATCAAATGTGATAAATTAACATCTTAAATACTTAATACTTGCCTTGTGGTGACACAACAAACTCATATTAAATATTTAATACTCTATTAATTTTATCATGCTAGAAGGCGACGTTCGATATTCCAAATATCTTTGAACGCTTAGGACTTAATATAAAAATTTGAGGGGTTTGTTATTAATTTGTCTCATCTTGTTTAGCGCATTTACATATATATATAAAATACGGCATTATATTAATGAACATGCGAAGCATGTTTGCATAATATATAATATATATAGTATAAGCATGCACATATAGAATACTATATTCTACCGGATTGATTATGGATTTTTTATTCTAGTTTGGTTCACTAGAGCCACCAAGTGAACCAAAAGGTCAAACCTTAGGGTGCAAGAATAATATTTAAATATAACTATTACATTTAAACTTAGGGCTCCATTACAAACGGGTCTTCAAACGCCTCCTTGCTTTTCCTTGATCTCTAATTCTTCAAAATTAATTCTAACTATTCCTATTACAAAACTATTTAAAATAAATAGAAACCTTGATCGTAAATAAGGGAAGTACATAGGAGGGAGATAGAATTTATATTAAGAAAAATTAGAGAAGACGAGGTACGCAGACCCCATTTAATAAAACCCATACATTCATGCATCCAACTAAAATAAAATCCAATCATATTGGTCAATAGTCCATAATCAATCCCATTTATTATCATACACATCACCATATGCATCAATAAATAACATTCATCTCATGAATAATAAACATTCAATATATATATTGATATCATTTAATGGGCAAATTTAGTTAGTATAAAATCTATTTTTGAATCAAAATAAACTCCTTAATTTTAATCCAAATTTAAATCAAAATAAAACTATTTTATTTTAATTTATCCAATTTTGAATAAAATAAACTATTTTATTTTAATCAAAATCTTTAATCAAAATAAACTCCTTTATTTTAATTAATTATGGAATCCAATTCCATATATAAAAAAAACTTTATTAAAGGAAACACGGATTCTCTTTCCTATTCACAAATAAACTCCTTTATTTTGAATAATATGAAATCTTATTTCATATCTAAATAAACTCCTTTATTTAAGGAAATTATGATTCTCTTTCCTATTCACAAATAAACTCTTTTATTTTGAATAATATGAAATCTTATTTCATATCTAAATAAACTCCTTTATTTAAGGAAACATGGATTCACTTTCCTATTCACAAATAAACTCTTTTATTTTAGGAAACATGGAATTCAATTTCAACTCCAATTAGTTATCATGGAATCCAATTCCAACTCTAATTAGTTAGCATGAAATTTAATTTTAAAATTAAAATAAACTTATTATTTTAAAATTAAAATAAACTTTTTATTTTAAAATTAAAATACACCTTTTATTTTAATTATAAAATTATTGAGAATAATATATTATATATATATATATAATATATTATAAAATAACCGAATATATATATATATATAAAACCGTGCGGTTATAATATAATATATATATATAATAAAACATAACCACGTGAATCACTTTTTTTTTTTTTATAACAAACCTGGAAGGGATGGTTACTTAATAAAAAGGATTCCTGTAACTTTTAAAAGAACGTGGCAGGTTTTAATAAACTAAAAGTTGGCCATAAACGATAACCCTTGATAATCCGTGAATCAGAGAAAAAAAAAATTGCCGTTTTTTTTTATTTAAATAAATTTTATACAACAAAATTATGCCCAATTAAATTATTCTAAATACATATCAATATACATAAATCTGAACAATTAATAATTCGCATAAAGGTTTGGCTCTGATGCCACTGTTAGGTTTGTAATATTCATGAACGCAATCAAATTGCATAAAAAGTGCGGAAACGTGTAAAATCAGAGTTTAAAATTTTTTACAAACCATATACCCGGATCACCCTTTATGCACAATTATTAATTAAACGAAAAAGATAAAGAATAAGAATCATACCCTTGAAGATCGAGCTTCCTCAGGTACAAGTTCACCTCCAATCCTTTTCGCGTTCAACTTGAATCCACCGGGTTTGGTTCCTTCCTTTGATCAACGTTAGCCACCCAAGTGTTTGGTCTCTAGAGGTGATCCACCAAGGAAAAAGTATTTTCAAGAAGAAGGGGTATTGGCTCAACCCTAGTTTTCTATCTCTATAGAAAAGGCGTACTCTCCAACTAATTGGAATTATTACATAGTTTAATATCTGATATAAGACTCCTCTTATAAAGATATCAAGTAACCCTATTAAAATAAGGTATTATTTAATTAAACTCTTTTAATTAAATGGGCTCCTAATCTTATTAGGGATAATTAATTAAACTCCTTTAATTAATTTTCCTCCTAATCCTATTAGGAATAAATGAGAGTACTTATATTAAATTAATTCCTAAACTCTTTTAGAAATTAAAATAATAATAATTGTAATAATATTAATAAGACTCATCTTATTAATTTATATTTAATATTTCTAAAATATTAAATAATAAATATTAAGCTATTTAATTTATTCTATCACCATAGATTAAATTAAATATACTTAACTATATATTATTACGATTATGCCATTAACTTCTTAAATAATTATTCTTCCTTTTATGGTGTGACCCTTTAGGTTCTCCATATTAAACCTAGGTTGTGAATAAATCAATTAGAACAATTCTAATCTTATTTAAATAAATAAATTAAATAATTAATTTATTTAAATAAATAATATTTATTCTATAATAGGGATAAGCCTCCCTAGCGATCAACGACTTTCCAGATAATATAGATTTCAACATTAATCATAAAAGAACCTTTGAGTAAATAGTTACTCAGACAATTCAATCCTTCCACCATACAATGTCCCAATTAAATATAAGACATGGAATTATCACAAGTCTTATTTTATCTAATTATATGTATTTCGACTCTTAAATGCACAACTCAAATAATGCAAATTAGAAACTCCTTTCTAATTTCATTCGCGCCGCCAAGGACTCTTTGGGTTGTCATTTATCGAATCACATAGGACATTTCTTCTTTTAATAGAAGTGGTAGATTCTTTATTGATCATACATTATCTCCATGTACAACTTATTATACCCAAGCATACCCTTTGATATACCCTAAGGGTCTTAAGGAATAAGTCAAAGTATAACTCATCATACAAAAGATACTATGATGATCTCAAGTCCAAGGATCACTTGTACTACTATCACTACAAGAATTCCTATTGACAGGCAAGTAAAACTCCATTAGGTATTTCTTAGCGAGCCACGTTCAGTGAACTTATTCTCTAATAAGCACCTACATACTTGCTTTAGTGTCTCCACACAATTTATCATGAGATCAATCATCCTCATCCAATGAGCAAGCAACGTATGTACCAATCTATCCGGATTCACTAATCCCCAATTTAGTAATCCAATGATTGGGAACTATTTTAGTTTTAAGCTTTCTAAGAATTTAGATCTCATTAGAATGATCATCATCATTATTCTAAAAGCATTGCTTAAAACTATGGGTTTATCACATATTATAAAATAGCATCATGTAGATAATTAAAAGCCTTTAATAAATTAATACTTTTTATTAATAAATGAATAAGATTGTTACAAAGTATATGCTTTATCATCAAACATGATTGGCTTGTGTGCATACTACTTTCATATATAACAGGAGTATACCCTGTAAATTTCGGAAGTTTTGGACAAAAGTACAGTTTATGATAAATGTCTAAATATTCGGCAGTTTTGGCTATATGAAAAATAATAAATGAATTTTAAAAAGTCTGAGAAAAATATATGTTAAATATGGGACTATATATTCGCTAAATCCGAAACAAAAAACGTTTTGAATGCCGATTTGTTATTTTCATGAAAATGGTTTAATTACAAACATATGAATTAAATATGTTATGTGAAGTTGAAAAATTGGTCAATAGGATTTTGTGGCTTGGAAATCCTATATAAGGTATATTCAGATTTTTGATAAGGGATTTGATCATTGGTGATTAAATCTTATGAGTATGACATTTTGAATGATTAAATACATTATTTGGTAAAGTGTAAACAATTAAAATAAATTATTTATAAGTTTAATAAATGATTAAAATATTGTTATAATATTAATGATATTAGATTATGAGATTATTAAGTGATTGATAACATTTGGATATTTTAAACTCGGATAAATTTAAAGTCTTTAATATTTATCCTTGATTTCGCTTTGATTAATGCTTATATTATTGTCATCATCCTCATGCTTATATTATGATGAAAGTCATCTTTCGCTTACGTGCAAAGATGGATTGATTGATTATTAGTTTCTGAGTTGTATATCTTTGGCTTACGTGCAAAAGATGGATCGTTGATTATTGGTTTTTCTTGTTGTATATCTTTGGCTTACGTGCAAAGATGAACTATTGATTCTTGAGTATCTTTGGCTTATCGCGCATAGATAAACCATTTATTGGTATGATTATGACCGAGGATCATTCGGTATAATCATGACCCGTAATGTTATAGATGATGTGGTAAAGTCCTCATTGACACAGTAGTGCATTGATGGGATGAGTTATTGGTATGATTATAACCGGGGATTATTCGGTATAATCATGACCATTGATGATTACATGAATATCCTTGGACGTAGTGCAGGGATGATTCGATGATGTGGATTATTTATTAAGCTGAGTCTCAGCGATAAAATATTGATTATACACTTTTAATTCGTAGAAGATAGTAGATATTATGCTCTACTTGACTCTTCTAAAATACAGTTGTATGTCTTTGCCCTGTAGTGCAAAGATGATTTGTTAATGAATATCTTTGGCCGTAGTGCAAAGATGAATTTATTAGTATGATTATGAGCAGGAATTGCGATTTGGTATAACCATAATTTTTGATGTTTCAGGTGAAGATGAGTGATGAAAATTATCTTCGTCCTGGGTGCGAAGAGGAATTTAGAATCATAATTATGATTACGAGTTATTCATATGATTGTGGACATGAGTTGTTGATTGATGTTACAAGGATAAAACATTATTGGCGGACTTTTAACATGGAGAAGATAATAGACCTGATGGTCTATTTGACTCTTCTAATGGATTGCTCGTTCAGTTGTAACTATGGTTGAAAAGTTTTATCATCTACCATATGTTCTAAATCTCTGATTTATTACTGATGAAGGCTATTGATGATGTAAATTATCTTTAGTTATGATATTCTTTACTGGGCTAGTTGTGCTCACCCTTTTTGCTTCACAATTCCTTTCAGGTAATAAAAGTGTAGCTGGGTTGAGCGGGGATAACAAGGGAATAGAACGGTGGTCTATAGTTGTTGAGGTTCTCCCTAAATAGTATAGAAAAGTGTGTTATATTTTATACATCATTTAGTAGTTATATTTGGTGAATCAAATAGGGTGAGGCGAACCCAACGTTGGAAGGGTGTTTTTGCCACTATCATATAAGATGTCTAATGACATACAAACTCATGTTATCATAAGACAGGGTTGTGCACATTCACTTGCTGAGTATATCTACGAGCACTATCTATATGATCATGGAGTATATTTAAAATATAATTTTCACTTGGAGGCAACAGAGATAATTATATGTCAAGAGAAGACTCACCATTGGAAAGAAGATGATAGTAATCTTCTTGTTTTTCTTTGTGGACTTTTGGGTCAACCAAGGATAATTATGTGGATATATAATATCTATCATAACCTAGACGCATGGCCTCCCATGCACGAAGGTTTCCTTGAGTATTTTCTAAAGATTTTAATTTCTAAAACAATTATTGATTGTACCTTTATGTAAGGTACCATTGTAAGGTCTTGTGGTCAAGGCACCATGAGAGTTATATATATTTGTATTAAAACTCACAGCTTATATGTTGTCGTACTCTGCACGACAGTTCAACAGTTGTATAAATGAAGTTTATATTTGATTTTTATAGTGCGATATCTGGCGACTCAGAATGGGTCGTGTGGACCTATTTTGGGGGCGTCACAAAGAGCGTAAGCTATATGTCATTGAAAAGCCCATTCCCGCAGTACCAGCTGACACCTCACCACGTGCAGAGCATAATGCTTAGAAGAAGCATCAAGATGATGCTCTGGACGTGAGTTGTCTCATGCTAGCAACTATGAACGCTGAGCTTCAGAAGCAACATGAGTTGATGGATGCTTATGAGATGATCGAGCATCTCAAGAAATTGTCTGAAGGGCATGCTTGACAGGAAAAATATGATACAAGCAAAGGGTTATATCACTGCAAGATGGGTGAATGTGATCTAGTTGGTCCACATGTGCTGAAAATGATTGGGTATATTGAGTACCTTGATAGGTTGGGTTTCCAATAACTCTGGAAGCCCAAACCTGATCTTGTTTTGCAATCTTTGAACAATGACTACTCTCAATTTGTTATGAATTATCTCATGAATGAAATTGAGAAACCACTTACTAAGTTATTGAGCATGTTAAGTGTGACGCCCCAAAATAGGTATACATCGCTCATCTTGAGTCGCCAAATACATGGTACAAAATTTAAATACAAACTTCTTTGATCTGAAGACGACAAAATGTAGGTGAGAGTTTCAATACGGATAATGTCTCATAGAGAGTATACAAACTCAAATAAAGTCCTCATTATAATTATTATCACATTACTTCACATAATAATGAGTACTACTATAGCCACCTATCTGGACCGTCACTCTGTTCCCCGACTAGTCCCAGCTATATTCTCATTTCCTGAAGAGAATAATGAAAGCAAAGGGTGAGCTCAACTAGCCCAGTAAGAAATATTATGACTAAGATAATGCAGAATAAATTATCGTTAGCCTTCAACAGTGTTAAACTGATAAAATATAATAAACATCAAGTTTAACTGCAGCGGAACAAGCAATCCATTAGAAGAGTCAAGTAGAGCATGGTATCTACTATCTTCTATGATTTAAAAAGTTTATCAACAGTTTTATCACTGAGACTCAGCTTAATAAATAATTTAAATCATCGAATCATCCCTGCACTATGGCCAAGGATATTCATTAGTATCACCAATGGTCATGATCATACCAACAACTGTCCATCAATGAACTACGGGCCAATGATGACTTTTACCACATCATTTGTAACATTATGGGTCATGATTATCTTAGAATAATCCACGGTCATAATCATACTAATCAACAGATCTATCTACTATGCACTCACGACCAAAGATGACATTCATCACAATATAAGCATGATGATGATGACAATGATATAAGAATTCAATTTAAATAAGAGCAAGGATAAATTTTAAAGATTTATAATTCAATTTATCCGAATTTAATAATGTCCAAATTGTCAACATGATACTACTTTGTGGAGTAAAATTCAAGAATAATATTGTATCAAAATAATTTGGATGAGAAAAGAAATTAATTTTTTGTCATGAATAATACCCGGGTGAATAGTAATTGAGTGAATAGTACCCAGTAAATAGTACTTACGGAATAGTAACCTATGAATAGTACCCCGACATCAAAAGATTAAAAATTATCAAGAATGCTCGTAATAATATTTCCATGAAAAGATCTTTGGATGAAGCCAAATATCGAGGACATTCTACTAATTTCATGGAGTATAAAAGCAATACTTATCAACATAAGTGTAGAATTAGAAATATGAAACGAAATAATATTACTTACATACTATAGGTATGGAAGAAAATATTATTTCTTACTTAATATTGAACAAGAATAATATCACTTACGAATCGAAAGAAATAATACCCCCACCTTAGTAGGAGATTGGATACTGCAATAGTGTAGTAACAGAATACTCTTCTTCTTTCTCTCTTATTCTCTCTATACTTTCTCTCTCTATATCTTGAATGAATTGGTGAAAAATAATGAAGAAATGAGCTTCTATTTATAGGCTTGGCAGAGTAATGGTAAAATAGTCTTTTTGCCATAATTTATGACATCATCGCTGACATCATCGATCATATTACATCATTGCTTACCTCATCGTCCAATGACATCATCGCTTACCTCATCGTCTGATGACATCATCGCTTACATCAAAGGAATTCAAATTCAATTTGTTCTCTTCCACATCCTTTTACTTTTATACCATGAATTTACTATAATAATGTTACCATTCAAATTTTAAAAAACGTACTATTATATAATCACATCATACTACAATAATGTAATATTATAATAACATATTTGAATGAATTATTTTATCGGAAAAGATAAAATGCCAACTTTCAACAAATGTCACATGCTAAAAATTCCTCAGTTTAAATCCACATTGAATAAATATTTTCTTATCATATATATCAATAATTAATTATTCACAAATAATATTACAAAATTACAATATCGACAATCGTGTCGTTCCGGGAAAGAAGAGGCTTTCCGATAAGGATTTCTCCCTATCAAAGCGCTTGATTAGGTGACCAAACCCTTTACTCGACAGAACTTTCTAGACATTGTCAATAATGCAAATAATAATATTATTCAAATAATATGAATTATTGATTTGATAATTTGAAATACTGTGCAATGACAATTATTGAATCAATAATATAAAATATCAACGTAGCAATTATTGAATTAATAAAATAAAATATTGAACAGTAATTACTGTAACAATTATTGTGTAGTGACTTCTTACGTAAGCATCAATAATCCAAGATACTGTACAATATTGTCTGCTACTATGCAATCACGCGTATTACTGTACTTTTACCACCGGGTATTTCAACAGTTAACGGTAAAACTTTCGCCATTATATTTATAAAAAGATAATTTTATCATTTTCTAACACCGATAATAATTCTGTTGTGGGGTCCATCAATGATTGTGCCGTCGTACAAATATTCCCAGACAAAAAGAATATTCCCTGACCAAACGAATATTTTATAACAACTTGTTTACTTTGCAAAATTTATAAATATTACCCACAACTATAACATTATAACAAATTCACACCTTAATATTCAAAAATATAATTCGAGAAAAATTAATCTTTATTTATGAAAGTTGGGGTCTTACATTAAGAACTGCCGAGAACAACATGAAAAAGGCAGGACCCGCTCCCATAATGATGGTGCAAAAGGGGAATGCTAAGGGAAATTAGAAAGGCAAGAAAAAGATAGGATCTAAATCTGGTGCCAAACCCAATTCCAAAAACAAACAGGCTTTAAAACCTAAAGGTGGAGTGGCTAAAGAAGGTGATTGTCACTTCTGTGGAAAACCTGGACACTGGAAGAGGAATTGTCACACTTATTTGGAAGAAGTGAAGAAAAGGAAAGGACGTGCGACTTCTAATTCAGGTATATATGTTATAGAAGTCAACTTGTCTACTTCTATATCATGGGTATTGGATACTGGATGTGGTTCTCACATTTGTGTTAATGTGTAGGAACTTTGAAGGAGTAGGACTTTGGCAAAAGGAGAGGTTGACCTACGAGTTGGGAATGGAGCAAAAGTTGCTGCACTGGCCGTATGAACTTATCATTTATCTTTTCCCACTGGGCTAGTATTAGAATTAGAGGATTGTTATTATGTGCCTGCTATAAGCAAAACCATTATTTCTGTTTCTTGTTTGGATAAAAAGGTTTTTCATTTGCTTCGTTTTACTTAAATGATATATCTTTGTGGTGTTGCATAATTGTTTAACAGTCTTTATATTCTTGATTTAGAAATGCCTATCTATAACATAAATACAAAAAGCAGTTTAAATCAAATGATTCAAATCGAGCATATCTTTTGCACTGTCGTTTAGGCCATATAAATGAGAAACACATATCCAAACTCCATAAAGATGGGTTTTGGATTCATTCGATTTTGAATCATATGAGAAAAAATGAGTCTTGTTTATTAGGCAAGATGACTAAAGCCCCTTTCCTTTGGACACAATGAAGACTAGCGATGTATTGGGACTTATACATAGTGATGTATGTGGACCCATGAGTTCGTTAGCAAGAGGTAGGTTTTATTACTTCATTACATTTCTTGACGACTTGAAGAGATATGGATATGTGTATCTTATGAGACACAAATCTGAATCCTTTGAAAAGTTCAAGGAATTCAAGAATGAAGTTCAAAACCAATTTGGAAAAAGCATAAAACCCTTTGATCCGATCAAGGAGGTGCATACTTAAGCCAAGACTTTGATGACCTTCTAAAGGAGTGTGGTATTATATCACAACTCACTCCACCTGGAACCCCATAATGGAATGGTGTATCTGAGAGGAGGAATCTCACCTTGTTGGACATAGTACGATCAATGATGAGTCATGCAGATTTTCCAATAAGCTTCTGGGGTCATGCCCTAGAGACAACTGCATTCACAATTAACCGTGTTCCTACAAAGATGGTTCAGAAGACACCGTATGAGATGTGGACTGGGAAACGTCCTAGTATATCGATTCATGAAGATTTGGGGTTGAGGCGTTTTGTAAAATGTCCGGATCGACAAGCTCGGACCCAAATCGACAAATGTAATT
Organism: Panax quinquefolius; assembly: GCA_020205615.1. Lineage (NCBI taxonomy): Eukaryota > Viridiplantae > Streptophyta > Magnoliopsida > Apiales > Araliaceae > Panax > Panax quinquefolius. The sequence goes on from CM035162.1 coordinate 21,746,361, forward strand.
TTATGGGATACCCAAAGGAAACAAAAGGGTATTATTTCTACAAACCTTACGAGAACAAAATGGTTGTTGCTCGAATCGGGTATTTTCTAGAAAGAGAATTTATCTCTAAAGGAAACAGTGGGATGAAAGTAGAACTCGAAGAAATTAGAGAACCACAAAATATCATTGACCACGAGTTGGAGCGTGGCGGGAACCACAAGATATTGTGGAAAGTGAACTGCTTTCAAATTACACAAGGCATTCATGAGATCTGGTAGGACACGCCAAGAGCACGAGAGATATTAAAGTAATCTTGTGACTCAAAAAGCGACGATGTGATGTTCATAGATCAAGATGAGCCTGCTTCCTACCAAGAAGCTATGAATGGACCAGATTCTGAGACATGGCTTGAAGCCATGAAATCTGAGATGGACTCCATGTATACTAACCAAGTATAGACTCTGGTTGATTCACCCAAAGGGGTAAAACCAATCGGGTGCAAGTGGATTTTCAAGAAGAAAACTGATATGGATGGTAACTTACAAACCTATAAAGGCCGACTGGTAGCAAAAGGTTTCAAACAAATTCAAGGTATTGACTATGATGAAACCTTCTCTCCAGTGGCAATGATTAAATCTAACATGATCGTACTTGCTATTGCAGCTTTTTTATGATTACGAAATCTGGCAGATGGATGTCAAAACTACTTTCCTTAACGGAAATCTCCTTGAGGATGTGTACATGCCACAAC